>VZRU01013710.1:637909-677007 GCA_013398155.1 Pedionomus torquatus | reverse complement strand
GGGGCAGCAGCCCGGCGGCGCCGGGCGAAGGGCGGCCAGCGCCCCCCCGCGGCCACCGCCCTCAAGGGCGCCCTGGCGGCCCCCTCCTCCCTCTCCTGAGGAGACCTTCCCGCCCGGGATCCCCGGCCGGGCTGGAGAGGGAAGAGAAAGAGAGCGAGGGCCGCTTCCCCCGCAGCGCCCCCGCCGCAGAGCTGGCCGAGAGACCTTCTCGGGGCGGAATCACGGCCGCCGCCCGGGCAGGCACCGCGCCCGCCAGGGCCCCTCGCAGGGCGGCGGGCGAGGGTGCGCCGCGCACACGGGGGGTGGTGGGACCCCTCCCGCGAGAGGTACGGTGGTGCTGAGGTCGGTCTTTACATCACAAGCATCCTAAGTTGGTGTGGTGTTTATCCAGTTCGAAAAGAAAGCTTTTAAATAATACCCGCTTTGGGGGAAGGAAGAAAAAAAAATTCTACAAATGGACCTGAAACCTGGGTATTTGGCCAAGACTGTTGGGTGGGTTTTTCTATAATAGCACAAAACCTCCTTTCCCATTAGGGTTGTAGTTGCCCGAGGTTCGTTTGGCGTCTCAGAGCTGACGGCCAGGTGGTCTCCTCACATCAGGCTGGAGACACACCTGCCTGGGCTCCTCTGCTGTCCTCTTGCCTTGGGCCCACCCTTTCCTCCTGGAGGGCAGGAGTGGGACAATGCACAGCATCGTGCTCTGGCAGACGTTATAGCAGCCTTTCTCCAGTACCTGGAGGCCTACGGGGAAGGTGGGGAGGGACTGTGTGAGGGAGTGCAGCAATAGGACGAGGGGTAATGGTTTTAAACTGAAAATGGGGAGATTTAGGTTAGGTATCAGGGAAAAGTTCTTTCCTGTGAGGGTGGTGAAGCACTGGAACAGGTTGCCCAAAGAAGCTGTGGATGCCCTGGAAGTGCCTGGAAGTGTTCCAGGCCAGGCTGGAGGGGCCTTTGAGCGACCTGGTCTACTGGGAGGTGTTCCTGCCCATGACAAGGGGCTTGGAACTGGATGACCTTTAAGGTTCCTTCCAGTGTCTTTTCCAAAGAAAACCGCTCTATGATTCTGTGACTCTGTGCTGTGTTACCAAGTCTGCAGCCCTGTCTGTGGACATGGAGAGTGCATGCTCCCTGGTCTCTTCACTCATGGAGGCACTGGGTGCAGGAGAAGGTACACAGGATAAATTAAGGGCTAAATACAGAGAAGAAAGGGTCTTGCTGCCCTGGGGGAATGGCTGCATTTCCACACGCTGATTATATACCCAAGGGGATACACTGTACTTTATGGCTGTGGTTCATAACTGCCTATCCTTTCATCCTTCGTGGACAGGGCTGTGCGACAAGAGCTGTAGCACTGTGAGAAACAGGGGATTTATTACAGAAATGATATGTCTTAAGCAAGAAAGCATGACCTCTAGATCATAGTATTTGCATGAAGCAACTGTTTCCTCCCAAAATGATTGCTGGTTTGGGAGTATTTGTCAGCACTGGGACAAAAGGGGGATTTCTGTCCACATGTGGTCTGTCCTTCTGTTTCTGTTATTCTCAGGACTAACTTGTCATGATTCAGTTTTGCCTGCAGTTATGCATATTTTCAGAAAAGACCATCTAGCATAAAGATTGCTCAAATGAAGAATTTTAAAACCCAGAAGCTATCTTGCCAGTTCTGATATTTAACAGCTGATGTTTTATCTGCTGCTTTTTTTCTTCTCCCTCAGCTTGGACAAGAAAAAAGGGCCAATAAGCTGTCTCATCCCATTTCTTATCCCTGTCTCTCACTTCAAAATTCACCATCAAAAGTTACACATGAAATCCCGAATCTGAGTTTTGTATCTAAGCGATTTTAAGTTCACATTTTACAAATAAAAGTAGCTTTATATCTGCTTTAATACCAACAATGTAGTTTCTAGAAAAAACAGTATTTCTGCATATGTCTGCTTATTTAAGTTGTATATTTCTGTCACAATGTGAAGTCAAAATTAAACAGGATACTTTGGATTTGTTATTCATAATTTACTTAGCTTTTAAATTAAGCTTCTAATTTTGTAAAATGAATTTACATCTGCTGCTAATCAGTGATCAATAAGGAGTGGCATAACATTGCTATTCATTGGACTAATCCTGACTTTTGCTAATTAATACATGGCACTTGTCTCATTGCAGAAGCATTAATACTTGGAGGCCAATTTTAAATAAATCATGGAGGCCAAGATTTTTTATGGATTCCATGTGACAGCTAGATCATAGTATTTGCATGAAACAACTGCTAACTTTCCTCCAATACCAGCAAACAAAAGTAAAGGATGAGTGCAACCCATGTAGAGATCAGATAACTGTAACGTTCAACATCAAAAAACGTCCAGTCACAGACTCTAAATCCCATGAGGAAAAATTAGGCATTGTATGTTATGACCTTCAACTGGATTCCCAGCTATGAGGTGGCCAGGGGAGATAATTTTTATGGCCAAGCTGCTGGAAAGAAAATAGAGCGATGCAAATGTGAAAGGATCCTGACTCGGATCAGGAGGTGCTTTGAGCTGCATTTACTTGTACCCTTACTTTATTGGAAACATCCCCAAAGCACTATAGACCTTTGCATTTCAGAAGCTGGATTTTATTGGAATTTGAATTAAAACAAATTGGTGGAAAGAGAAGGCACAGATCTGCTGGACAAAACAGAGTAACACTACAAGGTCAGTGTATGTAGAGGAAGAGAAAGAAATGGGTTTAACTTCCATTTTTTCATGGTTTCCCACCTTTGTACGTATTCTCCAGAGGCCTTCCAAACCTGCAGTCTCTTTCCATCAGCCTGAGCCAGGGCTCCGTATAATTTGCTCCCTCCTCTTTCAAGCAGCCACCAGGTTCTGCTGCTGCTGCAGAGCCATACCTTGTCCTCTGAAAAGTCCTTTCCCCAGCCCTGGTTGCTCTGCTTTGCAGCCTGCAGGAGAGGGCTCTCTTCTCTCCTCCCACAAGGTTGCATTTATCCAATGCAGCAGCTAAAACAAGGCAAGCAGGCAACCATCCTTCTTGCTGTTCCACGACAGCCTTTTAGATGAGCATTTAAATGAGCTTTTAAAAGACCTTGACAGGCAATATGAACAGCCAGATACTGCCCGTCAGAGGTAAGCAGCATGAGGCACCACAGGCACTGTGTGTGGAAAGACAATCAGAGACATGACAAGAACAGCATATGTGGTTGTCCACCCTATTCCTTGTCACAGAAGGTGAGGCCTTCGCAGAGAGAGCAAGCAAGTATTTTCCTTGCTGAATGCTGAATGAAGTCAGTGTTCAGGAGCTCTGGGGAATCCTCAGCGAACCCCAGGCTGCGGTGCTTTTGCTGTCTGAGTATCACGGGCTACTGAGTCCCCTTCCTGAGGCAGGCAACCGGGAGGGACTGTGTCACTTGCTGACTTTGGGGTTCCCAAGTCTGCCTCACAAGTCCTTTCCAAAAAACAAAGCCTGAGCATGATCAAGTGAAGTTCAATGTTTTAAGCTCCCAGGTTCTTTCTACAGAAACATAAGGGGGAAATCCTTGATGCACACACATTTTTCAAGAATGAAACATAACTTAGGAGTTTTCATTTAGGGCTGATTTATTCTTCTTAACTCATCCCCTCATTGGCATTTCTTAAAAATACATTGTTGAATGAGTTAAGATGGTATGTCAAGCTTGAATTGGAATTTCATTATTGTTGAAACCTGAACGTTACAATAACACCATTTTTTGTCTTTAATTTCCTCTTTTATATTAAAAATAAAAAATATATGTTTGATGGAAAGTTATTGAAAGCACATTTTTTAACCCAAGGACCACCCAGACACAACATAAATATGTATTTTAAAAATGTATTTTAAAAAATGATTCCGGGTATCTGAGCAATTGGAGTAGCTCCACAGGACTATTAGTTTTTCTGGTATATCACCATGTCAGTACAGATGTAGATGCATGATCACGAAATTACAGTGTAAGCACATGAAGTGGCCGCTCCTTTAACTGCTTTATCTCTCTTTCAGACAAACTGAACTGCTTCCCAAATTTCATTTTTCAACTTCAAGCCAATTTTAGTTATGGGAGAACAAAAGCAATTTTAATTTCCATGATTTATTCACTTAACATTAATAAAGCTGAAAAATAGCAGTCTGGTAGGGGTAATCAAAACGGGCTTGCAAACCACTGGAACTAAAGTCTGGTAATGAAAGTGCTGACAGATCCTTTACTGTAGTGATGGGAACAGTATTTCTGCCTTCTCTGCACTATAAGCTGTAAATAATGCTTATTTCTTGCAGTGAAGTGTGGAGAGCAATGTATTGTCATTGTTAGCATGGCAAATAACATAACGTACTTCTCAAAATAATGGCCTCTAAGTGAAACCCATTCTGTTGTGAGACCAAGAATAATACTGTGGATTTTAGCCTCCTTCAACCAGGGATCTCAAAGTGCTTTGCTACCGTTAAATGTTGCCTGCTTATTCCCACCCAGCAGATGGGGAAACTAAGCAGTCGGAGGCCCAAGGACACAATTCTAAGATGATACTTCTTTTACAGAAGTGGTTTTCTGCTTATTATTGCAATAGGAACTGGCCTGGGTATCATATCACCGGATCACAGAAAACATCTTCTGCAGAGAATAGCAAAGCCCACCTAGACAGAAAACCTTTTCTTTGTGGGTAAGGACATGGAATGGCTGTGGAGATTGTCAGCAGTCTGAATGAAGCTTTAATTGGGGTGTCACACGTTCAAATATAGTAGGCTGCTGCTGAAAACTGTTTTCCTGTTGTGTCTGGTTAATACTATATATGAAGTAATGCTATGTACTACTAACATTGGCGGCTTCTACATACTGATGGTGAAGGTGAGTTGGAGGCACACAGTCCCAAAATCACTCCATGTCCAAGGATACTGTACAAATCTGGAAAAGACAATGCATTTTTCCTTGGAACATACCACCCCAGGAAATAAACTGTTCAGTATTCTGATGGTGATCCTATGGAATTCCATTTCTTCTGTGCAAGGTCTTCCAGTAAGGTAGCCAAGTCTGAAAGATGTAATCACTGGTGAGAAGGCAATAAAGTGAGGTACCTGTGATGTCCACATTGCACAGTGCTGTTTAATATAGTCTCTGGTTACACAAACACACTTCCAAGCTGTCCTGGGTTGAGAGGCCCAGGACTAACTTTTCTTTTGATGCTAGGAAAATCGCGTTTTCGGAGTACTCGAGTGTCTGAGTTCATGAAAATACTTATTTTATGGCCAGCCAGGCTCTGTGAGATTCAAGGTTGTGTTTTCAAGCCTTGCCAGGTGCAGGGACGGGAAGGAGCAAGGCCTGGGGATTTGACCCAAGCTGGCCAACAGGATTATTTTATATCATGAACGTCACATTCAATGTAAATTAGAAGTTTGCTGCGTAGTGGGCTCTCCTGTGATGGCGGCGATCCAGACCACTCCTTGCCCCAGTGCCAGACCCCTGAGGCCTCCCTTTTCTTCCTGAAGCCCTTGCACTCGCAGCATCCGACATTTGCTGTCCACTGCTGGGAGTGCACAGCTTCTGCTGATAGAATTGGCTGAGTATACTTCTTGTAAATCTCATATCATTGTCGGGATTAGTACTGATTCTTTAGTATTATTGTTAGTTATTTAATCTTATTCTACTAAATTGATTTACGTTTCAACCCTCGTGTTTCTTTGCGTTCCCCGATTCCCCTTTCCTGGGTGGGGAGGGGTCATCGGGTGACAGGATAATTGTCTACATGACAATAAATTGTTATGGGTTTTCTCAAACCATAACACAGGCTCGTACAGGACTCCTGCCTCCTTCAGCATGCAGGTAAGGGGGCATACACACAGATATTTTATTTTGCCTTCACTGTTTAATGCTGAAGACCTCCTTCTGCCTCATCCATTGCATGCTACTTAAACCCTGTTCTGATGACAGAACTGATTTCCTCAAGAGCTTTCCTCCAGTGCTCAATACTACAGCAGATGAATGCATCACAACTGCTTATTATTAATTTTCACAGTGCAGTCATTTTACCCCCATTTTATGGATGGAGTGTTGCCAGACAAAATGGAGATGAAGTCAAAAGTAAGCATTGCTGTTGACTGTCCAAGTCTGGGCTATCTACAATCAAATTGTGAAACCTCTAAGAATGCTACATGTTAAAAGCACAGCTGCCAGTGACTGAAGCTGAGGCTGGCTGGATGTTCTGCAGCTAACACCAGGCTGCGCAGAGGAGGAAGAAACACATGCAGCAAAGCTCTGAAAAAGTCACTGGGAGTGACTTTAACATTGCACTGAAATTTTACCATGGCAGCATTTACGGGGTTTTAGCATGAGGTCCTTTTACCTGGATTCGTTCACTCCAAGCACCTGAACAAGTGAGGGGGGTGAGCTTGCAGATAACTGCCTTCCCTGGTAGTCAGTCCCAATTCTTTCTCAGAAGGAAAAGACATGTAAAATACAAAGTTGTACAGTAAAATGTATTCTGAAAATAGTTTATTCTGTATCTGTGTAAGCATGTATATATGTGTTCAGAGCCATTTTCTCTGATTCCAAAGGAAATTCTTCCTGTCATTTACACTTCATAACCCTACACATCAAACCTCCATGCTTTATCGAATCTCCAAGATTCATCAAACCTCCAAGAACCATCCATGCTTTATCAAATTCCAGTCAACTGTAACTGCTGAAGCTCCTGGATGTCAGTGAGGCCACAAAGGTGTCTAAGCTGTCTAAGGATGCAGATGTGAGACAATGGGAACAAAAAAGTATCACTTAAAAGCTATTTCCACTTGTAGGACCTTTTATCATTAATAACATTACAGGGCCATAACCATTAGTGATTTTTGAAATGATGACTGATTCTCCAGAGCTGGCTATTAAAATCAGACAAAACCTCAGGCTACAAATCAATGCCTTATTGAACCTCAGCCATTGGCCTCAGCCCATTGATCCAGCCTGTCCAGATCTCTCTGCAAAGCCTTTCTACCCTCAAGTAGGTCCACACTCCCACCTAGTTTAGTGCTCCTTTCCTGAAAGCAGCTGATTAGGATGATGGGGAGGAGGTCGCACAGCTTGAAGAGTGTGGCAAGGGAGAGTGTGGCAGCCACTGGAGAGACCCCAGAGCCTGAACATCATGCTCAGATAAGTTGCTGAGTAAGGCTGCAGAAATACTTGAAAGAAAACCTGCTGGGGAGCAGAGGGGAGGTTGCAGAGTTTGCTGCATCTCAAAGGTACTGAATAGACTACCAATAAAACTGGAAGCAAGGTCTAAATCTATGCTGCGAGAACATTTAGCTACAAGCATTTTATATTCGGTTCTGCATTCCCCGCTTTGAGTTTACTGAAAATATACTAGCCTGTAGTCTAACACTGTCTGGCCTTTGAATTGGAAAGCTATTTGAGAAGTTCATTCTAGTGAAGGATGTAGACAGAGCTCACCTCTCTTCATTTTCCTCCTCAATCTGTGATGCATGCTGTACACTAATGGATAACAGTGCTTATCGGGATTTCCTGAACTTTGTCTTCAGAGATGATGTGAGGCAACGGCTATTTATTTCCAGAAGCAAGATGAGACTGTGATGGACCAGTTGTCTGTCCTGGTATGGCAAATTCTGTAAGAACCTCCCACGAATTTCAGTCATTTCCAGCTCAATAGTCAGTTCAAAGCATTGTTCAAACTGATTTTTTTTGGCTCAGCAATGGAAGTTGATAAATTCACTTCAGTGGGATTAAGAATAAAGTATAATCCTTCTTCTTGAATATAAAATATCCAAGAACTGAAAAAAAATCAAAAGCAGCAGTGAGAATGTAAGCAGGAAGATTCTGCTTATCACGTAACATTTGAATTTTGACATAAATTGAAATTGATTTTATCAAAGATAATGCTATCTTGCTAGATGAGATCTTACTATAGAACTCAGCAAATTAGCCTTTCTTGGAAAGTGGGTAGACGCCTCCATGGCTTACATCTACTGGTGTATGCACTTCAGTGATGTGAGGACTAACAAGGCTCACATTACTTTGCAAGCACCTAAGATTTTCAAGTGGAATTCATGTCACTGCTCACTCTTTTAATTTTATTGTAAGCCAAAAAGTTCATGTTATACACACTTTTGTACAGAAAGCTTCTGTCATGAAAGGCTAACAAGAAGAAGGAAATGGGGGTAAAGAAACCTGCTTACCAAAATGCTGTAGCTGTGATGAACATTTTTAGCTTTTTCACTTTAAAAGAAACAAATGCCAGACTGGACACAAGTAGTACAGACATTTAAAATGCAACAGCAGGGAACGTGGTGACCATTTGTTGGCACATGACCATAGCTGAGAAATTCTGAAAATCTATCAAGACCAAGGTAATTTTTAAAAGTATTTTTTAGTATAAGTAAAAATACCCTTTCCTTGAGGGAAAGAGCACACTTGGCTCTGAAATCTGAATGTCTGAAATTTACTTTATATCTTTATATATGTATATATAAATATATAATATTTATATTTATATTTACTTTGTATCTTACCATCAACATAAACTCACTGATTAAGTAATTGTTATTATATCACTTTATATCATAACATAGTTTTTGCTTTGGTGACTTGTATAAATTAAACTTTGGAGGAGAAAAAGAATAGCTTGTCATTTTTAATTTTGCGTATCCAATTTGCATTGTGGATGCTCATTTGATGCAAATTGCTCTAGAAAATAGGAAGGTTAATATAAACATGATTCAAGGGGGAAAATGTTTTTGGGAACAGACCACAAATGCTCAAATGTGTTCTTGACATTTCATCAATTGTTTTGTCAGCAAAATGAGCTTCTGTGTGCATTTAAAACCTGTCTTCGTGGCTGGGCTTTTGTACCCTAGGTTAGTTAGCATGCAGTTAACATGAAAAGACTTCATCATAAGAAATTTCAAGATAATTTGTACATACCATTTTAACGGTAAACAAAACCTAGCAGATTAATTTCTATATTCCACAGCTATTTTAGCTTTACAGATTTTTTTTTAATACACTTTTCTAAGTTCAAATGTTCTTATCAGTGTAAACACTCCCTCCTTTCTTGAATGGTGGCATATACTTGACCTCACCACGGTCTCACAGCAGTGAATTCCACAGGCTAAATATAAATGTTTTAAAAGCCTTCCCCTTCATTATTGTGGAATCCCCCTATTTTCAGTTTTCTTGAAAGCTTGCATTCTAAGACAACTACATAGATATTAATTTTTTTTCCTTTTTACAGTAGTCATTGTTGTAAATAGTTCTATCATCTTCATTCTTATCCACTTACTTTGTAAAATAAACACATATTTTATTCCTCTCTTCAAATGGAAGTTTTACATTTCTCTGCTGTTTTGCAGTCCATCTCTGAACATGCTGTATATTTTGGTTTATATTTTGGGGAGCAGAGCAATGAAAATTGGACAGAGAATTGTAAGAGTCAAAAGAACCTATCTCTATAAAGCCATTGTAATATTTTCTGTGTTAGTTTTCATCCCATTGTTTCTGCGTCCAAAGATTTTTATTTATTAATTTGTTGCCTTTCCAACCCCTGGTGTACACAGAGCAGAAGTTTCATCTAACTCTTCACTGTAAAATCACAATATTTTCCCTGAATAGGCATAGTTACTATAAAATCCAATAAGACATTGTACCAGATGCATACTGCTTCTACCAATGTATAGCAGATACACATTGCATATTTTAAGTTTTCGTGATAATTTGTTGGAAAGACTGGTCTTACCTCATCTCTCTTGTGTACATCAATATGCATGTAAATTTGATCATAAATACTTGTATGCACCGGTAAACAGAGAACTCATGCATATCTCATGCTTATGGGAGCAATTAGATATCTCTCTCAGGCTGCAGGTGGCCATTTTGAGCATTGGTTTTTTGAAGACTTGCAAAATTATTCAGTATTAGGATTTTTAGTTAAAATCTCCTCCTTGAGGGCTGAATAGGGCAAGGATCCTGTTGCCTTTGGGCCAGCAAGCTGTTTTCTGTTTTGCTAATTTGAAATGTTTTCCTCCTGGGTTGCAGCCTGAGGTTGTGGCTTGCAACGCAGAAAATGTCCATTTTTCTTTCCTTGAAGAAACATGCAGGCATCCCTATGTACTCCAGATGGATGGAAACCTGTTCGGCTTGTTAAAGCTTACAGGCCTGATCCTTGGACCTGCACCACTTGACACCAGTCAGGTAAAGAGTTTGCCTTTTGATTTTACTTTTCAACTCAGTCCTTTGGACTTCTGCTAGTGGTAAAGAAAGAAAAAAAAATATCAGCAAGCTTGCAGAAAGGTTGCTTTTTTGTCTCCTTGAACTGTGTTAGGTAAAGAGGGAAAACAGTCACACTTCTCCAACAGTTTCCTTCAAGGCATTGGCAGTGCCAGATAGTCACAGCCAACAGGCTTTTCACTCTGCAGCCCTCACCTAGGGCAGGTGGCATATCTTCCTTCTCAGCTTGGGCAGGGAACTCACTATTAGAAAGCTTTAGATATGCTCTGGGCCCAAAACTTGGAACTATTCTATTCATCTGAAAAGTCTTTTATCCTGATGAACTACACAGGCTCTGAGCTAATTCTAGGCCCCTCACTATAAGAAGGACATTGAGGTGCTGGAGCATGTCCAGAGGAGAGCTACCAAGCTGGCTACCAAGCTGGGGTCTGGAGAGCAAGTCATACGAGGAGATGCTGAGGGAACTGGACATGTTTAGTTTTGAGAACAGGAGGCTGAGGGGAGACCTCATTGCCTTCTACAACTACCTGAAAGGAGGTTGTAGAGAGGTGGGTGCTGGCCTCTTCTCCCAAGGGAATAATGACAGGACCAGAGGAAATGGTCTGAAGTTGTGGCAGGGGAGGTTTAGACTGGATATTAGGAAGAATTCCTTTACTAAAAGAATGGCCAGGCAACGGAATGGCCTGCCCAGGGAGGTGGTTGAGTCACCATCCCTGAAAGTATTTAAGAAATGTGTAAATGTGGCACTTCAGGGCATGCTCTAGTGCCTGAGATTGTAGGGGGTGGGTTGTGCTTTTGTGTATGGTTGGACTTGGTGATCTCAGAGGTCCTTTCCAGCTGTAATAATTCGGTGATTCTGTAAACAGAGAAGCAATGTTTGTAGGATCAGCAATGCCAAAATTAATCTCTTAAAAAGGAAGAGCGAGCAAAATCTAACTCATCTAAGCACATGATGTGCATGGAAGAAAATCTCACTTCTGAAACTAATGCCTGATTTTTATCATACAGTCACAGCATGTTTAATCAAGAGAAAAGAACTCCCTGAAAGAGCTGTTTGGTTTTTTCATGCTATTCCCAAAACTACTTTGGGTACTAGCATATCCAGCTTACCACTTCAACTTTTAAGTCAGAAGGCACTAAAACCTATACTTCAATGTGACACTGTTTCTTCCTTTCCAGCTTCTGAAAGCACCCCAAAACCAAACCCACAGCGTGTAATTCTGCTGGGCTAGTCCTCCTTTCATGAGTGCAATCTGCACGCGTCTGAGGCAAAGGGCAGAAATGGACACATTCTAATTTAGCAGAACAAAGGCCATTTTCTTCTCATGCCATAAAACATGTGTTTTACAACATATTTTATTATTAATATTGAAAATGTCCTCTGGCTGGAAACTCATTTGCATCAGCATGCTGTCCTCTGCTTGTTATTCCTTCATTGTAGAAAGGTGCTTCTCAATGTTATCTGCATGAAAAGCTTTTAGGTTTGATTTCTTTAGCCTCCCTTAACTGCTGAACATTGCAAATAACCTGTAGATCTCTGCTGAGATAAGGAGTATTGAAGGGAATTTTTGCTCAAGGCCACTGTGTTCAAATAGTCTTGGGCAGCCCATGCTAAATCATGTAATCAAGATTCAGAAAATGACCTTGCCCTCCCTCTCCTTTTGAGATCCCAAGTAAGTGTGGGTATTGAAAGTTAATTAGGCTGCAGCTAGAGTAAGTCACATGTAAGATCATGGATGAAGCACAGATGGCTGAGGAGGATCACAGACGGCTTTCTTGTGAAGGATATGGAGCTGGCAATGAAGTTCAGCCAGGACATAAACAAAGATGGGGAGAGTCCCAATTCCCACAAATTAGGCTGATGGGCTTAGTTATGAAACTGCATGAAACTGCTCATTTTCAGCACTGCCTTAGCCATAAAGACTACCCCAGCATCTGTACTCTGTGCTATATGCTGATCCATCTCTGGACTTACCCAGATGATGAAATATGACACTTGCACAATGTACAGATTTAATACGATTTAGTATGTTGCACTGGGTGAAAGTACTGGCTTGGCCAGATGACTGATCATGGACTATCTGGCATTCAGCAGCTGGAACTGAAGAATCGGTGACAGTCTTTTTCAGGTCTTTGAACTAGGCTGAATCTGGGTATTTACTTAATACTGAATTTCTTAGATCAAAAAATTCCTTGAGCTATCACAGGCATCCTTCCTATCTTTCAGTCCTCATCTTAACTTGAATGGGCTACGTACCAAAAATGAAAACAACACTCGAAATCCATGAAGGACTAGTATTGCAAAAGTCTGTGGGGAAAAAAAATTACAAACTCCTAATGACACAGACTTTGTTTCCTCCTCAGTGATTAGACTGGCTTTCATACCTGCAACATGAACCACTGCTTTGTTCTGTGGCATTCAGACTAATAGTCCATCTGTTGGGTTTTGGTAGCCAAAGCCAGTTTGGAATACTCTCTTTGATGCAATGGTATTTCTTCCAAAAAAAGAAAATAACCCCTTGAATATGTTTTAAAAAGCTTTAAAAGATACTATATTTGCTTTCCTTTCTTAGGGCACAATAGCAGCTCCATGTTAGGAGGAGATCTGCAATCGGATTCCTTGACAGCAGAAGTCAGCAGAATTCAGCCCTGAAAAACAACCAGGAGCTTATGAACACGTGCTAAGAGTTACCTTGTTACAAAGTTTAGGCAAAGCAAAGAACAAGATCTTAAAGTATTCATGTAAAAGTGGTGCAATATCAAAAGCAGTAACAGTGTACAGATATACTTTTTTCTTTGAAATGTGCAATTACATATTGGAACTGATAAATTCTTACACTTGCCCTGTCTGCTGTTTCTAAAAGTAACGCAAGGTTGAACACAGCTGATAGCACTGAAGACAAAGAGCCAGTCTGTCCACTGAATTTAGATGTGTGACAAAGCAGAGGCATTGTATTAAATCAATTAAAAGATCCACTGTGATTAATTATCAGATTTTTTTATATATCTGTGCTCATGATGACAGAGTATTGTTGTAGTATCCGTGCAATCACACGGCAAGCAATATATCCTAATGGGCTTTGCAGCTAATGAAGAATGACACAAAGTGCAAATCTCTTATTAATCTGGATTAATCAGAGAAAACAAACTTGTTTTAAACCTAGTCTTATAAACAGAAGGTCTAATCCTGAGCCTGCTTATATCGGGGTGTTAATACAGTAGAAATGCTGTGTTTGTTCAGTGGTGGAGAACAAAGCAGGAGGCAGCCCATTCCCGGGGAAGCAGCCCGACACGCTGGTGGGGAGGGGGTTGCTCTTTTCAGTGAAATATGGGTCACAGGATCGCAAATGCAATTAATAAGCCAAAATCAACACAGGCAGGGAACATTAGGCTCATTTGTTTAATTATTCACTACAGGCAAAGTCTGTTGTTCATATGATTTCCAAATCTGGGCAGCCCTGTTTTGCACTGGATGGGTCCCTGTTCAGATCTGCCTCTAGACCAAACAAGGGAGTTTCTGATCCAAGCAATGGCCACATCTAAGCACTTTGGATAAAGTAGTATTTAGCTTTTGTCTAGGAGTTACGAACTGTCTGCAAGGTATAATGGCTTAAAACGACACATGCCAAAAGAACATTGAACTTTCAACAGCTGTATTATGTATCAAAAAACAATTTTATATGTAACATTCATGAGAAAAACAATAACAGACTAAAATCAAATTCATTCAAACACTCAAGAATTCAGTGAAACCCGTAATTATTGTTTTTTGAAGAACCTTTATGTGTCTAAAACATGCTATTTCTGCTACATGGAAACATTTCAGGCACAGTTGTCAGTGTTAACAGCAGTTTAAATTTTTTTGTATTTTATCACATCTTACCTTTTGGAAGCTTTTGGAAAGATAAAGAATTTTTTTTTTTTTTTTTTTTTTATAATCAGAATTTGTGTGGCTGGAGAGAGTTTTGTTCTGTGCCATTCTTCTAAAGGCTTGTGTCCAGCCCACTATGAGCAGAAATAGATGCCCAAACTTAAACCTGTCAGGCCAGTGAGCAGTGATCTATAAGCCATCCCTACAAGGCAGTAATTATTTTGCACAAAGGGAAACTAAGATATAGTTTATCTTTTGACTATGAACCACTGACTGATAAGCAACTAACACTGAAATTTACTTACTGTTGATTTTCTAAAGAAAGGTGAAATCAGCTAGTATCCCTTGGGTATCCCAGCGGGCTCTGGCCGCTGAACTCAACATACTCGACACTTGTATGAGGAAGAGAGAACTGATGGAGGGTGTCAGGCACTGGCTTTTGTGCAACACTAAAGAAAAAAAATATTACCTAGATAAAATGGTTTCTAATTAAAAATATACAGTAGGCAGTATTAAAAGGAAATACTTTGTACTATGTTCCTGTGGACGTATTCAGGCACTTTGCCCATGTCTGGACATTCAGGAGCCCTGACCTGTCTTAGCTCGTCCATGGATTTCAGTGTTTAAGTAGCTGAGTAGGAGCTTGCAGGCTCAGCACTTCTGTACATCAGGCCACCTGTTGAAGTGCCTAAATATAGTCCTCCAAGCTTAACCTCAGGCTTTGACAACCCCAGCTGTGACAAACTGCTACTGCACCTCCAGCAGATATTCGAAAAGCAGTTCAAGGATGCTGTGAGTCAGGAAATTAGCAGCAAGACAACCCCAGCTCTCTGTGCAGAGAGAAAGGCAAAGCTGAACGCATTAGCAAAATAATATAATGAGATTTGGCAAATAGCTGTAGCGTGAGCAACCACCGTGTTATCACTTAGTGCTAAAGCTGATGCACAGCTTGCCATTAAAGAGCTAATGCAAACTGAGCTGTACTCACTTCTTTCAGTGGCTGAATCATGCTTAGGCAAACAAAGGATAAAAATCTAACTGCAATACATGCCTCAAATATGAAAACTCCTATATGGGGGTCCTCCAATATTGGATACATCTCTTTTTCTCTCCCTGTACATGCTGATTTGTTTTGGGAACCTGCCAAAGTGAGTGGAAAACAGAGTTTAGTGATTAAAATAAATCAGGTAGTCTCTTTGCTGGAAAACTCTGAAGATGTAATTATTATGCACAGGGATGCTTGCATGTGACCACGTTTTGTAAAGATCACTGCAGCAGCATAAGTAGATAGATCTCTGTATGCAGCGGTAGGAGACTCACACCAGCGTAGTTAGTTCGCTTCTTGTGCTGAAAAGACCACATAAATCTTAAAAAAACCCTGCACATTATATTGATAGGCCTGCAAAAACATTACAATTGTGTACATTTGAGTGTATATTATCTAAACAGCACTGCTATTGTTTGTGAGAACACAGCCCTCAGATTAGCAACTTCCACAAGGTCATCTTGTCAATAGATTAGCTTGTTTTATCTCTCGCTCCGCAAATGAGGCAAAGATCTGGGTTCTCAGCATGCTCAATAAGCATAAACAAAATTAGTTGTAGTAGTACAATCACTTGTTGATTGAAAAACTAATACTGTTTTTCTGTCCTGAACTCTAGAGGACTGTTAAGGAACACCCAACAGAGCACCAAAGAGAAACACCAAAGAAAAACACCAAAGAAAAACAAGGATAAGCCAGTGCAGTTGCTGTGGTCAATGTGCTGCTCTGCTGGGCAGCTTCGGTGGGGGAACTTGGTCAGAAACCACAAATTCTGGAGACCACTTTCAGTGTTTTTGATTAAACAAACACAGTACTGAGAGCTATTTCCAGTGGGATCTTTGAACCTTGTTATGACTAGCTGGCCCCCAACAGCAACCACCTGACAATTATTGAAGCCTCCCTGGCTACCGCCGAGTGCTCCAGCCACTTCTTGTCACGCAGCTGAGGAAGCACAACCTCCAGCCAGGACACCAAACACTACCATTGGCATCAAGCGCTAGCTCCCATGAGATGTGTTTGCATACAGCTGTCCCCCACATACTCCTCCACCACACTACTTCTTCAGACTGGTTGCAGACCAGTCATACAACAGCTTTGTTTTTATACCCTGGAGATCATTATAGCTGGAGAAAGTTACTCCAGAGGCACTTCTCACTCACAGACAGATGCCAGACTGTTATACAAATAATTTCTTTGCTACCAGCTTTCCAATGCTAATGTTTTTCAATGAACCTTACACTTAAACAGAAAAGATGAGGATCATGGAGAGTCAGCTGGCAGAACTTCTTCTGTTGCTTGAATAGAGGTTTTGGTTCTATTTTACCTCCAGTTAATTGATTACCAATTAACTAGAGTTAACTGAATTCAACTCTAAGTGCTGGTCTAGACATGCCACAAATGTTTGTTCCAGGAAATTCTGAAGAAAAACCACAAGTATTTGAGTCCTGGAAGAAAAAATGCATGGAATATCCAGACTAGCATTTGCAATTGTGCTATTAGGTCAAGTTAGCATTGCAATTAATTACTGTGGGGTAAGAGATTACTAAAAAGGCTGGCACTGACACTACCTAATAAATTTGATATTCCAGATCACCACGGCCAGAGAATTAATTCTTCTATGTTGCTCAGAGTTGGTCACCAGATATGTGAGAATTCACTGATCTCAGGGTATAAGGTTAGAATGAATATGTAATTTTGGGGGGTAAAATAAACGTAGCTAAACAAATATTAACAACTTTCTTGTTTTCAATTTCTATGTGTTACTTAAAATATTAACAATGTATTTACATTACATCTTTGCTTAGGTATGTTAATTAAGTGAGGCTTAACAGTCATAAACCACCAGGAATGTAATGAAGAAAACTAGTATTTGCTTTACTACCTTTTTCCATACTTTAAAATATTGATGTAAGCTCAGTTTTTATATTCTTATATTTTTCTTGTCTTTTAAGTCTCCCTTCTTTGTCTTCTTAAATCTTTGTTCTTCATGGGTGGGAGCAAGAAACTCCACATCTCAACCTGTCCCAATTAAAGTAATACGAAAAACAACACCGTCATATTTCCTGACTCACATCTTCCAGAAATAAGTGTTATACTCAAATACGCCAGTTCCTGCCCCGTACGTAGCACATTTATGTTCTCAGTGGCAGGCTCCCACAGCTCTGCTTCCAGCCAAGTAAGGTATCTCATGGTATTTGCACCTAACATTTTATCCCTTGCCTTTCCACAGGCAGACCTCTCAACTTCTTTGTGTTATGTGAAAAGAGCTGTGGCAGATGTCTGGCATTTGACTTCTCCACAGATGTGTAAATCACAGATTCTTGTGGAAGAGGAGGAAGAATTTGCATTATGTTGCTACCCAGAGAATGGCCTTTCAGAGAGCCCTCTTTGAGTACATGCCATGAAGAACCCCAATAGTAGCCACATGCAGCTCAGGGGTGCATTACCTCCCCTCTACAATCCCACAGAATGCTCATAGGCTGGGAGGCAACCAGGTGAGACTTTCAAGCAGAGTAGCTGAACTGATAGACCTTGTCAATGCTTACAAGGATCTAAAGGATGGGTTGAAGGAGGATGGAGCCAGACTCTTTTCAGTAGTTCCCAGTGACAGGATGAGGATTAATAGCCACAAGCTAGTACACAGGAAGCTTTATTCAGATATGAGAAAAACTTTTCTGGTGAGGGGGACAGCACCACAACAGGCTGCCCAGGGAGATTGTGGTGTCCCCTTCTCTAGAGATTTTCAACACCCACCTGGATGCAGTCCTGAGTAATGCACTTTAGGCAATCCTGCCTGAGTAAGGCAATTGTATCTCTCGAGGTCCCTTCCAACTCTGATAATTCCATGATAGGCTTTGGGGGAGAAGGCCACTAAAAAACTTACCTTGCATTTAAGCTGACCTATAATGAATTAACTTGCATACATAGACTCCATCTACAGTATCACCTTCCAAAACTTACGTCTGTCTCATTCCTATACATGGAATATACTCTCTCAGAAAACCCCTGTAGTCCCAACCCCACACCTAAGTTAGATGTGTAAAGAAAGGCATAGCAGCAAAGACAGTAGGATTCATCAGGCAGTGGCAAGAACAGGACTACTCCATGGGGAAAAACAGCCTGGGAGCTGAGGATAACCACAATACAGACAAGTGCCTCACTAATGAGACTCAGCAGAGAACAGAATACCTATAGGCTTTACCAGCAAACATATACCCCAGCACACACTAAAACATGAAATAAAAAGTCAAGTTCAAGACTAGCTAAGAAAAATCAACAGCAATTTAGACAGCATAGATAACAGCACTAGGTACACTCACAGCCCAGAGAAAGAATGAAAGCTCCCCAAGCTTAAACATGTGCCCCAACCCATAGGCAGGGCTGGGGGGACAGTTGAGTACATGCCATGACAGTTGTACATTGTCAGGACCATCAAAACCTATTAGTGCCCTCTGGGTCCTGCCCACAGAATCCCCTCCCACCTGGGTGTGTCCTCTCCTTATAAAAGTGTAGGATTGGAAGAAGGTTTGTAGTCATGTGTTATAGCATTTCTGTCTGAGTTGTGTGAGCTAGGCTGCTGAGAGAAAAAAAAAAAAAAAAAAGGTCTGAGTAATAAGGTTTTAGCATGGAAATACAGAGCTAGGTCAACTTGCGAGGACTGGGGGGCGCTCAAGGCACTTGGTTACTGGATAGAGGTGAGCAACAGTAGGGGAAAAGCATCAAATAACAATGGTTTAGCTTGCTAGTGAGGTGAGTGTTTTCTAGAAAGTGTTTCTAGAGTGTTTTCTACAGGGTGTGTTTTCTAGAAAGCTAAACCTGACTGCCTTTGGTACAAACTGGCTGGGACTGTGTGCCTGTTTACGTCTTGCAGGTACCTTTGGCTTTATGTGGAGAGCATGAACCTTGTGGAATCAGGTGAATAAGGATGTGGCAGGGGGGTGGACTACTTTAGCAGTAGAAACTGAAATTAGCAAAGGATGGAGCCTGTGGCACGGGTGCACGGATGTTATTGCTGCAAGTGAAACTCTGCCTGTTGGAGGGGGGGCAGCCCAATTATCAAAGAGAAAGCTGCTGTGATGCTATAAGTTCTTGTTACAGGATTTCATTCACTGTCTTTGTGAATGAAACAGAGAAGAAGTAGAAAGCAGTCTACCTGTCTGCTGGTTTCACAAAACAGATTAGAAAGGAACTCTGGGGGTCATCTTGGCAGGGCCACCTGGAGCTGGTTGTCCAGCCCTATGTCCGGGTAGTTTTTGAATATCTCAAATGAGGGACATAATATGAGTACAGGTTGGTTTACATCCATGAGCTTCTTCCAAAATCTGGCTTTGGCTTGGGCTTCTCCAGTCCTTACTGATCAGGCAATTGGTGCTTATTAGGACAATTAAGGCACTGGTGAGATTCTGGACTTCCTCAGTTAAATGATGGTTATGAAGAAAAGATGAATGATGCTGATGGCTTTTTTTTTTTTAATCTGAAAGTTAACTGAAAAGCTATTCTTTAGAGCTGTCAAGCTTAAACTGGATTTGTAATCCTCCACTGCCACCTTTGAGACCATTACTATGTTATTTTAAATTCAGGGAGATCGGATCCCTTGTATTTTCTTTGTACCATTCTCTCTCTAAGATATTAAATGTAAGCATGTCAGTGACTTTGTCTTAATTCTATGCTTTTGAGTGGTTTGTATTATATGGATGGAACAAAGGCCATGTTCTCAAACTCACTCACAGGATACAAAAGCATGGATATGCCTGGCTTGATATCTTAAATGGTTGTAATACTTTATAGGCTAAATTGCTGATTTGTTCCCAGAACTTAATTTGAGATTGATCTGAAAAAAAACTAAATGCTTCATGTGAAATAGGGATGACAAGTTTCAAATTGGTATGCCACTTACTCTGGCTAGATCAAGTTACTGGTTTGGTAACCTTTTCATCATATCAGAATAACTGCAAAAGCCTTCATACCTTTTCCCTTTAACATAGTGGTGCGCTGTGTTGTTAATGGTATAGCTGCTTTTCATTGAAATATGCCTCTTTCAGAAAGAGGAAAGGCACTTCATATCTTTAGATGTAGCTTATAAACTTTATTCCTATTGAAGGTTCTTATTCAGACTGAGTTTGTCTCATTTGATTGTTGTGTTTCCTGGAGGTGTTGTATACCTATAAATATATTTATATTTCTTTATTTTCTTATATTACTTTTCTATTCTGTACTCTGAAAAACAGGTTATCAGAATGCAGCCTCTTACTCTGTTATGTGGATTTTGATTTCCTCGGATTTCACTTTACCTATAAAATGGTAAACTGGAGCCTCAGATGGACTCAAGTCATGGTGAATCGGCTTTTTTTTTTTTTTTTTTTTTGAGAAAAACAAAGAAGAAAAATTGTGGAAACCTCTTTCCTGATCATGTTATTATTAATAAGCCTTTAATGATTAGTTTCACAATAATGCCTAGATATCAGCAGGGAATGGGGTCCCAATGCTGTCTTTTTCTAAATATGTATCAGAGTGCCTCCACTGAAGTGATTAAATAAAATAGCTGAAGTAGACACAAAAATGGAAATAAAATATAAGGAAACAGATGCTCTTTCTGGTGCTCAGCAAATGTGGGAAATCAGCATGCAAAGGGAAGGGGGTACTGGGAAACTGTCACATAGGTAACTACTGTCTGAGGCAACAGTCTGCCCACCCATATGAGACCTGCCAAGCAGCCTCCTCTTTCAAACTGCTACTGTTCTTCAAACATATGGAGAAATACTTAAAAAAATAAAATCTGAGTGTTTATATCAAGATTTAGGTGCTCCCAAAGCTTCAACTTCAAGTATGGAAGCTATAGCTTTCTTAACCTAGTGAAAAAACAGTGTACAGCTCTAAAGGCTGCACATGTTACTTCAGATCTGTGAAATGTGTAGAATAGCACTGCATGTGACAAAGCTGTAATGAATTCCTTTTTCAAATAAGCATTGTTACTTGCCATTTAAGGAATTAAATACAGGCTTTATGCAGCTGCTCTGCTGGGAAGAAAGGGTACCAGTAAGACCTTACTGATCTGGTGGCTGATTTCTTGACTAGATGTAGGGTGCCATCTACAGCACCAAGTTTGCAGCTGAAAATGAGGTATGATAAAACCGTAGCCATAATGAAGTGAATTTAATCTTACTATGGAATAGTGTAGTGGACAAATCCACAGGACTAGAACTGGAAAAATCAAGGTGCCTCTTAATTGCCTTTAAGATGCCACTGAGAAATTAATCTTAAAATCATAGAACTGTCTATGTTGGACGGGACACTTAAGATCATCTAGTCCAACCAGCAAACTAAAAAAGAAACCAAAACTATAAAAATGAGTAAATGAATTGACAAAGCCAGAACGTTCTTTAGGAAAAAAAGTTGTCAGTTTTTAGGTGGGATATTCAGAATATGTGAAAAGGTGTCATGAACATCCAATATGTTGCAACTACATTTATTTTAAGGAGTCCTTAAGAGTTCTTTAAAACTCCTTAAGACTTGGAAGTTTACACTTTGATTACTATTAATTTAAAAAGTGTATTTGCAAATCTATCCCCAGTATTCATCACTGAAATGGCTGGAAACGGCTTAATTACTATGTAGTTAGACAGAACCTGAACTTTTCAATGGATTTCATAGTTGCTCACCTCTATATGGGCAAAATACTCTCTCACATTTCAACATTCTTGAAGTCTGAGGAAATTGCAGCTTTAAAGCTCACTTCAAAATATTTATGAATTAATTTTGGAAACATCTCAACATATTTTACATTTTAACAGAATAGTGCATACAGTCATTAAAATCATCTGCAGATGGAAGTTCATTTTTCAAGAACTAAAAAGAAGAAGCCTCCAATAGAAAAGAAAAAGGTTGATGGTGATACCAGCTCTGGCATCTTTGGAGCAATGCCTCGTAACCATCATATCTCTGGTTTTGGATGCAAAACTGGGATGTGCCTTAGGACAGAATGAAAGAGCGCTAATCTAACATGTACATTGGGCTGCAGCCATGGCTTCCAGATGCTGACAGTGCATTGCTAAGGGTTTATATAAGACCTTACAAGGAAACTTTACCACGCTAACCCAGAAAAACTCTGGTGGCCTTGGGGATTGCTTTAAGCAATTTTGTTGTATTTACCAAAAAACCGAGTTGGACATAATGCTGTTTAAAGGCCAGAGGTTATTATCAAGGTTGAAAGGTGAATTAAGTGGCCTGTGTTTTAGGACTGAATGAAATAATAATTTTTTTTTTAAGCAAAACAACTTTGTTTCTGTACTCAAAGAAATAAATATTTAAAAAGCAAAACGTGATACAAAAGCACTCAGAAATATACCGTTTCAGAAATGAATTTCAGTCTCAAGGTTCAAGGATATTTATTTGTAAAAATATTTCTTGTGATCTGCGAGCCTGAGAGACACTTTGTACAAGTTCCTACTTTTTTCTGCAATACCCCTTGCAGGATTTTAAAATCAAATAGCACTAAAAAGACAATATTCCTGATGTCTTCTGGGCTTAAAAACTGCTGAGAAAAACATGGTCATTAAGATCATTTTAAGAGCTAGGTGTTATGAATAAGTTAAGAGGACACTGGGGACATGGATGTTCTGGTTAGAAATTTACCTTTTCAAGTTGAGCAAAAAAAACCCATGAAAACTGCAATGGTAAATTTAAACTTAAGTATAACTAACTTCTGACATATGGATTGCTTCTAAAAATGCCGACTGTTTTTTAACTTTATGAGGCACAGCTTATTTACTCAAAAAAAGTCAGTCACAGTTAACACAGTTGTTGAGAATAAAAATGCTTTTTGTTCCTGTTGAGGGACTGAGAAGGGTGATGTTGATTCTGAAGAAAGCTTTGATATTGTAAGGATATTTAGGTAATATAAACTAGTGTAGCAATTTGCATTTCTGACCCTTTATCAATGGTTTTCAATTGAAAAAAAAAAAAAAAAAAATCCCCATTATGCAGTTAAAGGGAATTTGCTGTGGAAGACTGCAGTACGTACTTTTTTTTCCCTTCCTATACTTTCAATTTTAGCATAATGCTTTTTTTAATACATACACATTTATATTACATTGGGTAATATTTAAGGAACCTGAAAAGTTTGGAAATCTAATATAAAACATTCTATAAATAGCTTATAGGAGTGTTATAGCTCAATCTCTTATACCAGTGGTGGAAAAGGGGGACAGGGTACAAAATTACAAAAAAGTTGGCAGAGACTCTGTCACTGGAAATGTTGACAGAAAAATACTTAAGGAGACTGGAAGGAAGCTCTTTTTGGATAGTGGGTTTCTAGACGTAGAGCAGCTTCCCCCAAGGTCTGCCTGCAGAAGAAGCAGCAGAATTTTCTGCTAGTACTTCCTGTGGCTCCTGCCCAGCCCAGGGTATGGCTGCTGATGCCTTATCTCAACTTGGGGCAAGGGACAGGGAAGCTGTAAGGAGCTGCTGCTTCTGAGTCTCTCAGCTGTGATGGTGGCCCCTGTGCTGGGGTGCTGGTGCCACCATGGGTGAGCCTGTATTGTGAAGTCAGTAGGAACTGGGTCCAGCTGGTGGCCTCCAAGGTGTCCCACATGAATTGAAAATTGTGAAATGCTGCCTTAAGTCTTTGAGGGATATTTATGAAAGGGATTGTATACATAGGTTTCTTGTGTTTCGAGGCACATTCTTTTACCCCATGGGACCTTACAGAGAAAACCCTAAATTTGTGATGAGGACATTCAGTCACGTCTGACTATAGTATGATTTGTGCACTTGCCTTCAATTCCGCTTTACTCCATTGAAAGGTAATGAGTCACAGGTAGGATAGAAACCCAGTAGAATTTTCTGTTTCTCTTTCAAAAGATACAGTCTAAAGACTGGCCAGGCAGGGTTGGGTACATTAAGCCACTTAAGTCCATGCATCACAAATGAGTAATGTGTCCTTTATGCCACTTGGGCTTCCCAAATCCACAACCCATCAGCAGCAGTGTCCCCATCTCTTTCCTTTTTCTCCAAGGCATTCCCAAGTGTATGCGAGACAGAGCCAGGCGTTGCTGCTGTGGGGAAGTTTGTTGATTGGGTCTCTAGGAAAAAAAAAAGGCATCTCTCTGAGAACTGCTGTTTTTGGGCTAAGTCCCAAAATAAGAAAATTTAATATTAGAATTTCCACAAGACGGCATTTTTTTTGCTATTAAAAAAGCATTAGATTCCAGGGCCTGTGTTTGGAGGTGGTAGTGACAATATGATTCATCAGATGCAATTTATTTTCACTCAGTTTTTCACAGGGCAACCTGAGTTCTGAGATAAAGGCAACAGGCAGTGGATATCAATCCTCTGTGTTATTTGCCTGTACTATTGAAAGCTCCCTGTCATCCTGGTGGGATGAAAAGATTATGAAATGAAATTCTGGGGGTCAGAGCTCCACAAAAACTAGCCCCTGCCAGTAAATGACTAGTTTAATACTAGATAGCCTGCTAGAAGTTAATGGCTTTACTTGAGTATATGCTTATACAGCTTATTGGACTCTCCTCGCTCAATAGAAGGGCAACAGCAGAATTTGTTCTCATGTGGTAGGAAAAGCTAGAGAAAAAAAAAAAAAGGTAAATAGAAGGAATAATTAGGAAATGTAGTGGCCCATGATTCTGTGTCTGCTCAGCCTTCTGATGTCATCAAGAGCCCTGTGCCCTTCTGTCTTACAAGCTCCTGTTTAATTGTCTGGGCTGTGCATCTGATCGGTACCCCTGGTCGCTCAGCAATGTTGAAGACCAGAAATTTGGAAATTGTAGGGAGTAGAAACAACTCCCTATAGTGAAAAATCTAGAAGCAAAAAAACTCTCCCCAAAGCTTGTGTTTATAGAGGCTTTACAATTCAACCATATGGTGCATTCTACTTCTATCAAATGCTTTTTTCCATCTGATAAAGGTTGCTTAAAACCACCAAAATTCAGCCTGAGATCTGCCACAAGTTCTCTAAACTGCAATATCATTTCCCATTTTAAAAAAAAGTAGTCCAGAAAGAGCAAAAACGTAGAGCCAGATGATTTTTCCCCTGCCAGCATGAGGAAATATATACAGCATGGGGCTGTGCTGTGTATGTATCTTGTTGATCTGGTGCTTTCTTCTTTATAGTTACAACCACTAAAAGGCTGATGAACCCTGAAGAAAATACTCCCCAGCTCTCTTGTCACAGTACCGTTACATCCAGTTGTGCAGAAACATCTCCCTCCTAGACTTTACTATTGACTCTTTGTTAAAATACTTCCATTTTTATTGACACCCACTCCCCCTGATTTGTTTGTTCTTTTGTTGTTTTGTTAACTAGGAGGATTTAAAATCTGGTGAATATATAAGACTGACTTGATGTCAAGTAATTATTTCTCAAGTGAGTTTTCATGCTTGAATGATCCCCTCTTGCCAAGAACTTCCTTGGGTGCTGAACTTTTTGTTATTTAAAGCAGGTTAGAAAAACAACTTGCAAGAAATGATTGCATCCTTCAAAACTGCTGTTGTAATAACTGCCTCTAGCAAATTTGCTGTGGAGTGAAATTGCTAGTATATTTCTGAAAGAATTAAAGTGTATAGACTAAACAGGCTCCCCTTTTTAGTATGATGGGAAGAATTATGCTTAAGACCCTTTTGTCCCCCTAAGGGCCTTTAGGGAGTGCATCCTGCAGCCAAAGCTGATGCTCATGTTGTCCAGGGCCGTGCATGGACAAACAGGGCCTGAAGGCAGGAGAGGGGAAACCCTCAGCATCTTCAAAGAAAAGATGGGGCTAGATACATCCAGAGGAGTAGCTGCCTTAATTGAAAGCAACCAAGAATAGCTTCAGCAAAAAATAATTTAAAAAATAATCTTAATTCTAGAAGTGTAATAGAAGGCAGAAGGACCTAGGCTTTTCCCCTCTAAGTGAACCTTGGGCATCTGGTGAGATCTGACCCCGGAGCAGGTTGGAGAAGGACAGCAGTGACCCATGGAACTGTCCCAAGGAAGGGATTATGGGCCTGCTCATTTACTGTTCTCCTCCACCAGGGACATGTGGAAGTTGTGATGAACTACAGAATCACTTAAAAAATAAATGCATTCTGCCTTCTTTTACTGTGCTTGCCCATTTTCTGGTGCTAAACCTAGCACCTTGATCTCCAGAGAACCTCTGAAGTGTCCACAATTTTAAAAAGAAAACCAACAAGTTTTCCTCTTTTTCTCTTCAAAATATGCACATTCTTTCAGTTCAACTTCTTTGATATCAAAGGCTGAAAATAGTAATTCTTAAATTGGTGATATTTTTCTACATGTAAAACTATGCAAAAGTAAAAATTATTCTGCAAGGTTTTTAATGCTAGAGCAAAGGACATTATACTTTTGAAAAGGAAAATTGTTTTTTATGCTACTTGGTTCTTCTAGTTGTGTCAGAATCATGTTAAACTGACTTCTAACATGTGAGAGTTTGCATTTGCATCTAAACTTATTTTGTGACTTTTTTGACCATCTCTATGCATCATTCTTTGTACCAAGTACCAAAAGTAACTGAAGAAAGGAAAAAACACTTCCTAAAGTTTTCTTAAATACCTGATCATTCACTGTTTTCCACCTATTTAGCACTTACACATAGCAATACTAATAGATTCACTTTAACTTGGAACTACTCATGTATAAATTTAAGTTAATGCACAAATGTTTGCATAGCACAAATATGCCTTTGGCGGTTATGTCACTCATTCATTTGTGGCCAAGCTAGTAGCCCTTAGTGGCATATGTGTTATTTCCCATTATATCTCCAAGTAAGATGCTCAAAGGTCCTACCTTTTGCTTTTATCACGATACAGATATAAGAACACACACACCTGTACTTGTTTTCAATGCCATGGCTAGTCTCCACCATTGAATTAAGTAATTTCCCCCCACCCCCGGATGGCAAAAGCCAAAGAGTCAATAAAGTGCAAAGGCATTCATATATTCAGAGCATGATCTGCTGTGTTAGGACGCATAACGGCAGGTGGTGCTGGTAGGCTCCCTCTGCAGTAGCCCAGCATTGCCAAAGAAATAGCCCCTTCAAGGGTCACCTGGTAACTTAGAGATGGTGCCTTCAGGTGAAAGTCTAGGAAATTATCCTTGATTTCATATGACCTACCTGCTAGGTGATTTGGGATGTTTCTTACTTTGGGCTCTTTTAGGAGAAGGCTTCAGTAGGTGCAGACCTAAAGTTCTGTTTTGGGAGCTAGGTGTTGGCTGCATGAGCTCTTTTGTCAACTTTGCTAGTGAAATCAGTCTATAGGAGTAGCAATGATGCACAGTTTTACTGAGAGGGGCTATATATGGACTATGGACCCATGCAGTGCCCTTAGGTATTTTCTGGGCCTATCCTAGTATAATCTGAGCATAAAATGTGTGTGACTATGTACAAGGAAATTAACAAAAACGTTGCAGCTTGATTGTAAGGAGCTGCACTAGAAATTGGAAACTAAATCAAAAAGGATTCCAAGTTGCAGACCATGGACTGAGAGCTGAGCTTGCTCTTGATTAAACCTGTTTTGTCAATTTTAGCCACAAAAGCCAGTAATAAAAGTCTGAATTATCTCTGTGGGATTTATCTTCAGCAGAAGACGGGCTAGGGTTATTTAAAATACTTTTGAATTGAAGGAGAAGGGGAAGGTTTTGGGTTTGACTAGACATTTGGTGGGCTGCAAAATGAAGCTCAATTAAAAAGTGAGCGCACCGTAGCAGCGACAGTAGGTGGCAGTGTTGCCTAAGAAAAGTCCATTTCTTATTTTTTGAGTTCTTGCTTGGGATTTCCTCTTTTAAGGGAATGGGAGGGAATAATAACCCTCTTTCACTTTGTGGAGAGCATCAGGAGTCAAAAGTCAAGACTATTACCAGCTTTCATTGGAGGTTAATTTTCTTCCCAGCTTTTCCTGTCATCATTTGAGGATCTGTGTGAAGAATTCATACTTGGAATTGACCTTGAATCCTACAGTTAAAAATGCAGCCCAAAAGGGAGTTTTTTTAATACTTGGTCTGTGCACTGGGATTTGAAAACCTAAGGGGCCTAACCAGCTAGAAGGCAATTCAATTGATTAAGGGATAAGTTGAAGTGGTTTAGGATGCTCTGCCTGCCTGTTGGGTCTCTGGCGATTCCTTAAGATTTCATGTTTCCTGGCTTTGCAAACAGCAGTCCCTTCTCCCCTGCTGCAGCATAAGACCCTTGCAAGCAGAAGCAGTGGGAAATGTCACTAGGCAAACGAATAATACTACTCACAAAGTTGATAAAACCTGAGAAACAAGCTGCCTTTGAGGCTTGAAGAGGCAAAGCTTTCCCCATCCTTTTGTTACAAAACTATAGCAAAGCAATGGTTTGTGGCTCTGAATGGGGTTCAAGGCATCTCAGCTCCTTATGCTATCGCAGACGTTTCCTCTTGAGACCTCTGGCAACTTACCTAATCTCCCCCTCTGCTGCTTGCTCTGTACAATGGAGATAGCAGTTTAATTTGTCTGTCTTTGCGGTAAAGCTTGTCTCTTGCTCTGCTGTCCTCTGGCATTGAATCAGGCTTATTAGTTGTGTAATACAAACAAAAATAGTAGTATTTGATTAAGAGTTTCCAGGTTTGAGGGGAGCATCAGAAGCAGAGTAAAAGTAGCACAAGTGAAATCACTTAATACAAAGTGCTTCAATGGACAAGGACCAGAGATAGTTTGATCCTAAACTGAAAACTGGCAGTTCAATCACTGATGTAGAATGCAGAAAGATCTAGATTAGATTTTTTCCTCTGACAGAAAGTATTTGAAGCTTCGAACTAACAGGAAAGAGCAATAATTTACAGGAAATTAGATACTTATGGGAAAACAGGGCTTGGAATATACTAATACTTATTTTGTGCATGACAGAATGAAAATTAAATTTACTTCCATGGTTAGGGCGCTCATATGAGTAATAAGAACTGCAACACAGGTATTATCTGCTCAGGCTGATGTAAGGACTGCTGCTCATGGCCAGGTAACACAGGCACCTAGAGGGGGTTGAAACTCCCCTTTGTTACCTCTTCTGAGGCAAAGAAATTGGCCTTGATTGCCTTCCCTTGCTAGTTCACTTCACAACGCTGTATTAAGTCCAGATTTTTATTTCCAAAATAATTTGGGCACCTGAATTTTGCATTTTTTTTTTCCAATTTATTTTTCTACTATATTGCCATTGGAACAGGTGGTACCTTTTTTTCTAGGTACCTTTTGGGTTGAAGCTAGGGTCAAGTTACGGTCTCCAACATTGCCTCTCAGGTATAGGAGAGCCTCTGCTTGCAGTGGGCTACCTGTGCTGTACTGCATTCTTGGTGCCTGATCTGTAGATGGTATAGAAAGCCCAGGTTTCAAGACGCTGCTACAATGGCCGATGCTCAGCTTCTAGCAAATACTGAATGTGTTTGGATTCTGAATCCTATGGTGAATTTAGGCAAAAGAGGTCTTGCTTCACTGAATGATCTGAAAGCTGTAAAATGTCACTCTGCTACTTTTGTGAAGAACTGCTGATCTGCATGGCTGAAAATTAGACTTCTCATATGTTCGCCTCAAAGTCCTGAGACAGGGTATCCACATAAATTCTGGGAAGTATATTGAGCTTTTCTCCAGCTGCAAGTGTGTACACTTGCTATTTTTGTGCTTACAACTGATTTTAGAAATGCTTGGGATGGGGAATTGCCATACCTTGGTGGAACACACTGATGCTCCTGTGTCACCCACAGATTCCACCCTCTGGATCTTGCATCATTGGTTGTGTTCTGCTCTGCAGGAAAAAGGTGTGTAGATGCATTTATAACTGTTGCAAAAGTAGTTAATTGGTAAGTTACTGAGGCATGAAAAGGAGAGAATTCTTGTGTGCCATGTCCCTGGCAGATAAATTAGACAAGAAACGCATAATAAATACGGAAAACAGAGTTATCTAGCAACTTTGAACAGCAGCAAAATGTGGGATCCTGTTAGAAGAAAATAATCACTTTTTAGCTTATGAATTTTGGGTAGGTAATTGTGTGATATTTTAGATATAATATGATCATTATCCAGACTAACAAATCTTTCTCCATGCCTGATATTTATGGAAACTGTATCTCCCATAGAAAGGCTTCCTGAGTATTTGCTTTCTTTGTCTGCCATCCTTGAAGTCTGAAGAGATTCATTGGGTGATGTCTGTTGTCAAGAGTCCCCAAAATATGAAAATGCTGAAATCCCACACAACTGAATTCAATAGGAATTAAGTACCTAAACATATGCTGGTTATCTGGGTTCTCAGAATAGTATTTTTAAATTAAAAGTCCCAGGCATAAATATTCAGATCTAAATTAATATGAAATATATGGCTATGGTATGACTTGTGATATGAGTTATTATAATATATTAATCTGTATTATAAAGCCTGTCTTTATTATAATTACATATAAATTATGGACATGGTGTGATATCAATTAATATGAAATCTATGGTTAAATTTACATCAAGCTCCATTAAGTCAGGTTGCTGTAAGTGATGTCTTTGCCATATTCCAAACAGAAAAGCGGTAGATAGAAGATAAACCATGAAAATGGGTATTCTCTGGAGACCTTATTTCTTCATCCACTGACACTCAGTTTATGCTGCTGCCTTTTTCACCCTGAAGCGGCTACTTGCAAAGGATGAGCTATTTTCATAAACTGTGTTTTTGTAAAGTACTACCCAAAGTAAATGGGGATGGGGAAGGCTTTCCCACATGGCTCCTTCTACATAAATGCTATCAGCTATTGAGATGAGTTAGATACTCAAGCTGGCTGCAGGAATGTGGATGTCTACTACATACTCCTGCTGCATAGCACTTCTGAACAATTTTGTGGTTTTTATTGGACTAGAAAAAACAGAAGTTAAACAGTACAAAGGTGAACTTGCTAAAAAACCCCACCTCACAAACTTTAAAAATATGACTGCAAATAGGTAAAATTATCTGATGGTATGGCAATAAACAAACAAATTATTCCTTCGGTATTCAGTTCATTCCTTTATGTCCCCATTCTTTTGCATTATTTTTTAAGAACACATTATTCTGCTTTTTCTCCTCATATGAAGTCTGAAATTGCGTTTACCATATGTCAGAGCTGGCCTGGAGCACTTCTAGCACCATCTAAAATCTTTATATACGAAGGAGAATGTAACTTGATTATACTTTCCTCAGTGAGGCAAAAGCCTTTATAGGATTTCTTTTCTCTTTCATTTTTTTTTTTTTAAACTGGCTTGGGGGGGGGAGAAGAACAAAAATTTTAATAGCTGGTTACATTGTGGTGTATATTAAAACAATATAATTCATGTATTAATACCTCTTCTGTCTCCTGAAAACACAAGTCTTTCAAGAGCTAAATAAAAGTATTCATAATAATTTCTTGGCCTACTACTTAGAAATGTTAGTAAATGATAGAAATATTTTCTCATGTAGTTCATACAGTTAGTTGATACAGCTTGGAAATCTCCTAAATCTTTACCTACTCTTAAGAGAAGTAGTATTGTACTTAAAGCAGTGAGCTTTTAACTGTAATCTTCCCTGATTTATCCCTCATTGTGGCCAGTTATACCATGATAACTTATGCATTTGAAAAAATGAAATAAACAAGGATGGTATGCTTCTGTCCACCTGCAACTACTCTATTGATGCAATTTTCAGCAAAGAAAAAAAGCACTGTTCTATCTGTGAGTAAAACTCAAGTGGCAGGTTTGGTAAAATACAGGTATAGATGCCTTTATTTCAAAAAATTAATGAGCAAAAAGAGAGATGATATTTAAAGCTAAGTGAATTCTTCCAAACTTGACATGTAATGTTTTATTGTAGCTCCAAGCAAAAGCACAACTAAATATATGGCCTGAACCTGTTCCAAGACTGAACTCTGTTCTTTTGGATCTCTACATGTCCCTTTGTTCCTGATCTAATCTACAAATACATTTCCTGTCAAACTACTTTCTGCCAAGTGTTTGCTTAGCAGTAGTTCTTTCTATATCAAATTTATTTGCCAATCTGAGGTATTGATTTGCTAAATTCTATAGAAATCTGCCTAAAAGGCTTTGCTGTAAGAATTAAGTGGAGGAGCCTCAGTGTTAGAATAGCCATTTCCATTAATTAATATTTAATTACAATTTTAAAGTGTGTTATAGCTGTACGAGGTAAATAGCTAAAGCTGTAATTCCAAGCCTAAAATACATCCAAATACAGTTCCAGGAGAAATTGCTCTTAAACTTGAAGTGCATGTACAGGCCAGGTTATGTTCTCTGTCTTCCACAAATATATTCCAGTCCCTATTTCTCTTGTTTGCTTATGAAATGGCATGGGGTTTAAGTTAAATCCAGTAAGTTTTAATATGAAATAATCTTCAGCATTTTGTGGAAGTAGAGGTGGTGACACTGGAGCTGAACTAGCCTGCCTCTAAAAGGTAAAAATGAAATAAAAGAGAAATACTGGCTTCTAGTTATTTCCAGCTCAGGCCAAAACTTCCAGGAAGTTCTTTCAATAGTTAAATGCAGTATTGATATGTACAGATGGGGTAGATTTATTTGTTGTTGTTGCTTTGGACAGCCTAAACAGACTATTTTCCTGTACCCTAGCCCCCATTCTTCTGAATGCTTTTGAAGAAGTACCAGACGGTTGTTTCTATGTTTCTCTTCCCCTTTCCCCCCTATTAGCTGGGAAGAAAAATGGATTTCTTAGTGGGTGGAAATGAGGAGCTTTTCAACTCTGTAGGGAAGACATTATCCTCAAATCGGTTCTCTAAGCTATATGCAGAAGTTGTATAGTGAGTGTAATGGAGTTGTTAATTATACTGTAGCATACATACAGTTATTTAAGTTCCACATGTGACCAAGAGGTGAGGTACTGAAAATGAACATTTTGTTTTGCAGGATTATTTTAATTTCCTTATTTTAAATGCAGCTCTTGATCCATCAAGAAAGGCATTCACGGTGGGGTTCTTCCATGCTTTCAAAGGCTGCTCCCTCCTGCTGTTTCCTAAAAAGCTATTCTTTGAGGCCTTTCTCGAGCACCTGTGCAAGAAAAGGGAAAGATGACTTGAGATTTAGTTTCCTGTTCAATGCAGAATAAGAATGTCAGGACAGGAGAGGGAAGGAGGGATTAGTCCTTGTCACTATGGCACTAATGAAAGTATGCTTCTCCATGAAAGAAATTTGTTCTGCTTTTAAGTCAGCGGAAGGACTAATGACATGGAGGAGTAGACTAGTGACATGGAACGCCATACAAATTTGTGTCCAGCTTTAAACTGAAGGTAATTAGTGCCTTCTGTCACTTCCAAGGAGGTATTTTTCTGCTACCTGCTGTGGATATTGTTCCCAATGCATCCCAAGTATACGTAGCGCTTCATGGTAACAAAGTCCTTTGGTCTGAGCATGGTCCCTGCAGGCCTAAATTCTAGTATGAGAGACTTTTTCTACAGAAGAGAGCCTAGATGAGGCTAACAATGTGCTATGAGAGGCATATTTCCACAAGAACATATTTTCAGAGTCTTGGGTGTTTACTTTGATACCAGTCAGATGGTTTACAGTCTGCTGGGAGTGCTAGAGAAGGAAATAACTCTCTTCCATACTGGTTTTGAGGAAAATGATCGGAAGTGAAAGGCAAAAAGACTCTACAGTGGAAAGCATGCTAGCTGTGCTTCTGGCACACTGTGATGCTGTAGTCAAATAGATGGATACCAGCTGATGGTTACTTGTTTAGTGAACATTCCCTCTTCTTTCCTTATTGGAATGATTGTGTAATTATTCCCTCACTTTTATTTTCACTTTTTGATAGAAGTACTGGGAACAGTTCACTCTGAATCTTTGTAAAAATTCTACTGCATGTCTGTCTGTCTGTCTCCCCTTTTGTTTAGGGATGAGCTCTTTTTAAAAATCAGTCTCCTAGAAACAGATTTTACCCACATACTGATATACTAGTTCTGGTTTTCTTAAAGTGTAAACTTCTGAACTTACTTTCTCTGAAAGCCTTGCTTCCTTTTCTCTTTAGTACAAATTCCAAACAATTCTTTATTGAATTTAAACTCACAGCTGTACCTAAGTTCAAGCAGGTTTATGAGACTACCTTTCTCATATAAGAGGCTTTAGCAAGATATCAAAGTGTTTAAACTTCTCCCACAATGGGGAAAGGAGGATGAATTCAGAAAATCTAATTGCCTTAGCTAAATTTGACAACTCAAAGAGTATTTGGAGGGTAAAGCAATCAAAAAAAGATGTCTCTGTCTTGAACAACCATAGGCCTTATGCTGATGGAAACTAGAAAAATATGGCTGCAGTTTCATATAGTTTTTGCTGGGATTTTTGCTTACCTATTGATTTTGGCCATCTTTTCCCTTTGCCTGCCTTTTCTGTAGTGGGAAAATGCTTCATCTGTTCTTGATGTCTATTTTTTTTAATGCTACTTTCTCATGCATTTTAGTATGTTTTAAACAAGTACATTTGTAGTATTGCAACTGAGCAGCTATTTAATGCCAGTTTGTGCCCAAAAATGTTTGCTTCTCCCAGGCTCTGAAACATTCTTCCTTTTAACATGTAAATCCTTCCATGTGATATTTTACTGGAAGTAGTTTGCCAATCTGTAGTTATTACCCTCTGTTTGTCCAGGACTCTTTCTAGTAAGATCTGTACCAGAGGAATTGCTGATTCCTGGAAGTTTCCAGCAGCTCCAAAGGAACAGGGAGCAGATTTTGCGTGTCTAAGGTCAGGAAGGCAAGAAGCCCATCTTTAGTTCAGTCTCTGATTGCTGTTGACATGAGCATGGCATGGTGCTGCAGTAAGGTGGGATAATTGCAGAAAAGCCATCTTGCAGTTACTTACCAGCTCATTGTTCCTGCCTGTGATGCTCAGCCCAGTGAAATACAGAAACTGAGCTATCATTCCCAGCACAGCAGAGAAACATATAAATTGCTCTTGACATGGTAACTGGGGTATTGACTTGAGGATGACAGTGAAATTTGTACCCAGCAGCTGGTCTCCATCTGGGGAGCGTGTCAGAGGTGCCTGTTTGGATGGTGGGTATGTTGTGGACCTTTCATCTCCATCTGGCAAGAATTATATGAGACTGACTAAAGCTCTTCCTACAACCCACCCAGTGCATGGGCTGGCTGGGCATGCAGATAGGAGTCAGGTGTCTGCAGCCACAATGCACTGAAGGCATTTATTAGGGTCTTGGGCTCCTGTGAGAATAATGACTTTAGTCACTTGCTGCCACCTGACAGATCACTGCTGTAGCTTCTCCTTATTGAATCTGGCTTGCTGGTGACAATGAAAACTACTTTCCCTCTGCAGAAAGGGCAGGGAGTGCTGTCACAGCACAGTTTGTACTATGTCATGTTTTGCTTCAGGTTCTGTACTGTTTTCCCACTGAAATTTTATTTGGTGCTCCCAGTTATGGCTGGGAGAGTTAACAGCTGTACTGGCACTTCAGTTACGCACTTTGTGATCTCCAGCTGGACATCTTGTAGGTGCTCCTCCAGGCCCAGAGCCAAGTACACTTGCTCAGCAGACATGCACAAAAGCCCAGGGAGGAAGACTATAGCTTTTCTGCCTCTGGGACTCTTCAATTAGTAGAAGTGACATAGAAGTAATGCTATCAGTTCTCCCTATTAAAACTATTTTGAAGCTATTGTAATAACTTCTGCAGAAAGTTCCTAATTACTCCTAGGGGGGTAAACAAATGTCCAGCTTCTCAGGAAGGTCACTAAACCAAGACCATAAACCTAAGTTCTTGTCTCTCTGACCATTGATTTAGTAATTCCTTTCCCCTCAAAGCAGCAGCTTTGGATACGAGTTTCATACTGCATCCCTGGAGATGACTGTTTGCCACCTGTTCTGCAAACAAGACAGCTGAGAGAGAGTTTTTACCTTACAGAGTGAGAAATAAAAATTCAAGCTGCAAGGTGTAGCAAAATATCTTGGTATGCGTGTGTACTCCCTCTCCAGCACACTTAACCTATTGTCCCACCACTAAGCTGCTAGCTGAACTGGTGAAACTTAACTGTATTTCGTACTGTTGGTGCTCCTGCTTTTGAAGCAGAACCCCTGGTTCTCTGTAGTTCTAGCCATTTCCAAGTGTATCATGTTGATTACATTTTCTTTGCCATGAAATCTTAGCACTGGTTACAGATGCATGTGATGCCTGGAGCACACCATGGCTAGGTTATTTGCAGGAATGTAAGCTCCTGCTGCTCTCATGATTCTTCAGATTGAATGCTCAGCAATCCAGTTAAAGCATATATTCACACAGCTTGCAATTTCAAGATTACAAACCATGTCCACAGGTAGAGAGAGAAATTAAAGTTTTGATGTGCAGTCCCACCCACTCCTGTAAATGTTAAATATCTGAAAATATTTGTGTAGCTAACAAAATCATTAATCTGCAGAACTTTCCATTTTTCACTCTGCCTATCAGTAAGTCTCACTCTTTGAGACTGAGTTCAGATCCTGCTTATGCCCAGAGTGAAGACAGGTGATAAAAGAGATTCCACAGTTGTGTTGAGAATGGTGGATGCTGCTAGAAGCATTGACTAATGTGAACATTTCACAAAGTCTGCCTTCTCCTCAACACTTGTTATATAGTGTATACCTGCCTAGTACTACTAAAATAATATTCAAAAGGGCTGTTATCCTGGTTTGAGAGTAAAACAGAACCAATTTTCTGTTCAGTAATTTTACTTTTCAGCTAAGCCTCTTTTAACTAACTGAACCCTCTGACATTAATGGCATATTTTCAAGATTGCAGTGAAAGGATCTGATTGTTTATAATTTATACCAGGGAATCATATACAGAGAGGCTCTTGCTTATACTTACTGCTATAACGACGAAGGTCAGCTAACCTGCTATGTGCCCTGTTGGAGGGTCAGAAGTGAGTGTAAAGAGGTTGCACCTTTGGGGAAGAGGGGAAAGGGCAGGTGACTCAAAACTGAACAACAGGGTATTCCATCTGCTCAGTATAGAAGCTGAGGGATCAAAGGAGTCAACTCTTTTTTTTTGGTGGCCAGTGTCCAAGGATGACTCTGTCTGTTCATGTGCCTTTTACCCTGATCCATGCACTCCTGAATATAGTTCCTGAATTCTGCTCCCTCTGTTGCTGAGTCCAGTATGGGACTTTCCTAGTGCCTGCTGATGACATAAACATTGTTTTAGGAGGTTGATATTGGTTTTATATATAACATGTATATATTTCATTTTTGTCTTTTTTGATATTATTATACTTTCTTTTTATTATATTATTATTAGTATCTCATTAAAGTAGCTTAGTTTCTTTTAAACTCCTAAGTTTCTCTCACATCCTTTTCTCCCTAGGAGAAGTAAAAGAGAGCATCTGTTCTTCATTTCAGTGGCCAGCCCAAACCATGACAACTGTCCTTCCAAAGTCTTATTCTTTTGCACCATCCAAAGGGCTTTTTTCCCCAGAAATGTTTAATGGTTTGATGGAGAATGTACCTTCACACAGCATTGATTTTCCTGGTTGCTGGGTCTAATGACAGTCTTGTATCTTCTCTGGTCCTGAAGCTTATGGTAAGGGCACTGCTGTAGCTTGTGTGTGCTGTAAGGTGCCAAATGGGAGCTAGAATACAAACTTTATCAAGGCTACTCTCTAAGTCATCACAATCAGACACTAAGAAGTCTGAATATGTCACTTCCTAACATGATCTATATAAATCAGTATGGCAAAAAATATGAGAATAAAATTTTTCATTTGAGCTTCATGAGAGACCCAATTTAGCAAATCTAGGACATGTTTTTCCTTCAATAGCCTTTTAGGCATTCAATTTATATGATTTGCTCAATATATTTAAATTGTTCCACTAACTAATTCTAGTATATGGAAAACAGTAAAACTAAGATTGTGCAAGCAAAAGAAGCAATGTATTTGAGTTGAAAGTTATGGAAAACTTTATGAAAAGAAGCTGAAGAAGTAGTAGAGAACCTGCCTGAAATAGGGAGGTCTTTGTTTCTTGATGTTGATCACCCTTGTCCTTCCCTATTTAACCTCGTGTGGTAACACCAGTTGACAGTCTCCTGGTTTTAGAAGATGGTATAAAGGCCCAGACTGAATTTCTCCCCCTCCCAGCCCCCAAGTCAGATGTCTTTTTTTCTGTGTGGATCCACTTGTAGATCAATGTTCAATACTTCTTGGATCAGAGAGAAACTGTGGGTGAAGCAGGAGTTAATTCAAATCTGCAGTAAGTCAGCAGATCTAGTTCCTAAACAGTAACTAACCTCTTACAAAGTCCTCACCCGTGTTACTTACTTACATTGTAAAGTGCCTGACTGCCACTGGTGACCAGACCTTAATTCAGTGTTTGCACTGGAGTAACAATAGCCTCTCCTTGTGATGCTGGCAAAAGGCGAGGCTTGCAAGGTGACCAACTTTTCATTTGGCTTTCAAAGCCTCCATTTTCTTTCTACATTAATTCTTTCCCTTTATTTCTCTTCCTGGTCCCTTTTATTGCATTTGTGAATGACAGGAAGAACTACTACCAGTCTTGGAGCTGCCTTCTGCCACCTCTGTGAATTAAGAGCAATGCAGTGTAGGTAAAAGACACTGAGTCTCAATTTTCTGACGCCTTTATACGCTCTCTAGAATCACTTTGCAAGGGTGTCATCAATCTATATACAGCAACAAGGAACCATAGAATCATAGAATGGTTAGAGTTGGAAGAGACCTCAAAGATCATCAAGTTTCAACCTCCCTCCCACTAGAGCAGGTTGCTCAAATCCCCATCCAGCCTGGCCTTAAACACCTCCAGAGATGGGGCATCCACAACTTCTCTGGGCAACCTGTTCCAGTGCCTCGCCACCCTTACAGAAAAGAATTTCTTCCTAATTTCCAATTTAAATCTCTCTTCTTCTAGTTTAAAACCATTACCCCTTGTCCTATCACTATACTTCCTGACAAAGAGTCCCTCTCCTGCTCTCCTGAGCAGATACCAGAAGGCT
>VZRU01013710.1:581617-630240 GCA_013398155.1 Pedionomus torquatus | reverse complement strand
TTGGAGGTGGGGCTGTGAACATTTAACTTTATCTGGTGGGTAAATGGTAAAAAGGTAAGACCTTCCAAAGAAGCACTTCTGGTTTGAATTGTTAAAAAATGCCAAGATGGAACAGGTTTGGTTTTTTTTTTTTTTTTTTCCTATTTTCTCACCCAGTGCTCATTCCAGAAGGGAAGGCTGCCAGAAGAACACAACCATCTTAATGCTGAGGTTCTAAAGAACTGTTCTGCCTATGGCCTGGAGATGGAGAACTGAGTACGGACCAGTATAGATGTGGTTTTATTGGTTTCAGTTTCACAGAAGTATTAAAACTAAATGCTTTGTCATGGAAGCTTAGACCATCTACTTAATAAGAGTGATAGATTTGCTGTAATTACTGCCCATTTCTTTTCCATTTAATGAGTTACATAACCTGATACATGTTTCTGCTATGACACCTCTTCCCCAAATAAATGACTGGCTTGCAATGAACCCTGAAGATTTCGGTTCTGTATATTAACCCACATTCTCAAAGTAATAGCTCTTCATAGAATCATAGAATGGCTAGAGTTGGAAGGGACCTTGAAGATCATCGAGTTCCAAACCCCCTGCCATGGGCAGGGACACCTCCCACTACAGCAGGTTGCTCAAAGCCCCATCCAGGCTGGCCTTAAATACTTCCAGGGATGGGGCATCCACAACTTCTCTGGGCATCCTGTTCCAGTGTCTCACCAATCTCACAGGAAATAATTTTTTCCTAATTCTTCTAATATAAAAAATTCTGATTTTCTAATTTAAAATTCTAATTTTTTCCTATTTCTTCTGGAATATCTCATAAGCCAATGGCACAGCTAAGTAGTAATAAAGAACTACTTGTCTTCCTGTGAGTGTCACTTAGGCCCTGTAACAAAGACATATGATAGCTGTCAAAAAATATTTAGGAGAGTATAATCAGTGTAGTAAACAATGCCCTTGGTTGGTTGAAACAGTTTATTAGGAAGCTTGGGTATTTCCTTCCCACTCCGATATCCATCTTCTATTTCTCTGTGTGGTTAGTTTGCTTTACAATGAAATTGCACCAAAAAGTGTTAAAGGCTAAAACTGCTTTAAATTAGCATATTCTATTAAATATTATCCTGGCATCTCATGATTGCAAGATAAAATAAATGATGGGGTTGTATTTAGTTAATACTGCTGCCAATAACTGAATACAAATACTGAAAGATTCTCTGAGGAAAATGAGATGGAAAGGTGCAGAAAAAACCCTTCATTTTATGCATGACTTCTTGCTAGGGAAAGGAAACACTGAAGTAAGGAACATAGCTTATGCAGTATTAGGTGGAGCTTAATCCAAGTCAAAACCTAGGAAGTGCCTGGAGCTGAAAAAGAAAATAGTATACTAGATAAGCTGCATAGAAAATTGATTATGAGTTAATTAGAATTAACAGGATAGTTTGAGTGTGTCCTTCTGTTTGTTCAGGAATAGACTTTGGAACTGTGGGTTGGGTATATATGATAAAGCATTTTTTAAAAAAGCATACTCCACTGAAATCCTGAATTTCTGATTACCACTGGCATAGATTTATAAATTCATGATCTGCATTTAATCATATACAAAGATCTGTGATTCACAGCTCCAGCTTTTCATGATAAACTAAGACTGGTACCAATAGTGCAATGCTAAAATTATTGAAAAAATAACCTCTTTATTCTTTGCTAATGACAGTGGTTTCCACTCAGATTATCAGCTTTGCCAAACATACAATGCATTAGGTTAATATTTAGTAAAAAGAGAATGCTTCTTTGTATGTTATTTTATTAAAAAATGAGTTGATTTAAAACATTATTTTGGTCAATACCTGTCCTTTTTACAGTATTTCCCCTAATCATATTAAAAAATTGAAGATGCTCTACCTAATCAGATGGCTATTTCTAGCTACGCTTTTGGAAATAGTTCTGTTTTCTGATCTATTTCTTTTATCTCTGAATGCATGCAGTTGCTGTGTAAAGTTCTAATGCATGCTACATGTGTGTACTTTCTTTTAGACTTAAGTCTGTACCTGAAAAATATATGAGTCCAAAATAGATACATTTGGGGCCAAATAACCTTCAGAATATCCCTAGCAAAATTTAAATTATTTAAATACATCTTTTATATTTACCATTGCTCTGTTTCTCTTTTCCTCTCTATAGCATAACAGTCTGTAGTTCCTCACTGCATGGAAGAACAGTGATACTTAACCTTTTCTACAGTCCAGCTGTGGTGGCAAAAGATATCTGCTTAGACTGTGGGGACATCTGTACAGAATAGCAGAGAATCAAACTACGCTAGACCAAAGATCTGTCTGGTCCAGCATCTTGTCTCTGACAGAGCTATAATGTCAAAGAATAAGAGCAGAACAAGCTCAGATGTATTCTCAACCTTCAAGCATTTTACGAGCACCAATGCTGAATACAGCAGGATAATCACCTCTCTTGACTGGCTGGTAATATGGTGTTTGATGCACCCCAGGATGCGGTTTGCCCTCATGGCTGCCAGGGCACACTGCTGACTCCTGTTGAGGCTGCTGTTGACTGGCACCCCCAGATCCTTTCCTGCAGTGGCTCTCCAGCCACTCCTCTCCTAGTTTATACTTGTGCTTGGTGTTAGTCTGTCCTAGGTGCAGAATACAGCATTTCAACATGTTAGATTTCCTCCTGTTAATCACCCAATGTGCTCTAATCTACTAGATCCCTCTGCAAGCTGGTCAACAGGTGATTTCCCTGCTGTATTCAGAACTGGTGCAGCCTCACCTTGAGCACTGAGAGCAGTTCTGGGTCCCAGAATTTAAGAGGGACATTCAAGTCATTGAGTGCATCCAGAGGAGGGCAACAAAGCCAGTAAAAGGGCTGGAAGCAATGTCCTCTGAGGACTGGCTAAAGATTTTGGAGTTGTCTAGTTTGGAGAAAAGGAGACTGAGGAGTGACCTCATTGCTTCCTGAGAGGAGGATATGGAAACAGAGGTGCTAAGCTCTTCCCCCTGGTATCCAGGGATAGGACACGTGGGAGTGGTTCAGAGCTCTTCCAGGGGAGGTTCAGGCTGGACATTAATTAGGAAGCTTTTCTTTACCAAGAGGGTGGTAAAACACTGGAACAGGCTTCCTAGAGAGGCAGTTGATATCCCAAGCCTGTCAGTGTTTAAGAGGCATTTGAATAATGCCCTTAATAATATGCTTTATCTTTTGGTCAGCCCTGAATTGGTCAGGCAGTTGGACTAGATGGTTGTTGTATGTCCCTTCTAACTGAAATAGTCTATTCTATTTTAATCTAACATTTTAGCTTAGGGGCTATATGCATTCATGACGTCTCAATGAATTTATCCATAAACTTACCCAGTCATTTTTGTTTTATACATTTGGTGTAAAATTTTAACATCTACCATGTGCCATGGTGTAAGCTAAATTTTGTAGCTTAACTACATGCTGTGTGAGGAGTGAGGCCCTTCTGCTTATGCTGAACTAGGCAACTGGTAGCTTTATTGATGGCCTGCAGCCCTTACATTGGGAGGAGCAGGGAGCAGCTGATTCTTGCCCATCTATTCCTATCAGTATATACAGATTTTACAGACCTCTGTCACATCCTTCCACGGTTGTCATTTCTCCCAGCTGAAACTTGTTCTGTTTTTTCTTTTGGAAGATATTGCACATTTTAAATCATTAGCACTGTCCTTCTCTGAACCCTCTCTGTAGGTAAAAGGAAGGTCAGTGTTGTATATGGTGTCAGTCATAACTGTACACAATCTGAGAATCATAGTACCCATTCTGGTATTTAATCCTTTCTTAATAATACCTAGCATTCGGTTTGCTTTTCTGACTGCTACTGAATGTTGAGTTGATAGTAACCCTAAGAGCGCATTTAGGTGGCTGGAAACCCATTGTTCTACATGTAAATATAGGACCGTCTTCCTCATGTTTCTTTAACTGTAATAAAGCTACTTTATTTCTCAACAACTTTATGAGAGATCTCAGAGATACTTTATTTTCAAGGGCTGAAAGTCAACTGTAGGAGAAAATGAGAGAGGAATCCTTAAGGGCACAAGAACTGATTTTAAGCTGGTTTTATTTTCTATAGTCTCCGAGGGATGTCATACTAGAAAGTCAGGTTTTTCTTTTTTTTTATTTTTTCCCCTCTCAAAACTCTGAACTTTTGTTATGTATCCATGACACTAAACAATGCCTATGGGCAGCTGTCAATCTTTTGCTGCATGTTCATGCATTAAATTTTATTTACTCTTAGAGGTGAAATGGTGTCATTAAGAATAAGCACTATTCCTTTCTAGTGTATTGCATATAAAACAGTGAAAAACAAGGAAGGAAAATGAAGATTCAAAAAAGACACAGGATTTAGGCTGTGTTAGTAAAACCTCTGCTGAACATTCAACCTTGTCTACCTCCACCTCTGCCTCTTATAATGGCGAGGCCTTCAGAAGTGAACTGCATTTTGCATTGAGCTTTGCTTTGCAGCACAACTCTTGGGTAACTGTCAGATTTTGTGCCTGTAATGTCAACAAAACTTGAAAAGAAGTTATAAATTTGAGAAAGACAGACACACAAAGGTGCCAGGTATATTAACTGGGACTATTCCTACACTCCTAAAAGTTGATGTGCTTTATCAAAGCCCCATCCATGTTACAGATGTGTACTTTTAAACTGTGGGGGAAGAAGGGGAAAAGATAAGGAAAAGCAAAATGTTTCATTGGCTCCTGGAAGCAGACAGATTTTTAGAAAATCTCGTAAATAGCTCTGTTCCCAGCATATGGACTTATAGAAAGATTTATTTTTTTTTCTATTCCTGCTTACAGACATCTGTTCAAATTTCCTGGTGGGAATTCTGGGATTTAAACAGCCATCTGCTTCCTACTGTAGCAGCTCAACAACAAAGGGAATTTTCTCAACTAACAAATAAGAATCTTTGACTAACATAAAGGCACTGTTAGGAACATATGTTACTTTTTCCTTTTAACCTTAGTCAATATCTTTTTCATTCCATTCGGATTACATCAATTTACCAAAACAAACTGAATAAGCTGTTTAGCATCTCATGCAGGGATTTGAAACTCTAAATAAACCTTTAGGTGTGCTGCCACTATGTGCTCTTGCATAACCATGTTGCTGAATTTTGCAACCTAGTAAAGATGGAGAAAAAGAGTAGGGTTGTTCTGTTCAAACAAACTTATTTGTTTGAACAGAACAGGGAGGTGGTGGGGGAAAAGACAGGGTTTTTACAGCAGAAAGCAGACTAGGCTCAACCTGCCTAGGAAGCAGAAGGCATCTGGAATCTGTATACCTGTCTATGTGTACTGTTCCATTCAAGCCTAACTGGTCAGTGTGAAGTATGAGGCTAACAGGGCTTGACAGTTTCTGACATGTGAGCTTGCCTCTGCCATATCAGAGCAGACAACCTTTATGACAGGTTTATGGGCACTGTGTTGTGTATAAACTTCCTATAACTGGTACATACTAAATATAGTATTAAACGGGTTTTCCCCTTTACTCCCCACCCCAAAGGCATTCAGACTGTTATTGACCATACTTTGTATTATGTGAATAATCATATTACACTTCCAAGATGTAATCTTTCCCTGAGCACTAAAGAAGATCTTCAAGGATTAATCTGGGACTTATCTCCATTTAAAGTATGTAACATGCATTACATATATATTTAATGAACTGAAGTTGGAAGTTACTGCCAGTACAGAGGAGATTAAAACGGAAAAGAGCTAAGACGACCTAGAAGAACGCAAAGTGATAAAAAGGGGACACAATACAAGGTCATGAACAAGAATTTCTGCTGTGCAGTAGGCATTTGTTAAAGAGAAGCTATGCATATACTCAATAAATGATTCTGATTCTTGGAAGCCACTTCTAGTTGTACCCAGACATGTATTTCCACTAGTCACATACGTGACATCTGTGATCCTTGTAATGTAGCATGTATCAGTTTTGTTACTGCACTCAGGAAAGATGGATACCAAACAAGAAAAGACAGGAGAGTCAAAAGAGTGGAACCTCTGACTTACAGGCGAGACTTAAAATTGTTAGCACTGGCTAAAAGGAGGTTAAGAAGAGATGGGTATGATGTCCTTAAATTCAGCAGGAAACAAGCAGCAGGGAGAGTAAACAGTGAAGTAGTCTGGAAGGTTATATTGGGACAAAAGCAATAGGTATAAGCTAGGTATGAAAATAACTTATAAAGGATATTAGATTCTGCAATAGCTTTTCAGTATGAGGGTATGAACAAAGAACAACAACCTTCACAGAGACTTCAATCAGTTTATGAATGGGATTAAAGAATGTATTTTATGCCGATGACCCACAGTGGTTTCCCATAAGAATTTGGGGGAGCTGTTACTCCTGCTCTGTTCTGAAGAAAGACTGGGAAATTCTTTGTGATGGACTTGCCTTCATGCCATGAAGAGGAGTAAGTTGTCTATTGTTAAGTTCTTTATCAGAGTTTTTAACCTTTATTTCCTCATCTTTTCTTTAGCTTTTTCTTTTTTTTTTTTTTTNCTTTTTTTTTTTTTTTTTTTCCTTCAGCTATTTGCAGGCTCCATTTGCAGTTACATCTCTTCTCTCCAACAAACATTGCAAGGTTTGTGATGTATGTCATCTGCTCCCTGTACCTGTTCTCCTTATCCAACTTAGCAAAACTATTAATGTGACTGGTATGAGTTTGCCCATCGTGAGATGTGTCCAATGCTGCATGTGCAGTTGAATTCTTTGAATATACCCTCTGCAAATGTCTTTTGCCTGTGTTCCCTAAAGGACATCCTAAACCATCTAGGCAAGGGAGTCCATTTTTCGAGAGATCTATGGTGTCTCTGTACCTGTACCACTTCTGAACTGCACTTTTAAATCTACCTTACTAGCAATTTGGGGACTAGTTGAACATCTAGCCATATGACAATTATTCAGATATATCATTGGCTTTAAAAGTGGCTTTTGTTGGCTTATAAGGGCCAGCAAAAAAAACCCCAAAGAACCTTGTGAATATGCTGTTTATCATTTTGTTGTGCATTTAGTATAAACTGCAGATTGTCTATGTCCAGAATTCTTACAAGTCTGTTATTCTTAAGTTATGTGTCCTGTTCCACGACATACAAGTCTCCTGGTGCTTCTTATTGTATGTCCATAATAGATTTTTCTCTGTAATTCTGGCTAATTAATTAACTAATTTCTCTGTAATTCTGGGTAATTCTGGTTGGGGAATTTAGGGCACCAAGTTTCCTATCACATTAAGTCTTTTACTCACATGGTTATGGATAAGTTTCTGAGATACAGATCCTTACTTCATCTTACCAATATTTAGTGTTTGTCCAAGAAAAAATGAAATGAAGCTGAATTTAGTATGTCAAACTTTATAAAAAGTGTAAATATGTGTAATTATTTAGGATAAAACTTCCAAAGTCCACCCATTTCTTGGGCTTGATCTTGGTAAATATAATCCAATTCAGAATCTTGAAACACAGTGAAGGTTATCTAAATAAAGTATTTTTTTAAAAAATTCCAGTAAGTTGGTTGCTGCAGACTACTAATGGGGCACCAAAATGAAAGCAGCATGGCAAGCCTTATATGAAAGGTCAGTGGGACAAAAGTAATTTTCTTTGCTTTCAAATTCTCTGTAGGCACATCATACCATAACGTTTATGCTACTGATACATCTGTATGCCCAGGTGGGATTTGGTTGAGATTTGTGTTATCACTCCAAAGCATCTCATAATTGCTAGAAATTTCTACGTATGGTACTCTTTCTTGATCTGCTTCAGTTATGAGAAACACTAAATCTACCACAATTATAGGACCACCTTGGAGATTTTTGTTGGGGCTAGGGAGACAAAATAGGAAAAGTGACCTTTTTACTGCAAATACAGCAAACAAAAATATTTAGGAGGGAAATGGTATACATCTGTTACAATAAGCATCTTGTTACAAAACAAGACAGTTAAAAAGGAAAAAAAGGGCCCAAAAGAATTAAAAGTACCATTAGATGAGACACATCCAAGATGCTGCTGGGATCCATGTGCATGCACACAAACCCTGACACTGAAATCTGAGTGGTTACTAGAGATTAACCGTCATTTCAAAACCACTAAAGTTGTCCATGCAGATCCACATTTTATATCCTACTGAGATGCATTTAAAACCCATTAGCAAGATAATATTCATATGCCTCATAGAAAGGACATGAAAAGAGCAGATTTTTTAAAGAGATGAATTCTCATTGCTGTGAGCTTGCCTAAGGAAGGACAGAGAAAACAGTTCACCATCTCTATCAGTACTGGCAAATGGAGCCAAAGGGCCAATCGTTTTGGCAGCCAAATCTTAGAGAAGAATCAAGTCCTTGAATTCTTTCATCTCAGGGGGGGCTAGAAAGCTGCTGCCCCTACCTAGTTAACCAGCTTTTTTTGATGGAAACCCATTTACTTAGCTTTCCAATGTTGGAACAGTCTGTTCAAGACTTGTCTCAGCAACAGGTCAGAATATGAGGTTGCACATCTTCATCTAGTTGTGGACGAATATGTTTTGATGAACTACCTAGGGCCTGATCCCTTGCTGTTGACCAGAATACTTTCATTGGTGGAAGCAAGGGAGGTTTAACTTTGTCTTACTGTTTTGTGATGAACCAAATCAACAGAAGAGGGAGAGTATCTTATGTTTTAACCAATTTATTTGCTATCACAGTGAGGCTTACTTGTTTCCCTGAACACTGTGGTGTGTTGACCCTGAGTGAGAGCCAGGTCCCCACCAAAACTGCTCTATCACTCCCCTTCTCAACTGGGCAGGTGAGAGAAAATATTACAAAAAGCTCATGGGTCAAGATAAGGACAGGGGCAGACAGGACAGGTGACCCAAAACTGACCAACAAGAGTATTCCATCCCCTCTGCATCATGCTCAGTATAAAAGCTGAGGGATCAAAGGATAACTCCNGTATTCCATCCCCTCTGCATCATACTCAGTATAAAAGCTGAGGGATCAAAGGATAACTCCTTTTCAGTGGCTGGTGTCCAAGGAGGACCCTGTCTGTTTGTCTGCCTTTGATCCCAATCCATGTGTTCCTGAACCCAGATCCAGAATCGAGAATCCAGTTCTTGGCTGTCCAGTCTGAAACTCTCTCAGTGCCTGTTGCTTACATGGTCATCATCTGGGAGCTTGATACATGTTGCATGTGTTTATTTCATTCTTTTCTTATTAATATACTTTCTTTTTATCATTAATATTTCATTAAAGTAATTTAGTTTCTTGACAACCCATACAGTTCTCTCTCATTTTCTCTCCTCTCTGTGAAAAGAGATGCTCTCCCTTCTCTGAACAGGAGAGAAGTTAAACAGAGCATCTCTCGTTCATTTTAGTAGCCAACCCAAACCAGGACAGGTATTGTGGTGAGCTTATCACACATTTTTTTCTTCCCATAGGCTACAGTTCTTCACGGAATGCTCCAGTTTGGGACTCCTGTAGGGTCACAAGTCCTGCCAGGCAACCTGCTCCAGCATGGGCTTCTCTCTCTATGGGTCTACAGGACTCCTGCTAGAAGCCTGTTCCAGTGTGGTCTTCCCACAGGGGTACAGCCTCCTTTGGGTGCATCCACCTACTCCAATGTGGGGTCCTCCACGGGCTGCAGGTGGATATCTGCTCAGCTATTAACCGCCATGGGCTGCAGGGGGACAGGCATGGGCTGCAGGAGAATCTCTGCTCTAACATGTGGAGCACCTCCTCCCCCACCTTCTTCACTGACCTTGGTTTCTGCAGAGCTGTCTCACATATTCTCACTTGTCTCTCTCAGCTGCTTTTGTTGCCCAGCAGCTTTTTCCCTTCCTAAATACATTATCACAGAGGTGCTGCCACCACCACCAATGGGGCTTGGCCTTGGCCAGCAATGGGTTCATCTTGGACCCANAGGAGAGAAGTTAAACAGAGCATCTCTCGTTCATTTTAGTAGCCAACCCAAACCAGGACAGGTATTGTGGTGAGCTTATCACACATTTTTTTCTTCCCATAGGCTACAGTTCTTCACGGAATGCTCCAGTTTGGGACTCCTGTAGGGTCACAAGTCCTGCCAGGCAACCTGCTCCAGCATGGGCTTCTCTCTCTATGGGTCTACAGGACTCCTGCTAGAAGCCTGTTCCAGTGTGGTCTTCCCACAGGGGTACAGCCTCCTTTGGGTGCATCCACCTACTCCAATGTGGGGTCCTCCACGGGCTGCAGGTGGATATCTGCTCAGCTATTAACCGCCATGGGCTGCAGGGGGACAGGCATGGGCTGCAGGAGAATCTCTGCTCTAACATGTGGAGCACCTCCTCCCCCACCTTCTTCACTGACCTTGGTTTCTGCAGAGCTGTCTCACATATTCTCACTTGTCTCTCTCAGCTGCTTTTGTTGCCCAGCAGCTTTTTCCCTTCCTAAATACATTATCACAGAGGTGCTGCCACCATCACCGATGGGGCTTGGCCTTGGCCAGCAATGGGTTCATCTTGGACCCAGTTGGCATTGGCTCTATTGGACATGGGGGAAGCTTCTGGCAGCTTCTCACAGAAACCACCCCTGAAGCTCCCTCACTACCAAAACTTTGCCATGCAGCCCCTCTGGTTAGTGTGTGTATTAGTACATCACTTGTTAACCTCTGTTCCTAATTACAGTAGTCAATTTCTACAGGAAACACATTTTTGTAACCTATTTCTTTTGTTATGTTCCTCCAGTGCTCTTAAATATGGTGCCAGCTCAATGTTATGGTCTCATCTATTTTATATAACCAGCATCCTTGCCCCACCACTGCTTTAAAACTTCTCTGACACAGACTTATTTTATCCATCTGGGTATTTTTCTTCCAATTACTCTTGCCTATATGAGTTTCTGACATAAGAAACAAAACAACCTTCCTTCCCCCAACCAAACTAAAACTAGCTTCAGAAGTAACCTGGACTTTAATTTTACAAAAGTCCAAAGTGTTAGACTGCAAAATATACTCAGGCTACTACAGAAATGTAAACGATATACATATATATAAAAATACATATAATGTAAAACGTACACTTGACACTAGAGTTGCACAAAAAAGAAAAAGTTGCATGGCTATTTTTCTGTTTGAGCATTCAACTCAAAACAACAACTAAAACAAACAAAAGAGAATCAGGGCTAACTTATTGGAATGTGGGGTGGGCAGGAGGTTCTCTTTCCACTTTTTCCTGTAGTCCAGGATTACAGGAGCTGTGCAGAAATTCAGATGAACACCATTGCTGCCAGCAAGACAGCCTTGACTTCTGGAGTTCCATTTAATTTAACACCAGTTAACAAACTTTAAGTTACCGATTTGGGCATAGAAAAAAAAAAAACCAAGATGATAAACAATGCAACACTTACAGAAAACTCTTCTCCCTTCCCTAGGCTTATTTTCAGTCCAGTACCTCTCACCTCTCCTCTTCCTTTTTTAGTCTCTCTTGTTTTCACTGAGTTATGTTCAGTTCCCTCTTGGTTCCCTCTGTGAGGCAACAGGTGGTGCTAGAGGCTGAGGTCAGTGCATAATGATTTCTTTCTTCTTGCTTCTTACTCTTTTTCTCCACACATCTTACTTACAAAACACAGAACCTGGAAGGCAACAACAGTTTGAATAAACATCCGTTACAACCCCAGCTCTTTATTTCTACAGACTAGACCACATAATAATCACATAATAATCAAATTTGCATTATAAACCTTTAGCCTCCTCCTTGCAGCTATCCACACTACAGCAGTTTGATTACACATGCATTACAAATTCCAAGCTTTGTCACTGCAAGGGGGTATCTCCTTTGCAGAAGCAGCAAGATCAGGCCATCACCGACCCCAAGGCCACCTTGCATTATGCAGGGCAGTGTTTACGAAAGACACAGCCCCCAAGTTACACAGACCTTTGCTTAAAGCCATCACATGTATCCCAGCAGCATCAGTTTTCCAGCTTTGCCACTGCAACAGCATCTCCCTGGGATGGTGGCCGTATGTCCCACATGTTTGTAATTTCATTTTGAGCAAAGGACTGATGTGTGGTTGCACTGTGGGGAGCAGTTTTGCATAGGGTCTGCTCAATCACTGTAAGCAGGGTAGACTGAAAAGACTCAGTTTCCAAGGCTGTTGCTGCCTTGTTTCCCCACCAGAGATGCCAGGGTGCTCCTTGGGGTGAGTCCTTACCTCCCTCCCTCTCAGCTCTCTGGCTGCCCTGGCAGCAGCCCGGGGCCCCCAGGAGAGCAGCGGTTGAGGGAACTGGTGGTGTTTAGTCTGGAGAAAAGGAGGCTGCGAGGAGGCCTTGTGGCTCTCTACAACTACCTGAAAGGAGGTTGCAGTGAGGTGGGGGTCGGTCTCTTCTCCCAGGTAACAAGTGATAGGGCTGAAAAAAATGGCCTCATGTTGTTTAGGGGGGGGTCGGATTAGATATTAGGAAAAACTTCTACATTGAAAGGGTCGTTAGGCATTGGAAACTGGCTGCCCAGGGAAGCATTTAAAAGACGTGCTGCTTAGGTTCAGGCTTTACTGGTGGTTTTGTCAGCGCTAGGTTGATGGTTGAACTTGATGATCCGAAAGGTCCTTTCCATCCCAGACTATTCTATAACTCCATGAACTCTACAGTGTGGCAGTGCTCCCTTCAGCCCCTTTGCTGAGGCTATGGCAGGTGGCAGTTTCCTTTCCACAGTGGTGCAGGGTGAAGTACGGAAGACCCTCACAAAACCAAAAAAGTAAGGCAACAGGAGAGAACTGTGCATACAGCAACTTTATTTCAAATGCTGAATGAAGTAAAAAGGGAGTAACTAGCCAACAGCAAAAGGAGTGAGGGAACATTAGTTTTTTTTTTTTTTTTTTCCTCAAAAAAATATTTAGAAAGAGTCTATACCTACATTTTCCGCTTGCAGTTTTGTAAAATTATTTTTGTTACAATTTTTAGATGGCAAGATACTTTTTCTTACTAGACCTGTGCATTCTTGGTAACTCTGAAGTAATTCCTGCTACTACAGACTACAATAAAGACTGCAGAGTAGTTCTGTGTAATTTTGTTCCCTGCCTTGACTCTGAGAGGCAATGACATACAGTTTTCTTGTCTTGGCTGGCAACAGAATTGGATCTTTCACACGAGTGATGTAGTCTTTTAGGTTTCGCTCTTATTGATCCTATTAGCTTTCTTACCAATTCATGAAGATTTATACCTACGTACAAGCTACACAGTTCATTTGGTTCCCTTAGAGAGAAAGTCATATTAAATTGGTCAGAGTGCAGTGATTTTCAGACATCAAATATGGCACATTTTTAAACTCATTTATTTATGCTGAGTAAGTCTTCAAGTAAATGCACAAGTGGTATGCAGTAGCATCTTCCCCTTTCTATTTTCAGTTGAGTAGGTTGCCTAGAAGTGGACTTGCTGTGGTCTGAAGCTTAGTCAGATTCTGACTTCCTTAGTGAAAAAAAATCTCTGCTCCCATAGGGAGCCTCTAGGGACTGGAAATAGAATGAATATTGGGCCTACTACAGGGTTCTGCTACTCTTAGAGAAGATGACTTCTTTAATCCTGGTATCTTTTTTTTGGAGACAATTTTCAGTTTGAAGTCTCATGGGAATATCCAAATTGGGAGCTAGATTCTGAAGCACGTGAGGAGATGCCACCTGTAGCTGGCTGAGGGCAGGGATTGTGAATGTGACTCTAAACCATTCTTGTACACTCCTCAGCCTTGTGCATTTTGGAGTTTAAATCATCTGCACTGAACTGAAGCGCTCCCTGTATACACAGCTTTAGAAAATAACGTACCTTCTTGTACATGTGAGCTGCAGACTGCTGCTTGGAAAGTGTGTCAAACAGACTTCAAGTTATGTTAAAGATGTAATTTCCAGTTCTGAAGATACCACTTCACAATATCTACTGCAAAAATAGCAACAGTGCTTCTCTGCATCTGTGCTGTAGTGGCCTTTCTGCTGTGAGACATACCCTTATGTCTACCTGAACACCTCTCCCATCAGTGAATTTTGCTGGGGTGCGCTCTCGTAGACAGGCTTCTGCCACAGATGTTGCCTTAAGAATTGTACATTGGAGGTTTTTGCTTGGTGTAGGAATCTTCTACTTAACTACTAGGGCTGAGCAGCAGCAATTAAAACTATACACAATTAAAAAGAAGGGATAGCCGGGAATACAGCCCCCAGAAAGTAGCCTGGTACTGCAGCAGTTTCACAGCTGACTGCATAAGTGGAAATCTGTGCGATACGACAAATGTTGCATTGAGCTCTGTTCGCTGCTGAGCCATGGCAGGGATTCCATGGAGGCTTGCTTGTGGGTCTTTCTGATTAAAAAAATTAAAACAGCAATGTTCTGACAACTCAAAATCTGCCATTGCTGAAACGAAGGGAATAATGAGGTGAAGACTAACATGGAGGGGTAATGCCAGGGACTGCTGTGGTGATTGTTTCTCAGCAAATGTACAACTTCATTGTCCTGCTCTGTAAGAGGGGTCAAGTCCTAAAATGCAGGGAATTTTGAGAGTGCTTGTCAAGTCTGTGGTCCACAAATTAAAAGTGAGCTTTGTGGGTGGAACTGTGAAATGGTTATCCAAAGAGGAAAAAAAAAAACAACCAAAAACCAAAATGGACACTCACATCTTTCCAGAAACCCAAACTTGCAGACTCTATATGCCAAAGTCTGTTCATTAAATGTGCAAAATCTCTATAAATGGAAGGTTTAGGAAAGACCAGGGTAACAGAAGGGAATTCAGTATGGAGGCTACAGAAAGCATTAGCCAGGGAAGATGGAGTGAGAGGTGGCAGCATGTGTTATGTTCTGACAGAAAAGTCAAGAAGTAGGCACTGCAGATCAGTTCAAAAAGGAAGAGAAAACCATGAAAATTCAATTTATTTCACTTGTTCAATTAATTTTACTGACTTTTACCTTGATGTTAGCAATAAATTTTAATCTCACCCTTTCCATGGTAACAGTGTAGCGTTAGTCTTGATGAGAATCCAGCTCCAGGCACTGAAATGTTTTCTACTTGTCCTGTCACAGATGTTATGGGATGGCTTTCCTATGGACCATTGCAGGGAGTGTAGTGGTGCCAGTTAAAATAACTTCCTATCATATCATAACAGATGAAAACCCCACAAGACTTTCTAACCCTAATACTGCTTAATTGTCTGAGATACTTTGTTGGAGACATGGACAGTGGGATTGAATGTACCCTCACCAAGTTTGCTGACAACACCAAGCTCGGTGGCGCAGTCGACATGCTGGAGGGAAGGGATGCCATCCAGAGGGACCTGGACGGGCTTGAGAGGTGGGCTAATGCAAGTCACATGAAGTTCAACCAAGCCAAGGGCAAGGTCCTGCACCTGGGACGTGGCAATCTCAGGCACAAATCCAGGTTGGGCAGAGAATGGCTGGAGAGCAGCCCTGGGGAGAAGGACTTGGCAGTGCTCATGGAAGCTCAACATGAGCTGGCAGTGTGCGCTGGTAGCCCAGAAAGCCAACTGTATCCTGGGCTGCATCAAAAGAAGCGTGACCAGCAGGTCACGGGAGGGGATTCTGCCCCTCTACTCTGCACTCGTGAGACCCCACCTGGAGTACTGTGTCCAGCTCTGGAGTCCTCAATAGAGAAAGGACATAGAATTGTTGGAGTGAGTCCAGCAGAGGGCCATGAAGATGATTAGAGGGATGGAGCACCTCTCCTGTGAGGACAGGCTGAGAGAGCTGGGGCTGTTCAGCCTGGAAAAGAGAAGGGTCCGGGGAGACCTTAGAGCAGCCTTCCAGTATCCAAAGGGAGCCTACAGGAGAGCAGGAGAGGGACTCTTTGTCAGGAAGTGTAGTGATCTTACAATGGGGTAATGGTTTTAAATTGGAAGAGGGGAGATTTATATTGGATATTAGGAAGAACTTCTTTCCTGTGAGGGTGGTGAGGCACTGGAACAGGTTGCCCAGAGAAGTTGTGGATGCCCCATCTCTGGAGGTGTTTAAGGCCAGGCTGGATGGGGCTTTGAACAACCTGGTCTAGTGGGAGGTGTCCCTGCCCACGGCAGGGGGGTTGGAACTTGATGATCTTTGAGGTCCCTTCCAACTCTAACCATTCTATGATTCTATACTGCTATTGCTGTTTTGATATTAAAATGAGAAATAACGGGGATATTAACCTGAGGAAAGACTTCTTGTCAGCCTAATGTAGAAAAAGCACATTATAGACTAGACAACAAAAGCTGTCATTTTATGAGGGAAGGATTACTGGAAACAATCCAGTGTTGTTCTTATTTCTGTTGCAGTGAAGTAGGTAATGCCCCTTTTAAAGTCATTGCTGCCTTAGCATCCATTCTTACTTATGTATTTGGAACCTGTGAATCGATCTGATGAACATTGAAACTGTCACTCCCATTAGTGGCAGCAGGAAATTATGCCCCTTTCACTTAAGCCTTCTTCAATATTAATTCAAAAAGGATTTTGCACTTTTAGCATGGAACATGAGGAGATACAGAGAAAATTGTCTGAAGGCCGAATTTTAGAAGCTTAGTGTCTGACTTTTTAGATGGTAGCTTGCTCCTAACCTGTCAGTACAGCGAGGACCTGAAAGTGTAATGTAGTAGTTTCTCCCCTCACTCACACATACATTCACAAAATGACACACAGGTGAAATAGTGTGAGGAAAAGCTATTTCAAAGTCATACTACAGACATTCCATCAGTTGCTAGTTATTTAAGGAAGTGATGACATAAATGCTGCATTTGGCCTCTGATCTTTTAATGCAAGCTCCTTTAGACAGACTTTAACCTTCTTCCTTTCTGTTTCAATGTGTGTATTTATGTGTGTTTTGCTCTTCTACAGTGACTTAGAAAGTTTTTCCCTCCCAGGAATGGCAGTCATTACTTCATTCCAAAAAGCCTAAAGGAAGATCCGTTGCCAATCGTTTTTGGTCCCAGATACATGATGAGAGAAAAATCAGGTTGTAGGAGGGGGGAGAGGGCTCAGAACTAATTAGCTTCCTTGAAAAACTGTGTTCCAGGGATTCTTAAATTAGATGTACAAAATGATCCATTTTATGAAAAATGAGGCTTCTGTGAATACTTATGGCTATCTGGGCTCTCTGAGCAGTATGGTCACACTCTTTGATCTTAGAGATGGAGCAGATGGGAAGGCTTGCCAGCTGGAATGCAGCACAGGTGAGGTCCCCCTTTTCCCTGTACTGGGATGTGGACTGAGGCAGCAGAGAGGAGCACTTTGGTTAGAAAGAGAGCCTTGGCACTGCATTTAAGATAGCTTTTTTATTTTTTTTTTTCCTTTTAACTTTCCTGTCAGTACTAAATACAGCACAGTACTTTTTTTAACAGATTTGAGGCCAAGGTCACACCTATACCTCCAGTCTTACAGCAATGTAACTTAACTGATGATTTTGACTCTGTCCAGTGTGATTCTGATGTTTTTGGAAGACATTGGAATGTCAGCTAATGTTTTATATTTTGCAGCAGGGTTGTGAATATAGGTATCTGTCGCTGTTTCTTTTGGGTTTTTTATTCTCTCCAGTCCTCTACCATTTTCAGACTGGTTTGGTTACACAATCTGGATAGGTTTTCTCTCATTGACTGAAGCAATCCAGACACTTCATCCTGAGGAAAATGCTTTAAAATGGCCAGTGGTTCTACGGGGATTTGAGGCTCTTTTGTTTCTTGTGAAGGCTTAGCATATCCTGTCAATTGGATTAGAAGACCCAGGGTATCCTAGCAAGGGTTGCCTTTGGGCAATAGCAAGCTGGTTGATACCTTCAGCTCTTCTTTTGGGCTTCCTCTTTGTGAGAAAACAGCCTTTTGGAAAACAATTAGCCAAAGCAGCTCATCTGAAAAAGATGCTATATATGGGCAGGACCATTATCTAGTAGAGATTTTAGTTTTGCTCTTGGGGAGCATCCTGGGGAGATGCAAATCATTCTTTCCCAAGGAAGCTTATGCTTTCACCTGACTGCTGTTAACAGGGATAATTAAGCTAATGATGGATTGTACCTTAATGGCAGCTGTATATTTGTCATGAAGCATTCCCCTTAGACACGTTATGATGCCTGGCATCTTTTGTAATCCCTTCATTTTTTTCTCCTTTTGAAACAATTTATTATACCTTTTAAAGCACAACTATCTCATTATAGACTCTAGTCGTTATTGTGGAATTTGAGCTATGAATAGAGTAACACAATGTTTAGTTTTTCACTTACTATTTTGTTGATATAAACCCTGGAAAACGTGGATTTTCTTTTAAGGCCAGCAGATTGTTTGTTCTCCCCAGCCTAAGTTTTATAGTGTTATAATATTTTTAACTGCTTCAGACTTCACAAATGACAGTAGCAACAAGGCTTGGTAGATAGCTGGTGGAAAGGCACTGTTGTCCTCATCAGTCCCTCTTTCCTCCCTTCCTTCAGTGCAGCCTTTACGATATACAGTTGTGTATGTCTTTGTGTCAGTCTTCTGTGTCTAGAGAAGTAGTTTTTGAATAATACAAGCTGATGTAGCAATTTTTTTTAGAGAGCTGTTACCAGCTAATTGATGGAGCACTAGACTGAAACTCAAGAAATCTACACTGCCTTAAACTGTGCGAAGTGGTTTACAGTGAAGCTTTACAATGAAAGTGGTAAAAATAATTATGCATTCCTTATTTATAGTGTTTGAATTTAGACAAAGTGTGCTCAATTTTAAAGTAGAGAGAAAGAAATTATGAATGTGAATTAGCCATGCCAAGGACTCCCTTTCGGACCCAGAGATCAAACATTAACTTACCCATCTTTGCCAACACCATAAATTTCCACTGGCAAAGTTATATAGTTATCCTTCGTCTTCCACCTATATGGCCCTGATTATACAAATGAAAGCCTCATCTCTGTGGTTGGTATGTGTGACTTTATCTGTGACGTTCATTTAGTCTGTGCACTGTGCTTTCATGTTTTGAAGAATTAGCCGGCTATAGCCGTGGGCAAAGAAAGACAGATTAAAGAGCATTGGAAGCACACTCTGTTTCTGAACTGAGACTTCTGATGCCTTAAGTAGCTGCTGTGGATACTTACCAGGTTTAAATTACTGCTGAAAGGCTCACTTGAATGCAGTTGGGGCATCATTAAAATGTACTAATGGATTATGGTTGTCACTGTGTGGCACCAAGGTGGATGACTATGGCTCCTGTGACCTATGTTATGTCCTGTGCCAGTCCAGAGGAAACAGAAGAACTTTTTGTTTTAACATAATTTATTTGAGCTAGAGCTTAGGGCAAGGCCTTAAAAATATCTAAGTGGGCTCTCCCTGTAAAAGATACCTTGTGAAGAGCAGTTGTTGACTGTTCACACATGGAAAGGCCTGGCAGAGTGGAATAACCTGTTTTGAAATTGTGCCCTGTTACACCTGTGACTATGACTGTGAGTCTACACAAATGCACTTTATTGTCTTCAGTGAGACTGGAGTTTGTGGAGAGTAATTGGCTCAGCAGGTGAAATTGAGATAATGTGATGATGTGTCAGAATTCATATATTCAAACAAACCAACCATATTTTTTTCACATGTAGTTATCTTGGCTTTGGAGCACATACAGAAGTGGAAAGCATTTCAATGAGTCAAATCAGCGAAGATGATTCTGAATGTTCTTGGAAAGTAGGTAGGTGTAATGAGCAGATACCATCTTTACGTAGTATAATTGTCTTGCATGGAGACTGCATGAAGGCTTGCTGATAGAGAAGGTATACCTAAATGTTCAGATGGTTTCGGCATTTGTATCTACGCTGTTTTTGTAGCTGCAGGTACAGGAACGTGCAGCCTGCTGGCGCTTCTGGAGGGCAGTGGTCCCATCCGTTAAATATTGGGCACTCTGAGTGTTGGTGCTTGCACATGTGGAGTTGAATTAGTTAAGAGCAAAAGTGTATGTTTGTTGTTGCTTGTTTTAACTGGAGAAGGGCAGGTAATGCGTTGGTGCTTCATTTCATAAAGTTAAAGGTTCTCTTGGGTGGAGATCTAAGGTTAGTTTAGAATGAAGCCTAGCTGGAAAGACTGTCTGGGAACTTATCTTGGAGAAGGCAGGAGGCTGATGTTTTCAACCTATTCTCATGAGGAAGACATTAATAAGTGAAGGCTAAAGTAGTGGACAGCAGTAGTAGACAGCAAATAACCCCTTGTTGTTACAAGGTCTCCAAACTACTGTATCTGGAGACATAAGCATAATTGAGTTGTTGATGTTTTTTTATGTTTGTTAATAAAGGAATTTCACTCAAGAATGTCCTTTTTTTTGACTTCTCTTTTGAAAGTCCTATCAGCTGGTTTGGTGCAGAATCTGTTTTACTGTAGCTTTCTTGCTTTTTCTTGAAAGCTGTCATTGTAGTAGGAAAGACCATTCTCCTCTAGAGATGATAGAGCAGTTGATGGGTGTAGAGATGAGGGGATATGGTCTGCTAAAATTGATTTCTGTAGTGTAAGCAGAGTAGTATTTTAAAGGGAAAAAATTCAATAGGGCCAGACAATTATTTGCTTTTCTTTTTTAAAGAATGTTTTTTCACAAATATTTTGTTCACTTAAAAATACTCTGAAAACGCCATAAGTGAAATAATGATTCCTTTTGTTTCTTTCCTCATTTAAGCAATAAACCATTGACTGGGAAATTACATGGGAGCAGAGTCATGGGGTTTATCTGTTAGATCTGGAACCACATCTAAGACCAGAAATAGTAATTGCTTTGTGACTGGGCCCAGTAGATAAAAGAAGCAATGCAGGAGGAGCCCCTTACTTATCAAAGTCCCAGTATGTCTGGAGTAGAAGGTATTCCTCCCACTCTGAGGAGTGGGCTGGCTAGTTGGAAATAGAAAAGAAGGAACATTACTGGCTTGGGATGAATTACTCTTCAAGGTATCTATGGTGAGACTGACTTGGTAGCCTAATCGTTTGGGCATTCACTTGGAAAACCAAAGTGTCTAATGTATGAGAGATCCTCTTGTTTAAGCGACATAAATCACAATCTGCAGAGCAGATTGACTTTTTCTAGTCTGATAATGAGTCATACTGACTTCCCGTATTAAAGAAGAATAGATTTTGCTCAATAATTCTACAGAATGTGTAAGAAAACAGATTTGCTGTGGTTAAGCTTCAGATTTGCTTTTATTGAGTCAGATGTCTGTAAACTAGCATCAAATTTGTTTGAGACTATTGCTGATAATTTCTATGTATTTTCAGTGAAGTGGTATGTAGCTGTCTGCTCCCAGCGTGTACTGAAGATCACCTTGTTTTCTTTTGCACTGATACAGCAGAGGAGTGCCCAGGCAAGTACAGGGAGCAATTCACTGAGTCCCTTGATGAAGTATTTGTACAGTTCACAGCTCCTGCTGCATGAAGGAAGAGGTCAGTCTTCCCTGGCAACCTGATACAGCCTTAGTATTCTGTTTCAAGAAGGTTACCAGTTATTGTAGGAAGAGAGCAGAAATTCTGGAAACGCTGGGGGAGAGGATGGTCTGAAAATTAAGGCTCAGATTTTAACTTAAATGGAAATTTGTTTTACAGAGTGAATATGCCTGATGTTAGAGTCCTACTGTATGCCTGTATATTCTCCTGTTTGGTGTAGATGAGTGATAAATGGATGTAAGCATTTTGTATTTAGAGGTTAATTTAAACAGCATTACAAGTGTTACTGAAGGCAGAAAAAAATGCGTGTAGTTTCATATTCAGCAAAACTGTGACCCTCAGCACTAGCCAATGTTTAATTTAGTTGGTGCTTTAACAGTATACTCCCTCTAATTCTTTTCTGCTGGGCCTGAGTTAAAAGGATTCTGAAGTATGATTTTTTTATTTTTATTGTTGATACTGCACTGTGATAGGATTAACTTGTCTGCCTATCACTAACAGTTTAACTTTGATTATACATGTACTTTGCATGTCCGAATAAATGTACTGGGGGATAGCTTTTGGGAAACTCATTAAGATTGGCATTACTGTGCTCTGTGCCTAAACTAGTTCATCAAATTGCATATTGAAGAATCTGGCTAACTGCCTGAGATTAAAGATAATAGCATGAAGCCTAAATTTAATGAGGGAAGACCTCTTTGTGTCTCTGTCTTTCCCCCCTCCAACAACATCTGGTTACCGTTGCTATAAATTTGGCTGTTTGAGGCTTAAAGCAAGCAAATCTGAGGCAGGAAGCTCTTCTTTTGCAAGTGCATCCTTAATTAGTTCTTTGTCCTGAATTGCTTATGACCATTTGTTTAATGGCTACTTTGTAAAAGTGATTAGTTATTAGATATAGCTAGAAAACAAGCACTCGACAAAAACCGTACTGAACAGAGCTTTATGTGCAAAGTAGGTGTTACTGAAGTTAGACTGTGTAGCTGTTGGCAGCCACAGAGGCAAACTACTTAAAGCAGCTCATACCCAGAAGTTAATAAAGTAATGGAGTGTTTTGTAGTTGGCCTGTGGTGCCATGCACCTCTCCCAACTGTTTGGCTGTGGAGAGTAATTGCTAGAGTGACTTCTTAAGGACTGTAGATTACAAAGATAAGGGAAGTACATATCAGGAGGGGGAATGTCTTCCACATTTTATCCTGCTTCTGTAACTATGCAAGTACTCCTGAAGTCTTCTGGCTGCAGAAGTAATCTCACTGTCCCCTCAATCCAGACTCAGTATTTGCAAATTGACTGCTAATTGATTTTAAAAAAGTTATCTCTTTTTTCCTAAGCTTGACCTCCTGGTTTTAAGAGAAGCTGAGAAAATGGATTTTTTTCTGTGCTGCATACATCTTTATGCTAAGTAGCTGACCCGTACAAAATCAAATCATAGAATCACAGAATTGTCTAGGTTGGAAGGGACCTTTAAGATGATCTAGGCTATCTGTCAACCTAACTCTGATAAAAACCATTGCTAAACCACATCTCTAAGCACTAGCTTTGCCCATCTTTTGAATACCTCCAGGGGTGATGCCTCAACAACTTTCCTGGGCAGCCCATTCCAATGCTTATTAACCCTTTCAGTGTAAAAAAATTTCCTGATATCCAATCTGAACCTCCCCTGGCATAACTAGAGGCCATTTCCTCTTGTCCTGTCACCTGTGAATTAGGTGAAGGACAGATTGACATCAGGGAACACCCAGCAAAGCTAGAACTTCGTCAGCTATGTTAGGAGGTAAAAGCAATGATGTCCTAATCAGATCTGACAAGAATTTAGCCAATAAAAATGTAAATTATCAGTATGGAACTGAACTGTCAACCAGCCCTTTGAATTGCTCCATTGTGAAGTGGTAAACTACAATTGCCAAAAATAACAGAGCATATTTGATCACATAACTCTTCCTATATTCAATTAAATTTAAAAAAAAATATTTTTGAGGGAGAGCAATTTTTTGTAACAAGTAGAATAAAAGTAAAACAATATTATTTCATCTTTTTCTTATCCTTTTTAATTTATATTTATTGTGTATTATAAAATGTGCATAATGTATAACTACAGTAGTACCTGTATGTAACTTTTAAATAAATATGGATGTATTTGGGCTGCATGTTCCTTTTTTATTTTATTTTATTTTTTTTTACTGATGGGGTACATGATTAAAAAGTTTGGAGACCACTGATCTAGAGAACCAACACATAAACAGTAAATAACAGACCATATGTCCTCATTCATTTGGTGTCCTATAACACTGTGGACTGCTGGTGTTGTGGGGGAATCAAGATCTAACTGTGGCTTCGCATGGCATGTTTCAGACTTGTGCCAGTTCTGCCATGTACAGAATGCAGTGTCCTGTGAAGCTGCTGTTACTCTGAGGCACATACTGTGCAGTGTCTGAGTAATGAACTCAGTTAAAGAGCCAGTGTATTAACTTCTGGTATCTTGTTGAGTTCATTGATGTCCTTTTTTAGATTTTAGCTTTTCAAAGTTAATCACTCTGACTGGAGTGATTAACAGCAACCTTGGTGCCGGTGGCAAGGTTAAGATGACACGGTATGTTTTGGAACACAAACTTTGTCATGGTCCTCATTATGTGAAATATCTCTGTATAAATCGGCCAAGGACACCTTGATTGGTCTATAATGTCCTTCTATTAACAGTTTCTTTTTTCCCCCAATGATAGCTATTTATTAATACAAGGTATATAATGAAGATTTATTCCTTCTAGAGAACTGCGTACGTGCTCATGTATTTCTGATTGTATAGCAATTTTTGAACCGGTGTTAAAAAACGAATGACCCAAGGAAATGCATGTGGAGATTCATAACCTTGCCAACTCTGAAGGCATAACATGGTACTTTTTGTGCTGATTTTCATGAATGAATGTATAATTGTGTATTTCAATGTCAATAACAAACATCACTCTGTGATAATGAGTTAGTATGTTATATTTTGAAACTGTTGCACAAAGAAATGTGATCAATGACATTTCATGTTCATTTCAGCTAATGTCCTTGTTTTTATAACATTATTTCTATTGGGTTTTTTAATGCTATTTTTGTCTGTGAAGTAAGTCTAAAACCACATTTATTAAGGATGTAACTTAGCATGCGCACAAACTAACTCTAAAATTTGAACTTTAAGTGTGCAAGCTAAAGCCTGAGCTATTAGATTTCCTCGATGCAACTACAATTTCTGGGTAATGAAATGCCTTAACCATGAATAATAACAAGAAGAGTAGAAAATACTGTATTGTGTGGTGGTTTTTTTTTTTTTTTCTTAAATGCTTTTTCTTATAGTTCCCATTGTACTTGATATGCTCTATTCAGAGGAAGTGGGAATGTGGACATAACTCATGTTTATATCTAGAGATTACCAATACTTCAAAAGGAGCTTGCTCTAATTAGCATGCACTGAAACTGGGGTTGTAGACTGGGACAGTTGCAAAGGGGTTGCAAAACTTCAAGACTTCCATGGGTGGAAAAAATTTCCATGGATTTCCACTTTTTCCTCTGTGAGTGAAAGACTTTGTGTAATTTCTATAATTATTTTATCTATTTGGAGTTGCATTTTTCCTTTGGGTCACTGTGAAGGCAGCCTCTTTCCTCTTGGTTAGCTATAAACCTGGAATACCTTTCCCTGTATCACCTTTGTTTGTACCTGTGCAGCAGGATGCCCAGCTCTGGGGTCCTTAGTACAGGGAAGATGTGGACCTATTGGAACAGGTCCAGCAGAGAGCCATGAAGGTGATTAGAGGAATGCAGCATGTCTCCTCTGAGGAGGCTGAGAGAGTTGGAGTTCTTCAGCCTGGAGAAGAGAAGGCTCCGGGGAGACCTTATAGCAGCCTTCCAGTACCTAAAGGAGGCCTAGAGGAGAGATGGGGAGGGACTTTATGAGGGAGTGGAGTGATAGGATCAGGGGTAATGTTTGTGAAGTGAAAGAGGGGAGATTTAGATTAGATAATTAGGAAGAAATACTTTACTGTGGGGGTGTTGAGGCACTGCAACAGGTTGCCCAGAGAAGTTGTGGATGCCCCATCCCTGGAAGTGTTCAAGGCCAGGCTTGATGGAGCTTTGAGCAACCCGCTCTAGTGGGAGGTGTCCCTGCCCATGGCAGGGGGGTTGGAACATGGTGGTCTTTGAGGTCACTTCCAACCCAAATCATTCTGAGTCTATGATTTTTATATACTTAGGCAATTACTTTTCCCTGCCAAACAGCTGTAAGGATAATACAGACAAAGCCTCTCCTCCTGTGGATTCACCACCCCCTGCACTGATTAAAAACATTGTGCTGGTTTTGAGCTCAAAACAAAACTTCTAGGATGGGCTGTATCCATTTCTTCTGTGTGGGTGACCTGTGTAATGCTAATCTCCAGTGATGCTCAGTGGGCAGTGTTGGTGTGTATGTGTGTGTGCAGAAACTGTTGCATTGCTGGACTCACTCAGCTTGTACTAAAAAGAATTCTGGTCCCCAGAGGAAAAATTGTTGCTGTAGTTTACTTCTGTATTGTGGAGATAACTGGGTGGCACTGCTGATTCAGTTTTCTAAAAAACATGTACTGCCAAAGTCTTCCTTAAGATTTACTGGGGAGCAGAAGGAGAGGGGGAATGAGTCTTAGAAGATGTAGTTCAACAGAAACTTGGGAGGTTATTTAATTGCTACTCTAACAGTGATTATGTCAAACTACTGGGAAGTTTTTCTACTTTCTCCTTACAAAAGCCAGTATTTCTGATTTTTAAAGAGTTGTGTTTTTCAAAGGTCCAGTGCAGGATGGTTTTGGCTTTTTTTCCCCCTGTTGTTGTATGAAAGAAATTGTATCCGTTCTGTATTTCAGGACTCATTCTTACCTCATAATGACTTCTTTTTATTAAGAAAGTGTAGTTCTACTCTCTTGTGTGGTAACTTTCCAACAACTTTACACTTGTATGTTTTCTTCTGTTTTGCTTCAATTTCTGAAAACTTACCTAGTTCAAATCTAATTGCAGTTCTGAAATGGGTTTTCCCTAGTTTTGTTGTATTAAATATTTATATCTTATAAAGGGAAATAGCAAAAGAAAATGTCAAATTTGGGATCAGTTATTGTTACTAAGTTGTACCCTGGAGATGCAGTGAATGAGTCAGATGTTTAATATAAAGGAGTGATCTATTTCATTTTTGCATCCTCAGAATCTGTAATTTATAAGTAGTTAGCATAAAGTGACAGTGGTGACCATGTATTTGTTAGAAACAGATTTTAATTTACAGGTAAATGTTAAAATATTGGATGTTGAGGAAGGAAATTAAACTCCTTTTCCGTCTGTTTCTGTGAATTCCCACAGCTGACTTGAGAGTACAGAAGCATGAACATAAATTATGAGTAAAATATGTTTATTATTTAGTAACATGTAGTGCTTAGCTTTTAAGGGAGAGGAGAATATCCTATTCTGCTTTTCAATTTAAAATTTGTCTTGTAAAAGCATGGAGATTTAACTTTGGGTTTGAAAGCAATACACATGTAGGGCCTGTCCTGTATTTCATTCTAATCTTGTGACCCATAATTTTTATTTGGAATAAAGCGCCACTGAACTGTAGTACTGAGTTCTTCACTGTTAGTGTTTCTCCCAGCCTTATTTGTCTCCCTTTCCTTCTCCTATTCTGTTGTAACTGCGTATGTCTTTTTAAGTTGTTTGAGGTGAAGCAGCAGAGTAAGTGCAGATAATTTTTCTTTTCTTAGGTTTCAGTCTGCTGCTGTGATTCTTGGACTGAACTAATATCAAAATTGGAATGAGAGCTTAAGTGGTACTTTGTGAATAAAATTAAGTCTGCTTTTCTTTTGCTTTAGCAAAGCTGAACTTCCCTAGTAATGATAAAAAAAAAAAAAATTGGGCAGTGGGGATGTGGTTTTATTAAGTCCCATGTTCCATTGTTTTTCTTTCTTGACTGGTCAAAGAGGAGTAGGGTCTGTCTCAAAGATTAATGTTCCAAAGTTTGTGATGATGTCTGTTCCCTGAAACTCTCTTCAGCAGTCAAGATTTCAGATTGATTCATGAGCAACTTTTTGATTAGGCTGTCTCTGAAGAGATAGTAAAGTATTATGTATAAATAAAAAATGCCTGAATTGAGCAAAAAGTCTGATTTTCTGGGTAGCTGTGGACAACTTGACGTATCAAGCTTTTAAATTGACCTTGGTTAGCTACAAAGGAGAAATTCTGCTGATATGGCAGATTTCTGCTTGTAGTACCTCTCTGCTGCTCTGATGACACAGTGTGAGTGTTGTAACTGAGTGGCTGTAAGCAATGTCATTGTCGTAGTTCTTTAGTTGATCCATGGCCTATGGAAAAGCACAATATGAACTACAGCTCAATGAGAAAAATCCCCTATATAGTTTTGTGTGTTTAGGGGTTTTCATGTTTTAACACATGGAAATGTAGAGCATGAATACTCTAGACCAACTTCTATGAAAATGGACTAGCAGAATGACGAGATTTTATTTTTGGACTTTCATGGCTCATAAAAATTTTGTGGCTGATGAATTCCACCGTTCATAGCTACCACGTATTTCCAGCTGTGGATGGAGAAACTTCTGAGCACTCTGGGGTAAAGAGGGGTAAATAATTTATCATCTCTTCTCACTTCTGAGCTTTGTTTGCAAAGGGCCAAAATACTTCATACAGTGTAAGAAAAAAACAGATTTTTTTTGGAGGTTTACATTATTCAAGCATGTGGGAAGTGCGGTTTGCTCTCTCTGAGGAAAACAAAGAAACTAACAAAAGACATAAACCACTGTTTAATTTCAGTGCAGTCAAGGAAACTTGAAAGGCAGGTATTCATATGTATTGTAATTATAAAAAGCATCTCTCCTATAGTGCAAATGAGCTTTTAGTAGCAAGTCAGACTAAGTGTTGTGACTTGGAAGTATCTTTGTCCTTCATGTTGTCCAAAGGATCTTACCCTAAATTGAATCATGATACTGTAGCTTTACTAACATCACAATTCTGACCGATAAAACTCTATGTATTTCTTCTTGTCTACACCACAACAGATCCATTTGAAATCTCTACCTGTTTATAATTAAGAATGCTGCCAAGAAAAACGGAGAGCAATCAGTAACAGTGGCTACATTTAAAAGCTAAATAATGGCGTTTGCAAAACACTTGTTCTCAGTTTTACTTTTTTTGAAAACCTTCTATTTTAAGCTTTGTTTCTACTCAACTTGAAAAACATTACAAGTAGAACTGTACCAGAGAACATAGGGAAACAGGGAGGATTGAAATTGTGGAACTAGGGGTGTCTCAAGTGTTTAGAAAAATTCAAAGATGCATTTGTCATTAAAAGCAGATATTCAAAGTGCTGAATAATTATTTGAAGTCACTGAATGAGTCCTAAACATGTATCTTTTTTTAATGAAAAATGAGCCTTCGAAGGGATTTGGATGATTTTGGAAATAAAGTTATGCTCCTAAATTGATTTACACTTGATGTAAATCAATTTAATTGGACACAGATTATGCATAGTTCCACATCTTTGTCATTAAAGAAGAGGATCACAGAGAGAATCTCTGCTACATACAGTCTTGTGGAGGAGATGCCAAAGTGAGGCATAAAGTAACTGTACTTAAATGTATGCATAATAGTAGCATCTTCTATAGAGACTTTTTAAAAATGATGGACTTGGGCAATGACTGAAGTGCTGTCTTCTAAATATGCAGACTTTTTAAGCTTTCTGGCTGAATTCCTTAATAATAACTGGCTTTTGAAGCTTTTTCCTCTCCTTCCCCTTCCCTCTCCCTATTGTTGAGCATGCGTTTTGCAGTTAGAGTGCCATGAAAGTGTTTTTAATGTCTGACACAATAAAAATTCTACTTTTTAAAGTTTGATGTAGAATAGACAGAGGATAACTTTTTTTCTCTTGTCTAGTTAGCTCCTTTCTGTATTTTTGAATGGAAAAGAGGCTAGGGTAACATAGTAGAAAAAAGTTGCAGCTTATAATCCATTAACTTACTGGTTTTAGACTAAAATGATGATGGTAGGGATTTTTTTTTTCCCCACTGGAAAAAAATCTGCTCTCTGTTCTCTGATTACTTTGTCCATATGTATCATGTTGGATTCTGTGTGATTACATCTTGAACATTTACTGCAGAAGTAAAACGACTGTCTTCTTGCAGAAACCCTAGAGAAACCAATGGGCAAGAAATAAAAGAAACATATGCTGATGCTTTATCATTAAGGAGAAGAATGTAGACTGATTCTAAAAATGTTAAGAAAATGAGAGAGGTTTTTCTGCTCCACTGATAGTGAAGCTGTAGTACATATATTTTTAAAAATAATTTGATTTTGAGAAAAATAGCCTTTATAAATACAGGACAGACATGAGTCTCTAGGTAGAGGGTTGGAAAGATTCAAACTTTCCTATAAACTTGGGAGGAAGAGCAAATGCAGTATGTTGTGGGTTTTTTTGTGTTTTTTTTTTTTTTTTTTTTTTTTTTTTCCCCAAGGACAGTGAGTTAGCCCTCTGTAACTTTTAATTTTCAATGCATCTCTAAAAGTACATTTTTTCCTTACAATTTTCTATGTCTCCATAGAAGAGACATATTTCCCTGCCTCCCTTTTTGATGGCTTGCTCCGGTTGCTGTGTTGATAGTGTGATGCCAAAAGGGAGGAAAATTTGGTGAAATGTCTTCTTACAGTTAAGTCATGCTTTTGAAAGCAGAGGAAAGAGTATGTGGCAATTTCCAGAGGAACATTTGTGGCAGCATTGCATATGAACTGAAGGCCATCACTTCTTTGAACTGTCGTTTGGGGTTTTTATTGGCAGATCCACAAATAGTGTTAAAAAACAACATCGTTTGTTGTTGTTGATTTTTATTTATTTTATTTTGTTTTGTTTTTTGTTTTTGTTTTTCTTCCATGTGACTGCTTAGTGTCCTTCTTCCGTAGCAATAATGCTTTAGGGCAGTTTATTTTAACAAATGAGACTAAGCCCTTAAATGCTGGATAGCTTACCTTACACTTACCATTCGCGATGCTGAATCTCTGCCATTCAGATGGAATCTATTACAAGGGTCCTATTTGTTTCAGTGAGGCCAAGACTTTTGACCATAACTCTAATCTTCCCCCAGCTTTATATGCTGAGCATGACATTATATTGTATGGAATATTTGGCTAGTTGGAGTGCCAGCTGTGTCCCCTCCCAGCTTCTTGGATGCCCTGTGCTTTCTTGTTGACAGGCCGGTATGAGAACCTGAAGAGTCCTTGACTGCTTAGCAACAACTAAAATATTAGTGTAAAATATTATCCTCATCCTAAATCCAATATACAGCCCTATACCAGCTGCTAGTAAGAAAATTAACTCTATCACAGCCAAAACAGGACATTCTCCACCCTTTATTCCATACCATTTATGTCATTCTCAAGTCCCACATTATCCAATGCATTCTTATTAAACCATTTGCCCCTTTCTTATCCTTTGATATGATATACAGATATCACTCTCCTAGTCTATGGACCACCCCCGTAAAATGTCTACAAAATGTCCACTGGGTTTGTTTAGTCCATGACTTTGGGCTCCATCTGTTATGGTGGTCATTCAGAACAGCAGAAGAGGTTTCTTGCGTGGAATTACTGAGCACTAAAGTCAGGTCAGGTCAGGTCACTGCTGCACTGGCACTGCTTCATGTAAGGCTTGAACTCCATTGGTTCAGGTGGTTCCTGCAAGAGTAATTATTATATCATGCAACTAAAATAGTGGGTTACAACACTTTAAAGGTATTTCCATTACAGTCTCCACCCCTAGTCCCTTTGGTCCAGGTCCTAGGTTTTAGTATTGCAATGAGCTTCTCCCCTTGCTCTGAGTCTAGTTAGCATCAAGGAGTTCCTGCTATAGTAGTTCCCGTAACATGCAATTGAAATCCTGGGTTTAACTTTATGCCCTATGTCTGTATCTTCTTACCTCATGAGAGGTGCAGAACAACAGGGCACAATGGTTATGATCATTTCATCACATGTTGTTCATGTTGTTCTGTTGTTTTCCTTTTTCCTCAGAGGGAGGCCCATGGAGAAAAAATTGCAAGATGTCGTCAATGAGAGGTCTTCAGTCTGAGGAGGGGATGTCAGTATAAGGTGATAACCAACAGATGTAGTAGTTTGAGAAGATGAGGGAAAAATAAAGGGGGCTTGGCTGAAATAGGTCCACAGTAGCAGCCTTGGACATGGTGATAACACTCTTTGGTGGAAGAAGATAGGTCAGGAAGTACTTGATCAAATAGGACATATATATGTCCTGATGCGATGCACACGATTGCTGAGGGATGTGGCAGGTGCCATTACAAGGCAACTCTAAATAATCTTTGGTTGATCAGGCAACAGGAAGAAGGGCCTGAAGACTGGAGGAAAGCATGGCACCCCTGTTTTTAAGAAGGGGAACTCTGGGGACTACAGGCTGGTCAGCCCCACTTTGATCCCTGGGAAGGTCATGGGGTCAGGTATTCCTGGAAACTATTCCTGGGCACATTAAGGACAAGAAAACCATCAGAAGTAGTCAGCATGGCTTCACCAAGGGCAAGTCATGCTTGACCAACTTGATAATCCTCTACAATGAAGTGAGTCACCTGGTAGGTCAGGGGAGAGCAGCAGATATTTTCTACCTGGTTTTCAGTAGGGCATTTTACACTGTCTCCCATAAAGTCCTCATGGATGAGCTGTTGATATATGGCTGGATAAACAGACAGTGAGGTGGATTGAGAACTGGGTGAATGACCAGGCCCAGAGGGTGTCCATCTTTGAAGATATTCAGAAACTATCTGAACGTTTCAGAAAACATTTGGATGCTCAAGGCCAGGCTGGATGGGGCTTTGAGCAACCTGGTCTAGTGGAAGCTATCCTTGCGCATGGTGAGGGGCTTGGAACTCCATGATCTTTAAGATCCCTTCCAATTCTAACCATTCTATGATTCTGTGATGTGGTCCTGGAAAGCTAGCTTTAGCTCGTTGAGCTCGGGCTTGGACCAGATTACCTCCAGAGGTCCCTTCCAGCTTCGACCGCTCTGTGACTGTATAATGCTTGTGCTTACCGAAAATCGAAGTTATACCCTGAGGTTTACTGAAAGGTCAAAAAAGATAACTGTGGATGAAGTTGAGAGTCTGAAAGATGCAGAACTCAAAACCAGAAATTATGACAGGATTCCAGAAATAAGATTATTTATCATGATATCCAAGAATTTCTCTTTTTTAAGTCCAGCTGAGAGTCCTCCCTGCTATTTGTTGTCTAGTGGAGAAGCTAAGCATGAAATCCATCATTGTAAACTTGTATTGATCAGTTCTTACCTTTGTCCTTCTGGTATTTAAAAGAAAAAGACATCATGAGATAAAAACAAATATGGACTGGGCACAGTTTTGTACGTGAAAGTAGAAATCCACAAGCTCTGTAGACTAGTGGAGAATCTTGTGTGAATGTGTTTAACACACCCCCCCAAAACCAAAATCCCAAAAGCCCTAACAATTACATCTCCTCTTTTCCATTAACTTTCTAGCATACAGAAAACTGTTGGATGCCAATGCCAGTGCATTCTCTTCTTTCAGTAGTGTCACTCTTAACTGCAGGAAGAACGCAGGAGTTTTATACTTGGAAACCATGTGTCATTTGAATTCATTTTTGCAATATCCTGAGTAGTTGAATCCCTTAGAAGTTGCATTACATAACATAATTTCTGCCACTGAGACACTGACACTTCAGCATTATATTGCAAGTGAAGGAATGCTTTGGCTGCACACAAATGGCTAAGCCTTAGCTACACCCAGGAGAGCCATCTAAGCTGTAATTACAAAGAGATTTTTGAGATAAAGTCTTCCAATGTCAGACTCTCAATTTATCAGGTGTATTATATGTAGCAGAACAGAGTAATTATTTTATGCTTTTGGCTGAAATTATTTATACCAGACATTTTCAGGTGCTACAATCTCAGGTGTTCCAGTCTGTGGACAAGTGTTCTGTAGAACATTGCCAGCTGTTCTGCAGGGCTGCTCCTTTCCATGAGGAAAGCATCCGTCAAACTACAAATGTATTGCTTTCTACTGCTGAAAGCTGTGCTTTGGACGTGTGTGTATACACGTGCGCTTCTCTGTCCCTCCCTCTTTATGACCACAAAATTGAGAGGCAACATGGGTTGAGAAATTTGTGGGTTATTGGAGTTCTAAATAAAACAGAATTGTAGGACTGTACTGTAGACTTGGTGGGAATAATTTTTGAGGAGTGTATAAACAGTAAACTGAATGAGGATAAGGATGCCTTAGAAGTAGTTAAATTCCTCTGGTGGTGATCACATCTGTTTACAGGTGTCTGAGCAGGTGCATGGAATGTGCTTTGGAATGGATTGACTGCCTTTGTATTTTTCAATGGATGTGCAGTGCTCTTAACCTGCTTTAAGATAACAGTGAGGTGAAGGTAGAATAAATCAAAAGTAGAGTATGAATGTAGTTGTCCTTGTAAGTTTTAACTATTGATATATATTGGAAAAAAAAAATTCCTTAATCTTTGCTGTTGCAATCTGAGTCAGATAGTGTAGAAAAATATTTCCTCTGTTTTTATATATTGCCTTGAGCATCTAATCCAGGGTTAGTTTTGGGCCTCATTGCAATGACACGAATGATAAACCGCAGGGTGGTGTTTTCAGGCTTAGGAGAAACATGAGTAGCTAGGCACAGCAGGAATAGCCAGCCTCTGTACTTCACTGTTCTAGGTGAAATTGCTTTGGCTGGTGGATTGGACTAGATCTCTGAAGGTCCCTTCCAACCCCAACAATTTGGTGATGCTGTGTGTGACTGAATGGGTCGGAATGATGGGCAGAGTTATTCCGGGCAAGTTCATAAAGGTCTCTATGGTTCCAACAGCAGCATGAATATATTGGTTGTGGGTGCTGTATTTCAGAGGCATAAAGTCAAAGGAAAAAGCCCATGCTCCTAGATGGGATTAAAGAATCATGATATCATATGCACAGAGTGACTATCAGTCACAAACAACCTAGGATATGTCTTACTAATGGACTTACTCGGGTATGAGTATGCAAACACGAACCACAGCTGACAATGTTATCATTTTCAGTGACCATTAGAGCTGAAGGTAAAAAGAGGAACTGACAAGTGTATGTTTGTTAGATTAACTGAGAAATTAAACTGTGCTCAAAGCAGTAAAGAACAATTTTTTTAAACTCCTTATGGATTGCAATGCCACTATTGAACTTAAATTTATTTTTTTTTTAATGTTTTACTGGCTAGCATCTTTACTAACCAACAGTTTATGCTGATGTCTAGAAGTCTAATTCTTAGCCATTACAAAGACACTACTTATTTCAAATGGTCAGTTGCAAGGAAGTAAGTGCCCTGGAAGGCCTGCATCACAGCAGCATACGTACTGACTCAAACCAAATCATTGTGTACTCATACCCTGTCTGTTAAATGACTGGGAGGTTATAAATAAGGTAAGAGTAGGTACTTACTTAAAGAGTAAAAGACCCGGGCAAGCATCTACAATACACATTCCTAATTCTTGTCCGATTTTGTCTTTTCTCAAGGAATTCCAGAGCCACCTGTATTTTCTCTGTACTTAGGTAACCCTTTTTGGATTTCTTTGTGTCAATGTGTCTAGTCTCTTCATGAACTTATGTAAATTTTTAATATGAACTATATCCTTGGCAAGGAGTTCCTCAACTTGTTGCCAGTTTAAGAAGTAGCTGACTGGGCTGTGAGGATGGACCATTTTCAGAGGTGTCCATTTTACTGAAAGCCTGTAAAAGACAGTAGTTCAGTGGAAGAACATTCACTTTGCCTTCTGCATGGTGTTGACATACATTTTATGTCCAGTATTTGCTTGCAGCGAAGTATCTGAAGTGTCTTCCTTGTTAGCTCTGACTTGGTTAATGTGGAAGAGGAAGCAAGATTGTGGAGGCAATGCAATACAGGAGGTATATCAGTTAATTCTGCTGAAATTTGGAGCGTGTCAGCCTGTGCAAATCCATGCAATGACTCCGATCCTAAAGAATCACTGTTTTCAGTAGTTCAGGTATGAATTACTCCTTACTGCTCCCTGCTTTGTAAGAATACCTATTTTGTTGTCCACTTGCTTCCTTAGTGGAGGTGATTCATGCCACTGACTGAAGGCAGATCTGCACTGGTTACAGAGAATGACTGACGGGTTTGAGCACATACCTTAAAAAGACTTTTTGTGGCATCACCTAACCTGTGTTTCTTCTTGTATGTACAGTTCAGCAGGCATGTGAAGGACAAATAAGAATTCCTATTTTATATTTGTGTAGAAGTAAATTGAAGTAACGCACTCAGATTTTTGTCACCATCGCCTCTTAATTATATGTGCAGAAAATGTGGCGGCTGTGAAGTAAATAATGGTGAGGATTTCTCTGCTTTGGATTTTTTTTTGCTTGCTGCAGAGGTGGCAGCATGTTGTACCACTGAAATCCTAGCTGAGGTTGGTTATGTATAGTGCAGGCGGTAGCCGGGATTTGAGGGACAAAGCCAATATGTAAACTAATTAGGAAAGCAAGGTTTTTGTGTTGTCTGCTTACAATGGGAATGCTCACCTTGATTCGTTAGTAGTGTCTAGCTTGATGAAACAGATGGTATTTTATTGGGGCTATAAAATCAGAATTTAAACTTGAAATGTTCTGAGTGTGTGGTTTTTTTTTTTTTTTTACTTTTGCATGTAAGTAATGGGTCATGATTTTATCTGAAAATACACAAAGGTGTAAATATATCTGAAGCTTTTCTTTGTAAGAAAAGCAGACTTATTTCAAATGGGGATGAACTGCTAAGTACTGCATCTATAGTAATAAAAGCCTCTTTGAACAGTTCTGCAGCATTCAACATGAGGGTGTTATTTTAGGAAAAATGACTTTAAAACATGCTGAAATATAAAATGTAACTGTTTGCTTAGGTTGCAGTAGGTATTTGCATTCAGCTCTGCAACTCATTTTTCTGTAGACTGGAAGAAACTTTATGATGGTATCTCCTTTCCAGTGAATCTGTTGTGAACTCATGTGCATGGTGTCTTTTTTAATTCATTAGAAATTGTGACTTTTCATGAGGCTGCTTCATTTTCATGGGGGCTCAAGGAAATGCAGTCCTATTAATGTGAATGCCTGCAGTTGAGCCTAGCGCTGTAATGCAGGATGATGTCATGTGAACCCTCAGAAACCGCAAATAGGTTTGGGGTTTTTTTGGTGCCCACATTAATGTAGCAAATACTAAAAAAATTAATACAATCTCCATTGTTATTTCAGCATTGTCTCCTCTGTGGGTATCTCAAAGTACAGTATAAGACCTGTGATCCATTTATGGCAGGAAGTTGTCACTGTTCAGTTCCTGAAGGAGTATTTGCTGGTTTGCTTAGCTAGCCCCACAGTTGAATTTGTTTTTCTGATTTAGTAAATAGTTGAGAGCCTGTTCAGATGGCCTCTTCTTTCTGAAGAGAGGGCTAATGGCTCAACATTTATTAATCAAACTGACATTAAGGCTTTGATTTAGTTCTTCTGTAGTATGGAGCATAATGGAGCTGGGCTTGCATTACTCATGACTAATTCTGAAATGTGTGGTGTTGGACCTTGCTTCTAATAAAGTTTGCTTTACATGGAAGTTCCTGTGTCTTTCCTTATGTTATTCTAGCAATGATAATGTGAGGAGTCTGTGTATGCGCACGTGCATATGCCTCCTTGGGGCAGGTGTGGCCTTAGTCACCCACTGCTGGGGTTTACCTGAATCTGCTGGTGCATAAGGGTTGGAGCAGCTCTCAGTCTTGAATGGGGCTTGTTCAGTACCTTGTTAAGTTTTTTGACTCATGCTTAGTGGCATTGGTTTCTGGAAAAACAAAGTAGGTAATTGTAGAAATACACTTATGTACAATATAGGAACACTAAAGTTGAAGCAGGGAAGGGTTACAAGAAAATTTTGTAGGTATTTAGGGCTTATGGATACCTAACTATCATTAAACTGCTGTTAACTCCTGAGCTGCTTTCCCACCAGGATCTTCTAAAGTAAGGATCAGTTAGATCCTTTCAATCTGTGAGTTAGACAAGAAATGGGTATCTTGTTCATTTTTCATTTGCAAAGCTCTCTTACTTTGAAAAATTTGATGATTGGATTTGTTAGGCTGTCCATACCACTGAAATTGTCACCATTTCAGCAGGAGTGCAGGCTGGAATTCTTTCTGGGAATGAGTTTTAAGGCTTACTGCTATGACAGAATTAATGTCCAAAGTACATAGGAATTATGATCTATAGGCTAAAAGGTTTATGTGCTCTTGGCTTTCCTTTGCAGACACCTCTTTTAGAATAAGACTGCATCTGTCCTTGCAAGTAGGGAAGCAGGTATCATCACAGACCAATAAGAGCTCTGTTCTCCTCTAACATGAGTTAAAAAAAGTGGTTTCCTCTAAAATATGTTATTCAAATAATTTCAGACCAACTGACCAATTCAATTAATTTATCATAGGATAAACAATGTGTATTGCCCACAACGCTATGACTGGATGCTTCCTGAGCTTTGAGAAAAAAATAAATTTTACCTTTCTTCTTTTCTAGGTCTCTTTCGGTAGCATTTCTGGCTGTTTAGTTGCTTTCCTGTTTTACAGATCTATTCCCCTTCATATTATAGAAGTTCTTTTTGGACTATTAATATATATTTGCTCTGTGTTTCTACTTTGGAGGAAAGGATAGAAGTGTATTCCTTTAAGGACACAAGTGAACTTTTGTCATTTTTCTTTCTTGGGTTGTGTGTGTGATGGGGAAAAAAAGTCTCATTCTATTATGGTGTATTCCTTTACAAAAAACATCTTCTGTCCAGCTAATACTTCTTAGTTGTTATCTCAACAGATGTCTTAGTGAGAAATCACTTCAAGTAAAATCTGTAGCTTTTTTTTTATTAACTGAATAGTCTGCAGGTATCCCTAGGTTATGACTTTTTATCTTACCTCTTAGATGATTACACCCAGGCATGTGTGTTCTCTATGCATGGCTGATAAAAAACCCTTTCCATTATGAAGGGTCTTTCAGACATGAGGCTTCTTCAGAGCAGAACAGCACGTTGCTTCATCTGTTTGTGTTTCTTGCACAGTTACCTATTGGGTTTTTTTTTGTGTAAACTTTCTTTTCTGTCTCACTCTAATATGGTTTGTGGAAAGCTTTGCCTGCCCTTTTGCCAGGACAAAAAAGTTGTGTTTTCTCAGTTTCCATATGTTTACAATGCTCGGTATGGTAAAAAGTGAAACAAGGCTTTGTCTTCAAATTCTGTTTTGGTGTGGTTTTTTTTTGTTGTTGTTGTTATTTTGTTTTTGTTTTGGTGTGTTTTTTTTGTTGTTGTTGTTATTTTGCTTTTGTTTTGGTGTGGGGTTTTTTTGTTTGTTTTGTTTTTTAGTTTGAATCGTCTTCTATGAGGCTTTTAGATTCTTCTTTACTTCCAGAGATTTGTTCTTACTGCTGTAAAGGATCATGAAGAACCAGGTGAGCATATGACTGATGGATTTGTGATCTACTGTCATCTGACAATCTCCACTTCCTAGGACTGTGTTGTGATATTAGAGATGGATTTATTTTTCTTTTTTCTTTTCCCTTTCCATTCTGTCACAGATTTCTCTTAAAATAAAAAGGAATAATACAGCTGTAAACTCATTCCGTGCCTATTCCAGAGAATAAGAAATTATTTAACTCTTCTAATTTCAGCTAAGGTCATCATAGATGATTAATCCAAATTTCTAAGACAGAAAATCTTATCAGCACTAGAACCACTATCATCTGATACTACTCAGTGAACTGATCAGCTAGATTGCTCTGACTTATAAAAAATGAACAGCATTACTTCATGTTGGGATAATAAATATAAACTGCACTCTGAATTTCAGACTTCATTGTTACAGACACACTAGACAGTTGTAGCTGCTCATTTGAGAACTCAGAGTTCTATTCTCAAACTGTGAAAAGCATTTATTACGTTGTGTGTGTTGACCTAGAAAATCAACAGTGTTTTCTTGTCAAGTCTGTTACTGCTAGTTTTCTAGTACAAAAGCTTCTCTCTTTTCAAGGTAATTCACAGGACTGCATAAGCATGAGCCCCTAGGGTTCCAGGAGGCACCGGAATCCTCAAGAGGTATTCCTCATTTTGCCCTGGGGGTAAAATAAATGGCTGTCGTGCTTTCAGTTACAGCCTTTCAAAATGCTCTAGTTGGGAATAATTAACATGCAAGGTCAGTGTAAACTTATTGCAAATATTTCAGAATTCAGCAGACCCAGAGAACCAGGGTTCTGAACAACATGAACTACTCTAGCTACTTAACAGAGTTCCTCTGTTGACCAAAGACATTATCGACCTAATTAAGGGTGCCGCTGGAAAGGCACCCCCTTCATTCCCATGAATTTGTCTGGGGTGGGAGGTTTCCTCAGGAGATTTCTAGATCTTGGAGAAAACTGTCATATCTGGCCAATATTTCATCAGAAAGGAGAAATAGGGAAGGATATAAACAGGAATCTGATATTCCAAGAGTGAAGCCGTATGTCTAATCTTTTTTGGGTGATATAGCAGGGATAAGGGGAAGATGTTCAGCAGCAATGCCAGAAGAAAATCCTTAAGCAAATTATCTTCTCCAACTCAGGAGTTTTTTTTTTTTTTTAATTCCAAATCAGATGTAGGAGGCTTATCTAGAACACAAAATTATTTTAGCATAATGAAGCAGTAGCATAGGTTGAAGATTTGTAGCATGACACTTTTTAATACTTGCTAAACTTAAACTTGAGGAATGCAGGATTGTGAAGGACTACAAAAAAAGTAATAAAGGTGGTAGGATGTCTGAAGGAGATGTGAAGTAGAATGGGACAATTAGCTGGAGAAAACATGAAATTCAAGTCAGATAAAAACACACAGTAAGATAAATTACCTTTATAGTTATATAACACTGCATGTGAAATATCACAAGGAAGAAGATGACCTTGCTAATCTGAAGACAACAAATAAATTTATTTAGAACAGATAAAAAAATAAATGTTCAAAGTAGTATCAGTAGTCCTTGTGGAAGCAATGCTGTATCTGACTGACATTAAATTCTTTAATACTTGAAAGTGAAATAAATTCCAAGAACAGAAATATATTCAGATTCTCTAGGACAAGATTTTAGAAGCTCTGTCAAATTTTCATCCTAATTCAAAACTGAAGTTAAGAATTTTTTCCTGTCCTCAAGACTATGACAGTTGAACACCCTTGTGATCTGCTTACATTGAAAATACTCACTGTTTTGTGGTTTCATGCCTGTGGTTATATTGCATGCAGCATTTTATTATTGTCTGCTTTTGTTGCTGTAAAAAAGAGAAGATTAAGATAATTCAAAAAGTATTTGCATGGGGAACAAAACTTCAATACCAGGAGAGTATTTCAGTGTGCTCTTGGAAGTATAACAAGAGCCAGTGTCTCAAATCTGAAACTGAAAAGAAAATTATCACAGAACCAGGCAAAAAGCAAATAAACAACAAAACCGTAAACCTTTGGACAAAATAGAGTTATGAAAGTTTTGTGTCATCCCGATTTACTATTATTTCCTAAATAAGAACAAGAATAAAAAATAATTTAGGGGAATCTTTTCACCTTGCTGTATAGGATATGTGTGTATCTTTCTAGCTGAATTGAAGAAAATCTGTCTTGTTGATGGTACTTGGGATTTGGAAAACTGATTGTGTTCCTAGTCCTAGCATGTGCAAAGCAGGGTGAGTGTGAGGAAAAGGAAAACCAGAGTGAATCTTTGTCATGGTTGACAGAGAGCCTACTTTTTAACCTTTAGCTCACAGATGAAAGATTGCAATTCAGGGTAGCTGAAGCCACCCATTTGACTACTCTTTTATACTGCTGTATTTCTTCAGTCATGTTTGCTGGCATTGCTAGGTTAAGAGTTATTACCTCTGCCCACAGCATGTTAGTATATCTTGTGGCTGGAAGGCAGTCTTAGCTGTTTCCCCTCCCTCTCCCTTGTCCCACTATGAACACGGTTCTGCAGTTCTGTTGAGCTACTCTCCAGAGAAAGATGCAGATTCAAACAAAACTCTTTTGTGTTTTTGTCTTTGATCCATAATAAACATGCAACATGACTAAAATAATGCAACTGTATTGCTGTCTTTGGAGTTGAAACAATGGAAATTTAAATGCAATAGCTACATTTAGATTGCAGAAATGCTTTGTACTTGAAATATTAAGAGCTTTAATGAGACTTAGGGGGCGGTTGGTTGGTGGTTTTCTTATTTCTATCTTTACTCCCCCAATTTTGTTTACTACATCAGTTCTACAAGTTGGTAGGACATGCTAACCTCAAATTGAGTTCAAGATTTGAATACAGTTGTAAAAATCGTACTTGTATGGGAAGTGAGTATTTGAGTGGCCTCAGATCTTCAAATATCTAAGAAAAGAATGCTTTTTTGATCTCTGAAGCTCTGCGTATGGCCCTATTGTTTGGGATTGATGTGATCTCAAATTGCATATTCTAATTTTAATTGTGGATTTTCTCCCTTCTTCCACTCTCTTCTCAGCTCAAATCCTGCCATGATTTTTTGCTGATGTCATTAGTTCTGGTATAACATTTTAAAACCTTCATGAATGGTAAAATTTCACTTAAATTTGGATTATCCAAATATGTATTTGTAGTGATTTATCTGGTTATAGCATATAATAAGCTAAGCTTAGTGTTTGTCTTTACAAGCTTAATGTTTAATTCACAAGTTTGATTCCTTGACTTCCTGCATATTGCATTTTGCTATAATAAGATTTTTGCATTTAGGCATCAGTCTAGAAGAGTTTCCAACAGCCCAACATTTGCCTCTTTTTGTTTAATCTCTGACTTCTTTTACTGTATCTAGTAGATAAGATGACTTACTTCCTGCATCATGATAGTTTTTCGTACTCCACCTCTTATCAGATGTTCTTCGGATATATTTGATGTATTAATAGCACTTCTCACTTATTTATGCTAACTCTTCTACCCTGAAATGTAAAGTGTGCAATAACAATTCGCCCCAGTATAGGTGGTCCCTAACAGGAAATATAGATGGACCACTCATGTTGGGGGGTGTGTCTGTGAAATTTGTTAGATGATGCTTACCAAAAGGTTATTCACTATTAAATCTTTTCCCCTCTGAATACTAGGTTCACTAAATTAGGATGCCAGGAAGCAGGAATCATGGGTCTCTTTCTTTTCATCTTTTGTTGCATACCCACCTTCATTCTGGTCTCTCCCCTCTCCTTTGAACTCGAATATCTCTCTGTAAAGATGAGCTTCAGTGCAACAGCTTTGTAGGCTGCTGTGGAACCAGCCCTGAACAGGGACACCAGAGGCACTACACTAACCTCAGAAACATGCAGCTAGGAAACCTCATACCCTACCAATATGTCACTTCCAAGTCTGTCTTAACCTTAGAGCTTTTTTGGAGTTGAGACACGCCTCTGCCATGTGTTGAACCATTTGGAAAAAAGAATGTAACTGTGGTGGGAGAGAAAAAAGGAGAGAATGTGGACAGTTTATAGAGTATTGTTACACAAATGTGTTGGATAGGACAAAGTATTTTGAAATGTGGGCAACTTGTTTATCAGATTCTGAGAAAAGATTCATTTTCTGAGAATGCCTTGTGTTTCTGTATAGCTCCCTTTTTTAAGCCGTTGACACTGGCTATAAGGGTTTGGCACCTTTCATTCACTCATTGAAATGCATTTCACATTTGGAGTACTTAGTAGCAAGGGTTGCTATTTTTTCACACTTCTTTTACTGTACTATTTTCCTTTGCTTGCTTTGCACTGAGATGATACTGGCTCATTTCATTTACATCAGAGTTGAAAATGAGTCTGAGGTTTTTAGTTGCTATCCTTGGTTTTAGGTGTTACTAGTTACTCTTTTTCTCTGAGCAAGTTAGTAGCAGCCCTGTGCTTTGAATTTTCTTTTAAGAATAGCTGAATTTAATGAACTTATTTAAAATTCATTAATGAACTTTACTTAATGAATTTACTTCACTTAATGAATTTAATCTTGGCAAGAGTGTAAGTAGGACTAAGACATGAACTTGTTTATGAGCTTTACTATCAGTAATGAGTCTGACTTGAGAGTTAGTTAAATTAGACAAACACAACCCTCTCCTCTTCCTTTCCCCCACCCCACTCCTTTTCTCTCTCTTTGACTATGTTCCTTCAAATTTTTTTCCCACTTGTTACCAAGTAACAGGCAGCAAATGGGCCTTAAACAGGAGGATGCTGGATATTGTTTGGCTGAAGGTGTGTCTCTTTTTTAGCTTCCTTCTTGCTACTTAACTCTCTTGAAAGTACTAGTAACAACTGCTTATTTTGGTTAGGAATCTGAGAGACGCTAGAAGGAATTTTTGCTTCTTCAGTTTACTGTGTGCAAGTTGAGTCTTTAATTGACCATTAGCTTGTGTTCAAATAGGCCTTTTTTTCCCTCACAGCTTCATGTAGTAGGACATTCAGTCTTTGCAGACTGCTTTGAAGACTTCTTTTGTGCTTTTAGGCTTTTTACATGAAATTAAATAAACACTTCTCCCTCATTGATTCTTCACACTGATGCAGACTGCTCTGTGCTCTATTGCATGTACAACATTCAGTGGGGAAAGATGCTGGGAAGTGATATAATGCTCTTTTAAGTTGTAATCTTTGTTTTCTTCTTTTTTCCTTTAAGGGGCAATCCCACTGTTTGAGATCCTTAAGCATAAAACCCCCAAAATAACTCTCCCACCATGTTCTATGGTTACCCCTTTTGCTGTAGAAATTCCAGCTGCTGTAATCCAAACGATACCTCTGAGCCTTACCACAAGCAACTGTTACCATGCTGGTAAAAGTTTTAGTCTTCCACTTGTCCGTAATCAGTTCTTACCCACTTTGAGGTTCAGGTGCCTTAGTTTAATCTAACAGTTATGGTGCCCCAGGAATCTATGCCAACTTTTAAAACTAATTTAAAAATCAAAGGCTTTTTCTACATCAACTTTCTCAATTGTTGTACTCAATGCCAGTGAGTTCTACCTTGCATCATCACTGTGTTGATCTTGTGAAGAGCTTGACATGACAACTCAAACCTAGAGGGATAAAGATCATGGCTGGGAAGTTGTAATAGTTTGGATAGGGCACTTCATTCAATACCTCTGTGACAGGATCTGTCCTACTTGTACTATGACAGTATCTTATGAAATGGCAGAGCAGTTAGGATTTTGTAGGTCAAGAATCAACACTGTAAAGTCAATCTGAAACCTAGTATTAAGGAATTCTAGTCTTTGTGGCATTATGGGGAAATTCAGCATACATCTGTTCAATGGTTTATAATAAATTTAAATTTCTAGTACATCTCCAAATCTATATCATAGGGTTCTCCTTGTCTTGGCAGTTGCTCTGTGGGGTCATGTGATTAACGCTACAGAAGAATTTTTCTTTCTATTACATGAATAATGGCAGAGTACAGTCTCAGTGGTTTTCTGATTGAGATGAGGACTGAACTGAGGACTTCAGTTCAATATTCACAAATGGGATTACCTCTCAGTAAATGCTGTGGGAGTGATGAAATCTGTAGTATCTGAGGAAGACTCTTCCTTTTTTATCAAAATCTCTTTAGTTTTTCAGGAGACCTGGGGAGTCTCCTTCAACTGACTGCACTTAGTTTGTGCAGTTAGTGTGTACTTAAGGTTGTACTCATAAATGTATACCTAGTGAGGAATATTTAGTGGGCTTGTGCCAGGTAAAAATTCAGACCAAGCCAAAATAAGTGACTAGCAAGATGTTTTGATGGGCAGATCTCTTTCAGACATGCTTTTTACAAGAGATATGTGTGTTGCCTTCACCTATGAAAGAATGAGTAAACCCTGCTTAGCTGGGTGGAATCTTTGCCACTGGTCTGACTGTTTTGACAGGAAGATCTGTGTTTTGACTGAACTTAACTGATCTTTCACTCTTGTATGAAAATTTACTTTTCTATCTTTTTGATAGTTAGTTGTCTTAGACTATTAAAGAATCATAGAATACTAGGTTAGAAGGGGCCTCAAGGATCCAACCTTTCTTGGCAAAAGCACAGTCTAGACAATACTGCCCAGCACCCTGTCCCGCTGAATCTTAAAAGTGTCCGATGATGTGGAATCCACTACTTCTGAGGGGAGATTATTTCAATGGCTGATTGTTCTCCTTATGAGAAATTTTCCAATTGGAATCTTCCCAGGATTAACTTGTACCCACTGCCCCTTGTCTTTTCTATGTGACTCCTTGTAAAAAGGGATTCTCCGCCTTCTTTTTTTTTGTACCCACCCCTTAAATATTGGAACATGGTGAACAATAAACAATATAAATAACAATATTTATTGGAACATGGTGAACAAGCCTTCTTTTCTCAAGGCCCTACAAACCAAATTGTCTTTCCTCATATGCAGACTTCACAGTCCTTTGATCATCTTGGTGGCTCTTCTCTGTGCCCTCTCCAGCCTGTCCATGTGTTGTTTGTATACTGGGAACCAAAACTGAATGTGGTATTCCAAGTGTGTGGCTTGACAAGTGCTCAGTAGAGTGGAATAATCATAGAATTATAGAATGGTTAGAGTTGGAAGGAACCTTGAAGATCATCGAGTTCCAACCCCCCTGCCATGGGCTGGGAATAATGATTCTTTATCTCTGCATGGGCAATGCCCATGTTCATGCAACCCAGCAGAATCCTGTTGGCTTTCCTTGTTGTAGCAGCACACTGTTCAGTTGTATTGAGCTTGTTGTCCACTGGGACTCCCATGTTCCTTTCCACAGAACTGCTTCCCAGCCTGGTAGATGCAAGTCTGTGCTGCACTCCTGGATTATGTTTTTCTGGGTGCAAGACCTTACGCTTATCCTTGTTGAACTTCATAAGGTTCTTGCTAGCCCACTATTCCAGCCTGTCCAAGTCTTTCTGCAGGGTGGCTCCGCCTTCTGAAGTGTCCACTTCCCCACTCAGTTTGATATCATCAGCAAAATTCATCAGGATACACTTGATCCCATCATCCAGATTACTTATCAAGATAATAAACAGGGCTGGGCCCTATATTGATCCTTGGGGGACCTCACACCTGACAGTTTGCTAGTTTGAAAAAAGTGTTTACCACCACTATCTGGGTGTGATGTCAACAACTGTCAAACAGTTCCCCACTCACTGTACAGACTACTTGTCTGTACTGTAACACATCAGTTTTTCTATGAGAAGGCTTCACAGCATCACAGCTTTGTAGGGGTCAAGCTCCTCTCATAGTTTACATGCCAACTCTTCCTTCAGTTATGGTGTGTCTTTGTTTGCATCAACCTGGATTGTTGTTCCCAAGGCCTGGATCTGAACAGTGCTGGTGAAAAAACTGATGACAGTCTTTGCCTTTTCAGCATTGTTTGTGACTAATTCACTTCAGTTTAACAGTGGGCCAATGTTTTCCCACTATTTCTGCTTGTGTTATATATATCTGAAGAACCCCTTCTAGTTTTTGACATCTCGGCCAATTTCAATTCAAGCTGAGCTTTTGCTTTCCTGATTGCATCTCTGAATTCCCTGGCAATGCCCTTGTAGTTCTCAATTGGTATTCATCTGCTTTTCCATTTCCGGTACGCTTCTCTTTCGGTTTTAAGCAGACTCAGAATCTTGCAGTTAAGCCAAGAGGGTCTCTTGCTCTGCCTACTTCCCTTACCCTTAAAGGGGATGAATGGTTTTTGTGCTTCCAGGAAAGTGTTCTTGAAAAAATCCCAGCACTTGCTAACTTCTTTATCTTCCATGAAAGCTTCCCTTGGAATCCCTCCCAGCTGAGCTCTGAGTGAGCTGAAGTTTCTCTTGTAAAGTCTACCTTTGTCTTAGTTCTAACCTTTAGTGTGCTGAGCAGGATCCCAGACTCCACAATATTGTGATCACTGCAGCGAAGGCTATCAATAACTGAGATTTTACAAAGGATGTTTTCTTGGTTTGTGAGTAACAATTCCAGCAGTGCCTCATTCCTAGTTGGCAAATCTAACATTTGTATGAGGAACCAGTTCTGTATGCATTCCAGGAACTTGATGGATGACATGTGAGCCACTGTATTTTATTTCCAACAAATGTCTGGATAGTTGAAGTCACCCACAGGAAACAGGCTCCATTGACCCAAAGCTTGCTTAAGTGACTGTGACATTGCTTTCTTGGCCTTAACATCTTGGTTAGGAGGTTGGTAGCAGGTGCCTACTATAAGATCCTCCGTGGACATGACCCCTCTGATCTTGACCTGGAGGCATTTTGTAGGATGTTCTCAATCACCATAGTTGACTTCTATACACTCCAGGTTCTCCTTAACATAGAGTGTGAGTCCTCCTCTTCTTCCCTGCCTGTCTTTACAAAACAGCCTGTAATCAATCATCACAACCCTCTAGTCAAATGAGTTGTCCAACCATGTTTCAGTTACTCCTATGATATCATAACTTTCTGACTGGGTGCAGAGCTCCAGTTCCTGTTTGTTCCCCAGGCTGCATGCATTAGAATACATATGCTTGAGGTGGCCCTACTGGTTTTGGCTGGAATAAAGTTCGTTTTCTTTGTACTAGCTTTTATAGTGCTATGTTTTTGATGTTTTTGCTGAGCAGGGCTTATACAGTGTCAACGCTTTTTCTGTTTCTCACACAGCCCTGCCAATGAGTAGTGTGGGTGTGGGGGAGGAACAAGAAGCTGGGAGGGGATGCAGCCATGGCAGCTGACCCCAACTGACCAAAGGATATCCCATACTGTGTAACCTTGTGCTCAGCAATAAAAGCTGGGGAAGAAGAAGAGACTTACATTAGGAGTGATGGCATTTGTCTTCCCAAGTAACTGTTGCACATGGTGGAGCCCTGCTTTCCTGAAGACAACTGAACATGTGCCCACCTGTGGGAAGTAGTAAATTAATTCTGTTTCACTTCGCTTGTGTGCATGGCTGTTGCTTTACCTATTAAGCTGCCTTTATCTTAACCCACAAGTTCTTTTACCTTTCTGATTCTCTCCCTCATTCCGTGGTGGGGAAGTGAGCCAGTAGCTGTGTAGCTGTGTGGTACTTAGTTGCCCACTGGAGTTAAACCACAACAGGGGCAAATTCTTAAAATGGGTCTGACTGGCTTTACTGGCAGCACTTTAAATACAGCTTTCTATGGTTGTCTGTGTGGCGTTGTAGTCGAGGACGACAACAGGACCCAGAGATGTTCCTGAGAGTTTCAGTTTCCTTGTGTGTGTGATTTTTCTTTTTTTTTCTTTTTTT
>VZRU01013710.1:539100-581602 GCA_013398155.1 Pedionomus torquatus | reverse complement strand
TTTTTTTTTTTTTTTTTTTTTTTCTTAAGTGAACAGATGATGTCTGGCACAAGTATTATTGTTTTTTAATTCAGTGTTTACATTAATAAAGTGGTTGCAGTATTCCTACTCAAGCAATGCATGAAAATGGAGAAAGACTGTGGGATGTGTACTGTGCTAGGGCATGCATGCAATAATGTGCCTGTTTTTTACTGCCCTGCATACCAGTTTCGTAGGCAGAACAGTTTGGTGTATATTGTCTGCTGACATTTTTATGGGGAGTTATATTGGATGACTGTGGGAACTATGTTATGACATTGTATTACCTTCTGGAAGCGGTACTATTACTTATGTCAGGGTAGCTTACTTTGTAGTCTGGACACATTCCTTAGTGGCTAGAGAGCTAATAATTGAAAGATCATTTTATGTTTTAAAAGGGACTTGTGTGTATGCCATCAGTAACGCAGCTGTCTTGTCTGTAGTGTTTTTGACATCTGGTCTTGTCTCATGCCTTCCTTGAGAGGCCTGAGAGACTAAATCACATTTATGCTTGAGGAACTGAGTACCTAACCTTACTTTATTGAGGTCTTACATGAAAATGATTCATTTTTAATGATTTGAAAAATGAGGCATATGAATCTGCAGTTAAAAGGTACTGGCCCAGTCTACCTGAATGTTAACAGACTTTGTAACGAGCCAGCTGTAAATAGGAGGCTAAACATAGAGTATTCCAGCTACTGCTGTTGCTAGTTCTGGAGGATGTTCTGTAGTCAGCCTGGAATTTATTATGAAAAATCAGTTAATCTTTGATTTGCTAATCTTTATATCTTCAGAATAACTGCATGTCCTGGTTTGGGGTAGGGCAGAGCCAACTTCATGCTCACTGAGAGAGGCTCTTGTTTATCCTTGTTGCTGTGGCAACCAGGGTCAGCTGACTTGGTTGTTTCCCCCCTGGAGGGGAGGTGGATGAGGTCAGGTGACCCAAACTGACCAATGGGGTGTGCCAGCCCTTCTGCCGTGCTCACTATAAAAGCTGAGGGAGGGAAGGGGTTGGGTTGGCTTCTCTTCTTTGGCTTGTGTTCAGGGGTTCTTTGTTGATGGTGACCCCGAGAGTTTGTCTGCCTTCAATCCCTGTAAGAGTGTTCCTGAATCCAGTTTCCACTCTGGAACTTTACTAGTGGTTGCTGTTGAGATCTCCCTGGGAATTTGATATGGTTTTCTATTTATTTATAGATGCTGCATCTTATTTATTTTGTTAATAGTAATTCATTAAAGTAGTGGTTTTTTTTCTTTTTTTTTTTCTCCCTAAATTCATAAATCTCTTTATCTCTCTTCCTTTCCTTGGATTGAGAGACCATCTGTTGTGTTGTTATTGGCCAGCTTGGCCTAAACCATGGCACTGCACTAAGAGCATGCAACAGATGTTGTATTAAGGCCAGTGGGTGACTGTTTTTCTTTCATCTGTCTTCACCTGTACTAATCCTTGCTTTTTGACTTTATTACCATGGGGGTATTTTACCTGGGTAGGGAAAAAATCCCACACAAACTCCATGCTATCACTGGAGTTTTGAATAAGTGTGCAAACACCTGATGCTGGGGTTCATTTCTAGGTGCAGAAGTAGTTTTTGAAAGGTTTGGTACTACTTGAGGTCCCCCTCAGGAAGGTGACCTCTCTCTCCCACTGTGAGTATGAATGAGTAAGTGTATCAGTATGGCAAACATATACGTGCATGTTGTTCAAATTCATTGCTGCCACATGGAAAATTGTAAATCTAGACATGACAATTGTTTGAGAGATGGATCTCAGGCCTGTGGAAAGATCGTGGTGACATTATTTACATATCTCTTGTCACAAGGCACTGAAATGAAGTCTAGTTAGGAAGAATATGAACACTATGCTCCTAGTCCCAATGTGTAGGTTTGGCTGGATGAGATGGTGACATTGTTATTGTCTGTACTGTTTGTTATTTGGTGGCATCTTTGGAGTCCACTTGGCTGTAGAGATGGGCAGAACCCAGGGATGTTATTTAGATACAAGTTTTCCTAATCCTTATGTACTTTTACTCTTTCACCAACATGTTAGATTTTCTTCTAGAGACTTGAAAGGCTGAAATTCCAACTTGTGTAACTTTCTAACTTGTGTAATAAAACTCTTGAAGGCTTAGCTAGGAAATGTCACTTTTCTGCTTGAGAAACCCTGCTTTGGAATATCCAGCTCTGGTATGTAGCAGAAGGATTTATACTTGGTGACAGAGGTAATTACTGAGGCATGGTAAAGTACCTGTACTTAAAAATTCAGCATTTTTTCCCAGGTAAAGAAAAGAAATAGTACAAGTAAATGATGTGAGGAATGTTTATGAATTAGGTGGGATATAAAGAAATTAATTTCTGACTCAGCAGCCTGAGTTGCTGTCAATGTTTCTATATTGAAACTGAATGTCATGGATGCCCTTGTCAATATTAAATCCTAGCTATAAACACTATTGTCTATATATGGTTGGAGCATGGTGGATTCTTCAAATGAACCAAACTAATCTATAAGCAAGCATACTTCTGTAAAGATTCCATATGGTAGTGTAGGCTATTCTCCCTAATGTGAAGAAGCAAATGATAGGTGGCTTCTTTTAGTTTTTTTATAAGTTCATTATTTGTTCATTTGCTTTCTGCTTTTCATGAATACTGACATTGTCTTTGCCACATGTCTGAAACATGTTAATCCCATTGGTTTTACTAGTTGTTTCAAAAGGCAAAAGCAGTTATGGTCTTGGCCAGCCCTCCTAGAGGGAAAAGTACTGGGAGGGTTTTGAACCATGTTTGACTCTTAGTATATTGTCCATTTCCAACTGTAGTTTTGGATCGAACATTATCACTTCTTTAGTGCTTACATAAACTCTGGATACTTTGCCATTACAACAGCAATGCCATTTAGTATTTTCCAGTTCTTAATACCGTAACTGGAATCAATAATAGCAGTTATTATTCTGTGTTCTTGGAGAAGTTTGGACAAATTGATTGATTCACAATAAATTTACCAGTGGTGAAGTTGGGCTGGTCCTCTAATGCATTTGCCACTTAAAATTGTAACTGAGGGAGTTATTTTCACTGGGAGATTCAAAAGGACAAAAAATCCTTTTGCTCTTTTTTGTATCTAAACGTAAGAAATTGTCTACTTGATCAGTACTCTTTTTATTTGTGTGTGTTTCTTTTTTTTTTTTTTAAACAGAAATGTAATACCACTTAACTGGATGTTATTTTTTTTCCCCCCAACTTTTCTAAGTTATTCTCTTCACTCCCCAAATTCAGTGTTACTGCTCAAATCATTGGTGCTGCTGGAGGGAATCGATAAGTCATTATTCTTCTGTATTTAGTGCACCTATGTCTTGCTGAGAGATCAATTTTTCAAATAGAAGATAATGATTGCTGTGTTAAATGTGTCAGTTTAGCGGGGAAGGTTTTGATTAGAAAAAATTGCTTCCAAATATGAGGAGATGCTTGGGCAGAGCTGTTCTTGAATGATGCAAGCAGAATGTATGTGCTATTATCTGTCATATTAAGGTCAAGCACAAGAAATCTACTGGTGTCCTATGCCTTTTGTTTTGAAGTGGATCATGTTGTAATTTATTAGGAAAAAAAATCCAACAACTGAACTTCAGGGGTTAGGACGACTTTCTCAACTTTCCTTACTTACAGCTACAGTATATTGGTGCTGTCTTCCATTTATGTTAATTTGTTAGCAAGGTATGTGAATACGTAACAGACTAAACTCACAAAATCTTTATTGAAATAACAGCTTGATTCAGGAAGAATAGGTGGAATTATTATGGATTTGACAGATGGACAACTAGGTGCATCAGGAACTGGATTGATAACTGTACTCAAAGGGTTGTGGTGAATGGTTCAGTGTCGAAGTGGTGGCCAGTGACGAGTGGTGTTCCTCAGGGCTCGGTACTGGGACCAGTGTTGTTCAACACGTGTTGGATGTGAACAGTGGGATAGGATGGAAGCAGTCTCGGCAAGCTTGCTGGTGACATCAAGCTGTGTGATGCAGTCAACATGCTGGAGGGAAGGGATGCCAGCCAGAGGGACCTGGACAGGATTAAGAGGTGGGCCTGTGCAAACCTCATGAAGTTCAACCAAACTGAGTGCAGGATCATGCACCTGGGATGTGGCAATACCAAGCACAAATACAGGCTGGGCAGAAAATGACTGGAGAGCAGCCCTGAAGGACTTGGGAGTAATGGTGGATGGGAAGCTCAACATGAGCTGACAGTGCACACTGGCAGCCCAGAAAGCTAGCTGTGTTCTGGGCCACATCAAAAGAAGCATGGCCAGCAGGTCATGGGAGGTGATTCTGCCCGTCTACTTTGCTCTTGTGAGACCCCGCATGGATTTCTGCATCCAGCTCTGAAGTCCTCAGCACAAAAAGGACATAGAACTGTTGGAACAGGTCCAGCTGAGGGCCATGAAGATGATTAGAGGGATGGAGCACCTCTCTTATGAAGACAGGCAGAAAGAGTTGGGAATGTTTAGCCTGGAGAAGGCTCCAGGGAGACCTTCTAGCAGCCTTTCAGTATCTGAAGGAAGGGAGCCTTCAGGAGAGCTGGAGAGGTGCTCATTTTTCAGGGAGTGTAGTGATAGGACAAGGGGTAATAGTTTTAAACTGGAAGAGGGGAGATTTAGATTGGATATTAGGAAGAAATTCTTTCCTGTGAGGGTGGTGAGGCACTGGAACAGGTTGCCCAGAGAAGTTGTGGATGCCCCATCCCTGGGAGTGTTCAAGACCAGGCTGGATGGGGCTTTGAATAACCTGGTCTAGTAGGAAGTGTCCCTGCAGGGGGGTTGGAACTTGATGATCTTTAAGGTTCCTTCCAACTCTAACCATTCTATGATAAACCAATCTAAGATAATGTAAGTACTATGTTTGTAACTAAGGTGTTGTAGTTCTCTTTATTTGTGGACCCTTATGTGTTTTTTCTTTTTTTTTTCTTGTGGCGATCATGATCGAGATGATGGGTCTGAAAGCAGTACTTCAGCCGCGTGTATTTCTCCTTAAATTTACCCTGAATGACTGAAAATTGGGAAGTGTTTTGGGGGGAGTAGTGTTGTAAAAGCTACCATCACAGTGCTTGTAGCTGTGAATTACAGTCTTCTCTAAGTAGGTGTCCCATGGCCTTATGAAAATAAGAGTTGTGAATGGCTGAGCAATTATTAAGATAAAGCAAATGAATATGAGAAATAAAAATCAGAATACTATTGATGCCTTAAAAAGAATTAAATCTAAGATTGTTCCAAATTTGAGGTAAGAGATAATAGTAGTTTACCTGTTGTTCTAGTAGTGATCTTCCTACCCTTTTGGGAAGGAGCAAGACTTAGGAATAAGAGTTTGCAGGTAAACAGGACAGAGAATGCAGATCCATTGTAGATAATTTTGGTGATCTTTTCCTCTTGTCAGACTGAGTTGTATTCATAAGTACAAATGTTGGAGACAGTTGTTTTAAACTAAAATCTTCCTTTTTTCTTTTTTTTTTCCTCCTCCCCTACTGTTTTTATGTGCTGTTATTTCTTTGGCTCTTATAGGGGGAAAATGCAGGATAAAAGTAAGGTGGCTCAATGGTGGACACATTTTGTGCTCTCTGAATGTGGTATGAAACAGCTAAATAGCACTTCAATATCTTAATACTCTGCTCTACCATCTCCAAAGAATAAATCCTGTCTTGCTTTTTTGCTAGAATAAAGACTTTGTGTCTCAGTACTCTTAAGCAGATTTATCTTACAGTTGTGCAAAACTAAAGGTTTAATTAGTAGTACTGACCTGAGTCACTGGCACTTTCAGCTGTACTTTACTCCACCTTAAATTTACAACATAGAAATTGGAAATTAATTTTTTTTACTGTCTAAGTTGTAACCATGGAAGTCAGTTACATACTATTTTTTTCCTGTTCACTTTCAAGTTGTTTTTGGGGTGTGCTTTTTATCTTCTGTATAGTGTAGCTGTGAAGGTACTTTTCAATTCTTTCAGGGACTGTACTGTGGCATATCTTACAACTGGTTACAGAATTTACCACGTGTTTCCATGTCTTGTGAAGACAAATTAGGATGTATTCATTAATTTCACACAGTGAATAATCCTACATCAGGATTTATATTTTCTTTCTAGCAACTCAGGCTTGATTTTGGTGTATGCAGTTATGGGTAGATATCTCCAAAATAATCTATGTGAGTCACTCTGTCTGCAATTTGGTTGTTGGTGTTTTGTTTTTTTTCTGCTTCTTGGTGCTATTTTTGTTTTTGTGTTGTCACTTAGTCTCTTCCTGAAAAGAGGAAGAATGCTGAACTATCCTACTAATAAGCATAAATAAGCATTTGTTCAAAAAATTCATAAGACTTTTGGGATTTGCGAGTGTTGTTTATACACAACTTGTTACTACAATGCTCCTAAATAACAACAAACAAACGGCTCTGTGAATCACACAACAAAAATGCCAGGTAATATTTTGTGGCTTAGAATTCTGTTCCAAGGACCATAGCTTTGTTGGATGGCTCACTTTGGCTCTTTTGAGCAGTTGTAATTTAGCTGTCTTCTGCAAGGATGAGATACTGAAACACCTTAAGGGAAAGTGCCTGTTTACTTCCCAAATGTATTTCAGGCAGTGCATCCAGGCAGTGTTTTTTCTGTTCAGCAGTGCTTTTCTATTCCTTTATATCCATGGATTTTTTTTATTATTATTTTTTAGAAGAGCAGCTGCTTGTATTATACCAGTGCTGCCAAAAGTCTCAGTTATAAACACTTTTGTGCAACACAGAAGCTTCCAGAAAGCTTATTCAGAAGTGCTGAAGCATGTTTTACTTTACAGCTTGAACATCACTGTATCTTCTCAGGTAGTCCATCACAGAGCAACTCTGAAGTATGTAGTCTGTGTGTTGGACCTGTGTTTGTGCAGGCTTTCAGGCCATTTCCTTTTTTCCCCTTCCAAATTCTGTTCACTTACTTTATGTATTTCAACCCATGCACTTGATTCTGAATCCTGTTTTAACATTGTACAGTTGGCTGTCTTGAATATTTTTCCCAAACCATCAAGAATGAACTTTAGAGGAAGTGTAATGGGTGCCTAGTGAATGCAGGCACAGCAGGTTTCTCGGAAGGTTTCCCTTCAAATTTTTTGAAGTTTTCAGAACTGTGTACTTGTTTCCTACGATTCAGAGATAAGTGTGGCAAATGATTTGGTTTTGTTTTGGGTTTGGTGTTGTCTTTTTTTCCTTGGTAACTAGAAATGTTTTGATGGTGGTAAATGATTCTAAGGTAGACTGGACTGCTTCTTGACTAAAATGGATTCATATATATTTGCACTTATTACTTATTATTTGTAAACGTAAGATCAATGACAGTTTTCTAAATACTTGTGAAAAATGTATATTGTTTAAAAATTACTCTTCTCATTGCCAGAGCTCTACCTGCAAGCCCTTTAAAGCATATTTAAGGCAGCCTTGGAAATAGCTGTAACTGACCAGGTTTTTTTCCCTGAGAAATTGTTCTGTAGAACATTGAAGTAGTTCTTCCAGGTAGTTCTCCCGAGGGCCAGTTCTGTGTTATTCTAGTTTAGTCAGTTATTGTTCGGGCAACTCTTTTTGTACTACAGGTATTCTGTGTGTATGGAACATATAGGCATTGGCATTAAGGAGTTTATTTCTAGAGAATTTATCTCTAAAATGTTTGAACAAATCTAATGGCAGTTATATATATTAAAAAGAATGGAGTATGTTTACTCTACTTGGCAATCGGACAACTCAATATTTAAAAGAAGATAATGCTTTTGTGGTTTAGTTGTCTGTGTAGCCCTGTCCCTGTCCCCCCCGCCCTGGCCTTTTGTGGTAGAAAACAATTAAAAAATGTGGTGTCTGTTTTAATCAGTTTGGTTTGGAAGTAAGGAAGAAGCATTGTGAGAGAAGAGCGAAGAACATTACATTTTATGTGCAAATACAGTGAAACCCACTGTTTCTTAAGGACCAGAACAACAGTGTGGTGTATGTGAGCCACACAGTAAAATCTCTGAAAAAGATAACTGCTCCATCAGTAGTTGAACAAATCTTATTAGATGTTTATGTGTGGCAGTTTACCCAAGACTTGAAAGCATAAGAACTCAGCTTACACTTTGTAACAAGAGACTTTCTTATGTCATCTCCAGTAGTTTTCCATGTACTGTTCAGTTAGGTGAAACTTGGGACAGGGTCCAGTCATCTGCCTGAAACCTTAGCAAGTTTGAATTTCTTTTTTTTTTTTTTGTTGTTGTGCATGCTTGCTTTGAGTGTGGTACTAAAAGCTTTGGATTAACTCTAGGTGGCTGTTGAGGTGTTGAGGAACATCTCCCATGCAAGACGATCTGATCAGCACTATCAATGAAATACCACATGCATTACTTTCAGATTTTTTGATATCACATTATTTCGTATCCACAAATGAGGTTTATTGTTTCAGGCTGCCTGTCAGTCTTAAATGAAGCATTTAACTCAATGTGAAAGATTGTCATGGTTACAAAAATAATGAAGATCAACTGTGAATGATTGGATGGATCGTTGTAACCAGGTATGGTATCTGCTTCATAGGCATACTGCTGGTCTTAATGCTTCTCAACTCTTCCCACTCCCTTTGTCAGCTTAGCTGTAACAGCAGCATTGAAACAGATTCTCTGAATTAAATTTCTTAGTATGGCATCCAATATCAATATTTTAGCTTCAGTTCATGGGATCTGGATTTTAGAGAGGAGTATTTAATACATTGAGGAAATCCAGGGGATTTCTCAGCCATGTATTATGCAGGCCTTAAAACTGTTCTGTTTCTTATGTCACAAAGTTAGACTGGGCAGAACACAATTTGAGAATTCATATCAGAGCAAGTAATGGATTTTTTTATACTTTTTTTGCTTGTGAAGGGAAGCCTTAGGAGTATGGAGAGAGAACAATTGGAGTAAATAGTCAAAAATGACTATTTTGTGTAAAAGTAAGACATAATTATATATTTATGCTAAAAATATGAAAAGTCTACATGACATTTGGTAAGTGAGCAAATCTGTTTCAACAGATGTGAGGATGCTCTTTCATCTCAGTTGTATAGCATTGTATGATATTCCTTGGCATTCTATATCTTCCTGTAATTACTATTAAGATTTGTACTTCCTTGCTTGTTTAGAGAAATTTTGTAATTTATTGGTAAAACTTTATGTACTCTCCTGATCTTTTTAATGACCTTATTTATCTTAATGTAAGCTTCATGTACCAGATAATAGAAACTGTTTCTGAACATTCAGTTTTGCCTTTTTTTTTTTTTAATTTTCTGGATCTTGGCTATAGAAAATTCCTGCTCATGTACTACTTGATTTATGTTAATTGTTCAAAAAAGTGTCATGTAGAAATATCCAGCTTAATGGACAATACAGTGGCTCCTCAGATTATGAAAAGAGGATTTTTCAGTATGGCTGTGCTCTTACACATACACCTACTCAGGAGCAGCTGTCTTCTCTTTCGTATCCGCTTTCTTAAATGGAAGTATCCAAAAGTACAAGAGAGATTCAAGAAAACAATACAGTTTAAAAATAGCTTTGCAGCAGTGAAATGGGATGAGGCAAAATCTTCCCTGAGAGTAACTTAAGGCTTCACAGCTAGCTGAAGCTTGCTTTGGGTGAGGTTGATGGTACCTCAAGTGTACAGCTTTTGTCTGTGAATATAGGTTAGACTTGACTCAGTTTTTAACAGAAAGAGCTGCTTTATAGGGCATCTTCCCTTCAAATAATTCATTTATAGAAAATCCAAAAGCAGTATTTTTTTGTTTTTCAGCCTTAATGAGGTAACAAATGTTAAAAGTATACATTTGGTCATTGACTAGTTTTCAACCATTTAATTGCTTCAGTTCAAGTGTGTCAGTTCTCTCAGGGCTTGACTTCCACTTTATGAACTTTTTGGAATATTGACAATTTGGGAATGCTGGATACATGATGTAATAATGATAAATCTTTTAAGTATTAAATATAAATACTAAAACTTAGAAGTAGGCAGTGAAAGCTATGTGAAATCAGTGCTAAGTAGTAAAATACAATCTGATACTGTAGGTAGAAAAAATCATGTGTTGTTTTGGTTTTTTTTATAAGTACAGGTGAGTTGCTGTGTTGGTTAAACAGACTACCTATCACCTCTAAAATGATTTTTAGTTATTTAATATATTTTTACATAGACGTTGTACCTATTTGCTAATGTTACATGAGATGAGGGAAGATCCAGAGAAAGAGAACGTATGTTATGGAGAAATATGTCACTTTTCATTATGTGAACAAGGCTTAATTTTGATAGGCTTCAGAAAACTTCTGCTATGTGAGAGGTGAATAACTTATTTAAATGGTTTAAGAATACTTAAGTGCAAGGATCCAATGTGCAACCTCCACTCTCTAAGTCAATGCAAACTGACCACTGAAAGGTGCTAGGTCCCTACGGAGCATGGATGAAATACTGACATACAAACCTGCTGCTTCGTTCAGTAAGAACATTTCAGTCTTCCTCATCCCAAAAGTAGCACTCTATTTCTCAGCAGTCAGGAATGTATAATACATGGAACATTCATATTCATTATTCAGGAAAACAATGTTCATTGCATTATGGGGAGTTTGGAGCTACATCACTGTGTGATTTAAGATATCATATTTATGATGAGTATTTTCAGGACATATATTTTTGAGAGAGCTTCCCATTAAAAGTACTCCTGCAATGAAGTTAAGTGTATTTGTGGAGGCAAAGACACTAATAAATAAACTAAGGTTTCCATTTGCACTTCAAGTAGGTTAAGCGTAACTCTGGAAAGTCTTATAAGCAAAAGAACTATAAGAAGTATCTTGAGGTAAGGGAGACTTTCTGCTGGGTTTGCTTCATATGGTGTCCGTCAAATTTCTCTTTTCCTTGAGGGGGAAGAACTAGAAGATAAATTTATTCTGTACTGCCATCTCGATGTCAAAACCGCTTGTTGTTCTTTAGCTCTCTAATAAATAGTTTCTGATGAATTTGGTATAGTACAGCTTGGAACAATTTAGTGGACAGGTTTCTTTTCCAATGGATGCATCAGACTAGGGTTCCTTAGGCTCATTTGCACTTTCTATCATCTGTTTCTCCTATTTTTCCACTGTTCTTGAGTTCCTGTGATTACCGTATAGCTTCTTGGGCAAGACTGTTTTTTTTTTTCTTACTGCAGGCAACCTGATTATAGAGAATGTGCAGTTTCAAGCTTTCCTCCTGCTCCCTTAATTATCTGATCTCACTACTCATATAGGACCAGAAGCACCCTTGCCACTTTCTGCCTGGAAAGAATGGCTTTTGATGTGTTCCCTGCCCACAGAAACCTGATGCAATGCTGGTTATTGGTGTCTTTCTATGTACTTTCTAATTTCTTTCTGCAGTAATTACTTGGCCTGACAGAAGAGCCGTGATACGGTGTATTGAAGATGTCATGTAAGAGATGAATTCATTGTAACAGATACTTCTTGCATGGATAGGTTCAAACAAATGGATATTCTTGCAAAGATATTCAAAAATGACTTATAGACTGGAGGTGAGCTGGCTGGAAAGTAGCTTTGCAGAGAAGGAGCTTGGGGTCCCAGTGGATAAGAAGCTGACTGTGACAGTGATGCACCCTTGCAGAGAAAAAATGCTAACAACATCTTGGGCTGCATTAGGAAGACCACTGACAGAAGGTTAAAGGAAGTGATCATTTCCTCCAGTCTTAGGCTGGAGGTTAAGGAGGAAGGAATCTTAACATAGGTTAAGGGAGGGAATCAAGAGCACATAGCCAGGCTCTTTTCAGTGTTCCCTGTGATAGAACAAGAGGTAATGGGCACAAATTCACACGTAAGAAGTTCTATCTGACCTCAAGAAAGTACTATTTTACTGTGAGTGGGGTCAAGCAGAGGAACAGGTTCTACAGAGAGGTAGAGTTTCTATGCTTAGAGATAATTCAAAACTTGACAGGTCCTGGGCAGTCTGCACTAGCTGACTCTGCTTTAGCAAGGGACTTGGACTATCTTATCTTGAGGTCACTTCCAACCTCAGTGATTCTGTGATTCTGATCATAGATATCACAATTTTATTTTTTCACCTTGTACACCTTAAATTATAGTTCCATTAACACTTGCTTTTGAAGGCAATGCCTTTTTTTTTTTTAATAGATGAGAAAGGTTTTTGTTACTAAGCAGTAGATGTGACCTGGAACCTGCAGACCAGTTCACAAGAGGAGCACATGTTATTTTTTTACCACCTACGTGCAGTGTACTGAAAATGTAAATGATTACAGTGTTTCTAAAATCTTTCATATGTGGGACTTCAGTCAGGATGTTTTCATATACTACTGTAAGCTAGTTAGAAAAAATAAGGTGCATTATGTCTCTGAATTTTTTGCCTTTACACGTCAAAGTGTAGACTGGGTACCTATGTGCAAAACACTTGCAGTAGCTTCAACATTTTTCTGGTCTTAATGTTGCCTTAGATGAGAGAAAAAAAAATCAGATGACAATACCTAATGTTTCTTCTCAAGAAGAATCAACAGCGTGCAAAACACTTCTACAAAGATGGGGAATAACTCTTATTACTCCTCTGTTCTGAAGTCAGAGTTACTTTATTGGTACAGGTAGGATGGGCTAGAAGAGTGCATTTGAGCCAAAGTCTAGAAAACTTGCTTAATAGTAGCTTTATTATTTATGTATTTAGGATTGCAGTAGAGCCTGAAGGTTTCCACATATTGAATCTGTAAACTTGTGTGAAAGAGATGATTCCTTTCTGGCCGCTCATAATTATTACTGTAAAGGTGTTAACCTCAGTGCTCTACTTAATCCTGTTTTTCCACATTGTTTTTCTTGCCAATATGAAGGCAATCAAGAACAAAAACTCATCTGCAGTAAATATCAACTCTCCTATACTCTTGATATGCTAAGTAAAACTTAGAGAGGATAAAAAGAGCAAAGACTGTTTATAGCAGGTTCATTGGTGAGATGTAAACACCTCTGATAAATGTTTGTAGAGCAACTGTCAAAGTTGCCTGGGAAGATCATATAATAGAGGGTGGCTTAGACTTCAATTCAAGCCTTTTCTGCTGGACAGCCAAAACCCTGCTTTATGTGGTCATGTAAACCTTAATCTTTTTAATATTTTTGGAAGGCTGTGAATTATCAAGATGAGTCCACCAAGGCTGGACTTATTTCTTTGTGTAGTCATTTTGTGGCCTGACGTTTTCTTAACAGTGATTCTGAAACAGGGAGATCTAGTTTGTTATTGGCACAGCACTGATGTGTTCTAGGCTACTGTATCAGTGTAGCTAGCAAGGCTGCATTAGATGTTTGGATTTTTTTGTTTGTTTTTGTTGTCTTACTTTCCATATTGTTGTGGTTTCAGCCAAATTTACCAAAACCTGATTGACAGATGTCCCCCCCTCCTCCCTTTGGGTCAAAGAGGAGAGGAAGGAATTAAAGAGATTCAAGAGTTTAGAACAAACTAAACTACTTTAATGAAAATAATAATATAATAAAAAGGAAATTTAGTTNATACCCCTGTTGGTCAGTTTTGGGTCACCTGTCCTGTCCGATCTTCCTTGCAGGTAGGACCCCTCCAACGGGCAAATGATGAAAATTATCTGAGCTTGGTTCTTCTAGCAATAAGTCTAAACAAGGGCCTCTCTGCATACCATCCCTTGTTATAATCAGGTCTTATCACTGTGAGACGGAACAGCTCCGAACAATGTGCTGTTAATTTCAGAGTTTAGCTAGTTGCAAGAGGCCTAGCTAAGAAAGTAAAACTGTAAAACAGAAAATGGGTTCGTTTTTCCTCAAACTAGGACACATATTTATTATAGGTGGATAATAAAACAGAGCAAAGTACTATAGAGCCAAAAAGGAGATGATCTTTTAGTGAGTCTGTGTGTAGAAAGTTTTGTGTTTCTGGGCTAAAAGTGAACTGAAGAACTGTGAAATCAGTGGTAGGTAGGAACAACATATGACATGCCTTCACTGATGATAATATAGCACCAAAGAACGTGTTTTGTGAGAAGACTGATAATACCAGTATAGTAACTATATGCACCGTGCTACTACATGAGCAAAACTTTTAATAATTAGCGTTATGTCAAAAACCTTATTATTGTGTCTTGCACAAACAGAATATGAGTGAATAGGGGTGAAAATATAGCTTGGTTGAAGGAGAGAAAGGAACAGGGCTGTTCTTAATACATCTCAAAAAAAGTGATGGTGCATAGCAGGGGCGATTGGATGTGATGTCATCATTGGAAAATGAAACAAATTCAACCCTTGGCTACTGATTGTATACAGGCAGGTTTGCTGCAAGTACATCTAGCCATCTCTTAAAGTAATGGGTATATTTTGAGGTCCTAAGTAAGTTCGTTGAGAGCTAAGATGAACACCAAAACAAATGAATCAGTTCATGTCCCTGATTTAGGATGAATTGACCTACTCTTACAAATGTAAAAATCAGGAGAAAACTATCAAGAACATGAACTTTACAAAGTTCCTGGGTTTGTGAAATGAATGACTGACTTTATATAGACTTTAGGTAGGATTTAACGAGGAAAAATCTGACATACTTTCAGATAGTGATTATATGTAATTAAAAAAATAATTAAATATTTTCCAAGGAGTTTCTAGGAACTGCTTTATTTTTCTAAGAATGAGAAGCCATTCTTATTAATGTTACATTAATTAAATATTAATTACAGCTTTGTAATGTTCTTATGGGAACAATTGTTTGCGGTCAAGGGCATGGATTATGGGTAAAACTTTATTCCTTTCAGCAGCCAATACTAAGTTTAGGTAACACTTAAATCATTAGAGTTGGTGAACTTCTACAGTAGTGTGCTACTTTTCTCTTCCTTTGTTCCCATGACAGAAGAAATAGTGTAAGATACCAGCCCCAGCCCCAAAGCAAGATCCTGTCAGTAATCTATTTAGTCCTTTACGACGTGTCAGTCCTCTGCTATGTGTGGCATTCAAAGCCAGCAGAAATGGCCTCTTTGGGATACGTACATTAGAAGCTGAGGAGGCTGGATCTGCCACTTAAGCAGTGATGGAAATTTTACTTTTCCTTGTTAGGTATAGATTCTCTTTAATTTTCATATCCTTACTTCTAGCAGAGCTTCTCAACTCTGTACAGGTGACTGTTCTGTGGGGCAGCAAGAAAATACATTTCACTGTAATCTCTCAAAAATCTGGGTGTGAGTTAGATGGCAGATGATTTTGATGCTGATTTGAGAGCAAGTGTTTTTAGAGGAGAGACATAGGTGATAAAAATACTGTGTTGTTCTACAAGTACAAGAAGGAACTGGAATATTTCTTAAGAAATCTATTGGTCAAGTATCCACATTATTTTCTAAGATTTAGCTTAATTGTAGTGGACATGCTGCAGTTAAGGCTTTTCCAGTTGTATTAGTATTAGATCACTGTGTTCTATGTATGTGAGTGATAAAGAGCATTACTTTGACCCAATTACCAGTTAATTGAGCAATAGAAGTAACTAATGAGAGAAGGGGAATGTCTGAGGGGCAGGATTTTTTTTTTCTGAAAAAATAAGTACCCAGTGAGAAGCACATGAAGAATGTGATACTTCATTACTAGTATTGCAGTTAATACTGATGTTTTAATTGGTCGTATTAATAGCTAAAACGTATGGCACTAGTGCCAGGTTCTAATTTAACTTGCAGTTACAAAGAATAGGAGAGTTCTTGAAAGTTATTGTAGCTGAAAGATTCAGTGTAGGTGCCTTTGTGTCATATAAGTTGATCAACAGCACAATCACCGAGTAGAGTTCAGCATTGTGTCTCTTCTCAGCAATAGGCAATGAATTATTATACTGTAGTGCTTGACTGTTCTCTTGTAATGGAAATAAGTTTCTTGGTACTTGCACGGTTTAGGCAAAATGAGGAAGATAAATTGTGCATAGAGCTCATGCTTTTTCAGAGGCAAGATAAAAAGCAAAGAAAACAACAAAAAAAAAAACAGAAGTGAGAGAAAAGCCTTAGGGAAATAATAATTCAGTAGCAGATAATCTGCCCAAAGTTTTCATGTAAGTTTCTGAAGTAAAAGGCTTTTACCATCAGGTTACTAGCAGGATACTTTTTTTTTTCCTTTTTGTACTACATATGTATAGTACACTAAAACCATTAGTATGTATAGTTGTGTGCATTGCTTTTTGTTGAAGTATGTAATGACTGCCTTATGCTTGATTGATATATGATTATGTAGATCTTGTCCAGTAAATGAAACTAAAACTCTTCTGGCATGATTATTTTCCATATGTTTAATCTTTCAGAAGAGTGTTTATGTAGTTGTGAAAAGCTTTATTGATGGTGGTATTTTTAAAAACATTTTTTTGTAAAATGCCCAGGCCTTGCATATGGATGTGTGCACCTGTGTGTGCAAGTGCACAAAAATACCTTTTCCATATGGTATGCATAGTATCCATAATTAGATCTCTGGAATTTCAGGATTTAATTTAAATTGATCCTCCTAAGCCATTTCAAAAATCCTAAAAGTGTTCATAAAATCTTACGGGCTTCCTGAAATAAGGTATTTTTTCATTCAGTATACAGCAAGTAGTTCCAAATCTGTCCTCAAAAAAAGCTTTAGTATCTGTGAAGCCATGGAATTGCCTCCTGCTTTCTACTCTGATAAGATGCTATCTTTTCTTATGACTTGCTGGCCTAGTAAAAACTTTATCTTGTCCTTTAAAATGATTGTGATGATACAAATACTGAATTTTTATAAGTGTTCATCATGACTTTTGCAATTTACCGTCTTCAGTCTGATTCACCCTAGCTATTGAAGTTCTCATCTGTTACTGAAGCTGTGAATGATCAGGAAAAGTTGAGCCGAATCCTTCTTCTCCGACTTAGTCCTGCCTAAAAGAGACTAGTGAAATTAGTGCTTGGTTTTGCATTTTATTTTGTTCCCGTAACATTGAAGGAAACGCAAGAGAAAGATGGATTCTGGAAAGGGCAGTTTGCTGTGTTTCTCTACTAGTGCTTGTAAGGATTGGGTTAGTGTTGCTGCTGAATTTACTGTGCAGTTCTTACTCCTTGTAGTAGTGATGTGTGTTAATGATCTATCTTTATCTGGGCAACATAGTTTAGTGTCTTAGTTAAAGCCATAATAAAGTAGCAGCTCTTTAATCCCTACCAAGGGAGTCAGCAATATGCAAACGGGTCCAAAGAGATTATATTAGAAGCATAGAATATGTTGGCTTGGAAGGGATCTTTAAAGGTGATTAGTCCAGCTGACCTGCAGTAAGGAGGGACATCTTTACCTAGATCAGATAAATTAATAAATAAAATTACTTTTTGTGAATATTGATACTGTGTAGAGTTGCTTCAGAAGCTTGTCTGTTAGCCATTAGAAATGAGTGTTAGTTATTGCGATGATTTGTTAACTGAGAATGCTGTGAAGTGTGAAGTTCACTGGATTCAAACACCTTTGACCTTGTCCTGCAATCGCCAAGGGGAGCAAAATGAAACCAAGTACAACAGTGAGACACCATTGGTATTGTGAAATGGTCCTACAGGCATGGAGAATGCTGTTTATGGCATGTGACATCAAATCAGTTACAATGTTTGCCCCTGGGAGATCAGACAATAAGATTGAGAGAGTATCAATCTCCCCTCTGTAGTAACTTTATTTTCAGGCCTCAGTCTCTGAATCGGACAAATCTGTTATTGCCAAAGCATTTTGTTTGTCTTGTTGGAATACTCAATATTAATTTCCTTTTCCCATTTTAGTGTCGGAAAAGCATTTCAACCAGCAGTACTTGTATAAAACACCTGGGTGTTTATTCTGTTGATGATCCTGAATTTGCACAATATTTAAGTTGCAAGCTGGTGGAGAGGTAGAAAATCTGCTGGTTTTATCTTGTTGCTGGCAGAGAGAACTTATCCAGACAATTGTAACTGTGTCAGCCACTTCTCAATACCACATTTCAATAGTATGTTATCTCATCAATTAGTACAACTTTTAGTTGTAGTAGTTAAGACAGGTAAAAGTCAGTTTTGACATGACAGTTTTTGAGACAAGGCGTTTGTTCTTATGAGAGAATATTTGTCAGGAGGGCAGATGGTGTGGTATGTAATGAGGGGGAAGGTGAGACAAGTGATTTGATCTTCAAGAGAGTGTGCCAGACTAGAGATGAACTAGGTGTGATAGCCCTGGCTCTGTCCCTCTCTCTGGTGCATGGACCACTGCCTCAAGACACAGGAGTCTAAGCTTTGTTTGTTTTTTCCCTGCACTCATATATGAAATGAATTGGTGGTCTCTGCTCTCCAGCTGTTCGACTTCAGTCTGAATAAAACTCTTGAGAACATAGGTTCTACTCTAAAGTAGTTTATAGCTCTCTCCTGTTAAAGCTATTCTGTTTTTCAGCCATGAAATCAAGGTTTATGGACCAGAGGGAGCCTTACTTGTAGCCTGCTTATGAGGGCATCCAAGTGTATGAGCAAAACTAGGGGCACTAGCGTGGTTTCTGTGGGGTGTTTGGTGAGTGCATGGACTTCCTGAAATATGAAACCCCATCTTACGTTCTTGCTTCCTGTCACCCTCTCTCCTGGAACCTCAACATCATAAAATGCTCCACGTTTTGCCAGCCGTTGGAAGGAGAAAGAAGAAGAAAAATATTTTGTGAAGTTGCTGATGAATAGCAGTATATATTTTTTGATGCATTCCACCAGTTTGCATGTATCAGGAACACAAGATTATCATATTCCTCTCCTATGTTTAACAAGGAAGGTATATTGTAGCCTTAGACACTGATGTGGGAAACTGCTTAAATTGGCGATGATAATTATCTGCCTCTTGCTGAGGTAGTATCACATATGTGCCTAACTAGAAGTTTAAACATGAAAGTTCTTGTGTACTATTCTTGTGAGGCCGGTGCTCTCCTGAACAGATATGTGCTTCTGCTGATGACAAGTAATGCTATTCTGATGTAGAAATCATAATAATGGCAACTAATACTGTGTTACAATTTCTTACAAAAAAAAAAATATTGAGTGAGTTACCTCCTTGTTCACTGTAATTCTAAATAACAAGTCTAGAAAATTGAGGCTATAGCTATTCACAAAAGTATGGAAGGCTTATGTCTGTGTAGTGCGTAGTTTGGGCTTAAAGCAAAGTACCAGGTTAAACTTCCAGTTTAAAACCAACACTGATTAATAAAACTATCAAGCCTTATTTTTCCCCTTCATGTGGGAAGGGCTCTTTTGCCTAGTTCAGAGCGGTCTCTCTATTCTTGAGTTTTCAATCATAATTTTTAAATTAATCTGTTACTGCCATAACTATACTTGAACTGAAAATTTCCCCACAAATTCTGAAATTTATGGAGATGGCTCATTTACTTTTTCTTCTTCTTTTTTTCTTCCATCATTGTTTCCTTCATCTTTTCCTCCATTCTCCATCCCTGGCAGCCTTTAAGGTGCAGGTTCTTCACAAAGTTGAATTTGAATTGTGTTTTGGGCTTTTCTTATTAGCACAGCAGAGATGAATACCTGCCTGTTTTTTCAAGGGTTCACATCTTGTACACTGTGGCAATTGGAAGGCATAGGAGTCTTTCCAGCTGTTGAAGGTTAAGGGTAATATCTTGCTTGTGTTTTACGGTGACTACTACAGCAGACTATATTCAGTATTTCTTATTGCAGTACCATTCAATGCTTGTCCCTCTGTTCTTTCAAAGCCAAGTATGTGTGTGCTCTTTCTAAGTGAAGCAATTTTTTTTCCCCCCTCTTGAGTTGCAAGTATTCCTCAAAGGAATTCCTAATGTTTGTATGGGGACATTAGATGCCATCTCTCTGTCCTTGTAATATTTTTCTGTACAGGTATTGCTTGTTTCCTCTGTGCATTGCCCCTATCTAACACTAATAACTGACTTTTAGAGAGATGTAGGAGTGAAAGAAAGAACATGTGCAATAAACATTTAATGGCTAAGGTTGTTTGGAGCAAACTGCTTAGAAAGAGCTGAATCACAAAATTGAATTAGTTTAAAACAATAAGCTTTCCTGAAGATACAATTCTAAAACCAAAGCAGTAGATCAAGCATCCTAAAATTTAAGTAGCACGCTGAAACATCAAACATCACTGAACAAAAACAGGAATTATTTCTGCTGCGTGTGCTGAACAGATGGGTGGTGATCATTGCTGTTGGGTAAATACCTACCTCTAGTAGTCAATAAGTATTTTGCTTCTGACACTGAAAGGAGTTGAGGTTTTGTTTTGTGGGTGTAGGAACTAAACAGCAAGAAGTTTGACTGCCCAGGGAAGAGAGGATAAGACTGTACTCCATCCTTGTGCCTGTCATAACAACATCCTTCCTTACTGTTTATAAGCTGTTTTCCTCCCCCTGCTGCATTTTACCGAAAAGAGATGTTGCAGTCAGTGAGCACTGCATGAAGGACTGTTTTGTATTCTCCTGCTGGTAAGACCACAGTGAAGGAACGTGTTTTACATGGAGAGCTAAAGAGAACTATTTGTGGGCAGTTTTGCTGGGTTCCTGCAAAAGTAAGAATGCAAGGGTGACTTAGAGAAATTCAGAAATAATTATCGTACCAGCTTACTCTAGCAGTTTTGCTGCTGTCTGCTCAGATGGTGTAGCAGCAGTGTCCCAGAAACCTCTCAGGACATTTTTTTTGGGATGCATGAAACAACTGTAAGTGGTCCCGTTCACTGATGATGAAATCTGCAAATGGAAAGAAGTTGTTGGTTTTTTTTGTTCCTAAAAAAAGGTGGAGGAAAAAACGAAATGAAGGAAGAAGAAAATGGAAAAAAATATTGTGTATACCTCCCTGTTCTGTGAATGCTCATATGATGCTAAGCAATGTTCCCTGGTAGAATTTGAATAGGAGCTGGGAGTGGTATTAATAATCTATACAGGATTTTTTAATGTTTAGCAAATGATACTGAATATCAGGTGGGTTTTCTTTTAATAGTACCAAGAATATTTTTTAGCTTTTCCTTGACAAGTCGTATGTCTTCCGTTATCCTAGCAATAAATAACTTTGCTGCACATTGGGTTGTAATTTTACAGCTGCCCCAATGGAATTAATTTACTTTCTAATATGTCACCTTTCTGTGAATGTAATTGAATCATTAGTTTGGAATGAATGAAATTTAGTTTCAGCCATGTTTTATAAGGAAAATATATGTATTCAGGGAAATTAAGACCTCTATTTTAAAGCCTACCACATAAAAAGTCATATTCACAGTCTCTATGCTCCTGTTGGATTCTACTAGCTTAGCAGAGCAGTACAGGGTAAGCTGCAAGACATTATCAAGTTCTATATATGTAGCTGTATAGGTAAATGACCTTAAATGAGCTCCATTTACCAAAGGGAAGAAGTAACAGAATAATCCTCCCTAATATGTGAAACTCAGATTAAAAACCCAGTCAAATAAATTCACAGCAATGTAGTATTAAGGAGAATAATATTTCAGAATTAGGTGCCAGACAGATCTGTAAAAGTATATTTTACTAAAAACAGGAAGTGCAAAATGTTCATTAAGGTAATTGAATGTTAATATGTCTCAGCGCTGCTCAAGGCGAAGGATGAATTTAGAAGCATATCAAGAAAATGAGATGTAGAAGCATATTGAGAATGAGATAAGAAGTCAAACTAGGAATGCCACTGTGTATGTTGCTTTATTTATTGCAAATACTGGCCAGCAAATAAATACAGCGAACAAAACAAATACAGGTATCTATGGAATTGTTTGAACTGTCTCAACAAATGCCTTTTTAACAGTTCATAAATTAAACTTTTTTTTGGTTGGATATGAGCATAAGTGATTCTGTTAATATTACCACCTAAAAATAAATAAATTTTGTTCATCCCCCAGCTGCTTTGATTTTTATCTATTCACAGAAGTGGAATGATAGATGGAGGACTTCTGAGGTCATTTAAGCCAGTCAGGTGCTACTTAGGGCTTGTTGCGTACACAGCCAGGGGAGTGTAAACCCATTGATGCTCTAGATGTCGCAGTAGTAGGCTGCTTCATGATAGATGCCTAACCTGAAAATGTCCATCTTCATAATGCTTACTTCCAAAAAGTTAGCATCTGAGGTGTATTTCTGGGTTCCCAACAGACCTCAACACAGAATCTGACAGTAGATAACTTTAATTTCCTTCAGTTTACTTGAGTCAAAAAGTTGGGTGTTACAGAGGGGCCACAGCTATCAAAAGTCAGTTCTTTTCTACTATCCTACTTCTATAGTCTCACACCCCACAACTGATTGATTATTGCCTGTAGACGTGGTGTAACTTTACTCTTCCATGTGAAAACAAGGTCACAGCACAGTTTCAGCTATCATAAAATCTGCTAAGAGTGGTCTGTTTTCCAGTGCATTAGGAAGCACTGTGCAATATATCATTGGTGATTGCTTCTAGCCCAGCAATCTTCAGATTAGTATCACTTTGAATTTTTCCTGTGGCAGCAAGAGTATTGTGCTGACAATATGTGCACACCCCCACCTGTGAGTGTGTTTTAGCTTAGTGGTGCCATATTTCAATGGCTGGAGTGGGCCTAATTTTCTCACCTTTCTTATTATTTGGCAGGTGGAGAGATACCTTTCTGCACTGGAGCTCTTGCAAAACTCCAGAAAGAGTTAAGTCTGGCTTTGAAAAAATAAACTATCCATCCTGAGGAAACTAAGTTTGGTCCCATTTCAAACTGTTTAATGCTTGCATTTCCCTTTAGGCAAAATGGGAAAACTTCTCATTACATTTTCACTTAAAAGATTCTACTTCCTTTGTGTGTGTATGTTTGTGTATTCATTTTAATAGAAGTATTTGGCAGTAATTGCAAGGAAATGGGAACTGCTGGAATAATAACTTGCTGTCCTGGGAGTAGATTGTAAGGTTTTGGTCGTGATGGTGGTGGGAACTGCAGGGGTGGCTTCTGTGAGCAGGTATCAGGGGCTTCTCCTGGCTGGACACAGCCAGTTCCAGCCATCTCTGCAATGGACCCACTGCAGGACACAGCTGTTCTCATCAGCCGCTGGTGGGCACATCTGTGGAAACTTATGTAAGAAAGGTCAGGAGTGAGTATAAAACCTGAGGGTGGAGCTGAGATACAACTTGTATGCTGACAATTACCTTAGCGTGGTTGTAGTGGGAATTTGGGAGAGGAGAAGACAAGGGTGTATGTCTGTTTGCCAACAGAGTTTTATTTAATTAAATTTTATCAAGAATGTATCAGCTTTGCTCCTCTCTGTTGTTGCATTTCTTTGGGGAAGACTAAACACAGCTTTGTATAAATTGTGAATAAAGCTAATGAGAACAGTTTTGGTCATTTGTTTTATTTGTATTTTTTTTTATTATCCTCCTACTAAAAAACATTGACTATTTGTGTTATCACTCAACATATAAAAATGAGAACATCAGATGAAGGGGCTGGTAAATGGATTCTGAGGTTTCAGTGTTTTGTGGGATACAGCATTATTTTAAATTACAACAAATATCCAAGCCCCACAACTACTAACAAGGCCATTTTTTAACAATTTTGGAATCAGCGTGAAGACTAATTTTGTTATCCCTGTGTTTGCGTATGTATTATTTGAATTGAGCACTTAAGATTAGGCATATGACTGAGCCTCTTCACTAGTACATATGTTGCCTCCCCTTTAGCAGTGAACTGAAGAACTGAGTCAAATGACCTTGGACTTGCAAGGAGACTCTTCACTGTATATAAAGAGGAAAGTGTCAAAAGTTGCTTGAGGACTAAGCATGGAAACTTTAAGGCCTTCTGGGACAATGTTTGAATGAGAAACTTACTTGTTCCTTCTGTGTTTTCTGGCGTTATGTCTTCCCCTACGGAAAGTTCCTTCGAATTCCTTGGGCATCTGAAGGGAGTCCTAACTGATGGACCTTTGGTCAGGATTGATGCATGATACTTTATTTTTTTTTCCTCTTGCATTTCCCCTGTTTCATGAGGGCAGAAAAAGGCTTGAAAACATTGCTAAAGTCTCTAAAGTTGTCTGTGACTTGGGTACAAGTGGTGTTATGTGGCGTGCAAAACATTGTGATTAAATATCTTGCAGATAAAAACTGTTATGCATAATTTCCATACCATGTAAGACATGTAAAAGGATACTGCTTTAATTGGAGAAGAGAAAGTGAGAAGTAATGGGGCATAGAAGGAACAAGTCAAAGTGAATAAATAGGTGAGTATGAGAATGGGGATTTGAGTTCAATAGTTTATTGGTGGTATATAACTAGAGTATAATTACTTGATTTTATAATCCTATTTCACATGTTAGGTGTATACTAATCTTTTTGGCTTTCAGAATGACATAATATAGCAATGTTGAAACCTGTAAGCATTTGAATAACACAAAATGATACTGAGAGCTTGATTGGGAGCAGTGACTGAATAGCAGACCTGTGGGAGTGTCATGTTGTTAAAATGTTAATTTATACAGTATGTTGCTGCTGGGCTTGCCTGGCCTTCAGACAACTCTGCAGATGTTAATTTACCTGTGTAATCATATGATAATTTATTACACTTAACATGTGCAATACTTCAGCATCTCTATATAGTTGGCTCATAATTATAAAGCACATATGTACTTACCAAGGTGTTTCCTTGCCCTGTGGTCACACAGTGACTGTCTACTGTGTTGTTATGTATATTTGTATGGAAGGTGTTAACGTAGAGGGGCCACAGGAGTGGTTGCTTAAGATACTAATGAAGGCAAAATAATGTATTGTGGAAGGAGGGGGCGGGGGGAAAGCGGGAATAATCCATATGCCTTCCTGTGCTGTAATTAACTAGATGATAGACCTGATGTATCTATATGAGCAGTTTGCAAAGGACTTCTACTAGTTGTTCACATGCAGTCCAAATGCAAATGGGTCCTGATGTGTCTGAGGAAGGAGACAAATGTAGTGAAGGCAATAAGCACAGTGGATAGGCCAAAAGAGAACATTTAAATTTCTAAGCTATAAATATAGGCTCACCTAGAATACTACTTATACTGGCATCTACCTCCCTTGATGCTACTGAGTTTTGGTGAAAGTGATGCAAATCATTTAAGACACAATTATCATTGTTAAAGGATCTGAATTAGATTAAGTTCTCCTATTTTAGAAGGGAGATTAATAGAAGGGGATGCATTAAGGATTATATAGGGCAATGAAAAATGTAAAACCCATGCTGGAATAACTTTCTGTTCTGGACTGTTGTTTAGAGGAGCTACTTGTCCAGCAGTAGCTAGAAGAGCATAATGTGTGATGGTCAAGAGAAACTGTGCAGTATTCCTTTTATCCTTTGCAACTAATAACATGGGTCCTCTTTCTACTTTCAAGGGGTGGAAATCAATCATATTTGAATTTGCAGATGGTTTCTTACCACACTTCCTATGAAAAATTTGAGATCCTCCCAGTTTCTCTTGACCAACACAACACACTGATCTCCAGGAAGCTGGTATGATACTTGTATTTTATTACTTTGGAAGTGTTTGAAGGCATCAACAACCTCGAATAAGTTTTTTGTCAGTAATTTCTGGAAAGTGATTTCTGGGGGGGTTTGGGAAGACATAGGTTTATAGTTCTCCCATGTGTACCTAGTGCAGGATTTCTTGCGCTGACAACAGGCTATTCACTGGAAAGCTCTGGAAGAAGTTGGATCATGGACTTGATGTTCCGGATGCACTTCTGTTATTTCTTTGCTGTTTGCTGCTCTGTGTGGAAGAGGTGCAGGGACCTCAAAAAGAAAGGCACAACAGCAAATAGTATGAAAACAAAATTGCAAAATTGTTTTAATAGTAAGTCTCCAGTATATTATTTCTGTTTATGCATTTTTTTTCTCTTCTGGAGTTAGCCTCCTGATAGGAGCTTTTGCTGCTGTTGGCCATATGGAGATACAGGTTTTGGGCTGCTTAGTATTGACTACTTCCACCAAAGATTTTGTATTCAAACAGGTTATATGACCGAGGTGTACCACTCAAACATAGACATCATGAAACACAAGTGTGTGAAAACTGTAAACTGTTTTTCTTCTGTACATATTGTCACTGGCAGCTGCCTTACGGGCATGTCTGCTGTTTCCTCAGATCTCTAAACCAAATGTTTCGTTGCAGTGGGCTGGCTGGAAGGCATTTCCCACTGCAGCTCTTAGATGTGGCTGACAAAAGTAGTTTTCACTTTCTAGGAGAAAGTTGTTTGCTAGTGTCTCAGTGTAATGCTTTCGGTAACTGTTTGTTCAGAAGCACAGTGAGGTATAAAGCTCTGTTGGAATGAGAGAGGACTTAAATGATTGACAAGTCCATGAACAAAGGCCTTGTCAAATGGAGCTTTGGCATCAAATCTGATTCCTTCTATCCTCCATTGTTCCTTGTTAATGGTTCCTCTCTGTATGAAATGATAACTTGATGATGGCAGATTTGATACGTCTGGTCCACACTCAGGATGAATTTGTTTTTCCCAGACATGCTAGTCTAGGAGAATGTTTTACCTGTGTAGAATAGCTGCTTGGCATAGAAGGATATCAGATGATTTTTGTATTAGTATTGGAAATGCATAGGGGTAAGACAGGAAGGAGGCACTGGCTTTGACCAGTGAAACAGTGACACCACTTCCAGTGAATCCAGCGGAAAGCATCTGGTAGACCCAGCTGGACTGCTATGTTGTGCCCAGATGGAGTACTTGATACTTTGGCATGATCTACTGTGTTTATTCAGTGTGACGGCTAATGATCCATTACAATCCCATTACTTACGTTGGTATGCTACAGAGTTCTCATACCTTCCAGATATTATATAATCTTTCAGTGTTACATTGGTGATTCAGGATGAGTATGTAAACCAATCAAAATTGGAAAAAGGGGGAAGAAATAAATTATTGCAGTTTTTGATGACAGCTTCTGCACAGTTGAAAAGGCAACTTGGTTTTTGTTAGTTTCAATGCTAGAATCTTCTGTAATGAAGCACAGCAGGTAGAAATATTCTGAACAGATTTAAAAAGAAATGTTCAACTATACAATAAAGCATATTTTTGAGCAATGGTGCATTGTATAATGTGATTGCTTTAATAAATAAAATTGCTAAATGTGTATTTTGGAAGCCATTCAACTTGGAAAGAAGTTGAATGAGATACCCTTGTCAATTAAAAGTACATTTGTCGAAGACCATACAAAGGAAGAAGGTGTATGTGGTGATTCCCCACAAGGTCCAGATAATAATATATATAAAGAAAATTATAAGATGAAAGAAAACAACAGAGAAATCTGTGTTAGTATCCCAGTTTGGCTCCAGAATTGTTATGGTCTATTTGTTGAGTCTTCAGGGTATTTGAAAATGTTTCGTAGTTACAGTAAGAAAGCTATTTGATTATGACTCTAAACATTTACTGACATAGGGGCTGAATGTAATCTACAATCCTAGTTCAGTTGGGCCAAGGTCTTCCAACTTATTTTCAGAACACTAAATCTTTTGCTGCACTCAACACTAAGTCAGAAAGAGTTGGTGTTTCTGCACATAAAGGAAGGAACTGTGATTCCAGAAAATGTAATAGACTTTTTTTTTTGCCTATCAGTTAAATATCTTACCTGTTACCTGTCAGCAAGGTACATATGCTGTAACTTAAGGTAATTTAATTAATTAGGAGGACCTGTACTGTATACCAAATGTGAAAAAGAAGGGAAGATTGAAAAGGAGTTACCTCAGTGTGCAACATTCTGCTTCTAGTTCTACAGTTCTAACCTTTTTATCTTTTTTTTCTTTTTTACATTTTTGGATCTAATTGCCTTCAAAGGTCATTGGGTTGTGCCAGTATAAGAACTCTTACCACTTTGGTCTGTTTTCCATTCAGTCTTTGTTAGTTTCCTAGTTTTGTTGTTTTCCTTTAAGTTGGTCCCAGGTTGTGTAGTCTTCTCTCACTTGAGGCTATTTTCCATTCGATATGCTGATCACTTTTCTGACACAGATTCCAGCAACTTTCAACATGTGTTATGATTCTTTAATTTCCATTGTTCCATTCTTCCATTCCTTTTGTTTGTTAGTAACAATGCTCAGGTGTTCAAATTGCTTGATGAAAATCCACAAGTATATTCCTATGATACATCAACTCTATGACATATCTTTGAATACCTTACTAATTAATTTGCTTAAGCAGCTGTGTAGAGGTAAGATGATTTAGCTGAGGAGATGCTTCCTGTTTGACTCTAAGGTTTTTCACACAACAGTATGTTTCCCTTGGGCTGGCGAGGAGTGCCTAAATTTTCTTCCTTCTTTTGCCTGTTGAGTTGCAATACACAGAATTGAAAAAGCCAGCATTGATTCTGGATGTCATCATTTTCAGTGTGGAGAAGGGCAATCTTTGCTCTGCTCTCATCTCCTGCCACTCCATTTGAAATGACACCTTTTAAAAATTCCTATGTCCAGCCTCAATCCGTGGCCAGTTGAAGTCTCCTTCTATTGCTTTGTTAATATTCCGCTGGGTGTTTGATCACATCCTTCCTTTTGCCTTCTCTGCATCCATTCACTTTTATGTCTTTTCTTAGTCTGTAAGTTTAGAAGCTTGCTATTCTAAAGCTGAAGATGTTAGCAGAAGAAAGAGTTTAACATCAAGAGCTAGAACATCTTTTGAATTTAACATCTGTGAATTGTATATAAAATGTGTTCAAGGAAAGTGAAATTAGCATGATGCCTTACTTTCCACCTGGGCATTTTTCAAGTACACGTGGACTTACTTTCTGAAATGATGCAGGAATGTAGAGCAAACAGTGGGAAGGTGAAGAGGCTCTGCATGTGGATTCTAGCACATTAAAAATGGTGCTAAGGCCTAACCAGTCTTGGCCAAGGGCGCGAGTTTATCTGCTCTATCAGTAGCATAATAAAAGGCTAAAAAAAAGCCCAACAAAAAACCCCTATACCTTTTTCGTTAAATTCCATAGAGCAAGGCAACTGCCACGTGTCCTTTCTCAATAACTGAATTTCTTTAGCAAACCCACGAGGAGAGTTAAAACTTCTGCTAAGAGCGATCTCAGTCATGACAAATACTGAGTCTCAGACCTCTGAAGCTGCAACAACCACTGCTCAAGTCAATGCAGTACTCGGCTGCACAGGTCAACAGTGTCTTGCACCTGGAATATTATCCTATGAGCACACCATCAGAAAGTTCAAAAAATGGGTAACAGAACACTCTAGATCTGTTTTTTGCAGCACAGCTGTGATACATGCACCAAAAAACGTGTAGTATAAATATCCAGGTTGGTTGTAGTCTCTCTTTGCAGCAGAACTAGTGTTATGTATCAAAGTAATTGAAGCAGGTTTGTCTCATGGGTAAAAAGAATAAAAATAGATTTAATTTGAGGAATTACAAAGCAAGTATGTGATCAAATGGCACAACTGTAACGTTGAGGTTTGCAGCATGTGAGCTGAGCAGGAACATTGACATGTTCCACTCTCCACTAAAATGATCTAGGCTCTATGTGGCTCTATGTCTAAGGTAAAATTATATCATTTAATTGTGACTCCTTAGATATACTAGCTTCTGAAAGCTCAAAAGACAGCTGAAGTGTAGAGGGTGAAACAAGTCTCATTTGTGCTCCTGCTTTTTGGAGTCATTTGAGGCTGTGGCTGGGCTGCAGAGGGATTCCACAGAGAGATACCCAAGGTAGGTCCATCCCATCAAGTGTTCTAGTATGCAAAACCTGCAGCTCTGTAACTGTTTTGGTGTAGCATCAAACCCAAGGTAATAACCCCAGGGCTAATTATCTCGCGTGCGATGTAGTAGAGGCAGAGCTATATCGCCTCTGGCTCTGGGCTTACTGATTTTTCTTTCCCTTCACTCTGTCTTCGCTGCAGCTGACGAACTTGTCCCCTTTCTATTTGCTTCAAGGGAAGCATGTTAGTCGGCCCATCCCGTTTCTCGAGGAGAGCTTTCTATTTGTACCTGTAGGGGGAGCTCCAAACCCATCGTCTACTAAGGCAAATGAACTAGTGTTAAAGCAAACCGCAAAGGAAAATCTTAAAAGACCACTTCTAAATACAATATCCAAATGGTAAAATTTTACAGAAGATGATGCTTAAAGTTTTATAACAATGCTTTCAGTTTTTGAAATAATAAGAACTGATAGCGGTTTTATGGTTAAAAAATCATGTTGTTTGTTTCCTTTGGTCGCTCAAGCTTCTCAGTGGAAGCAATTTCTTCCTGTTCAGGCACCTTATTTAGCCTTATAAAATGTTAAATCCTACTCAGGAAAAGGTAATAAAAAAGAAAGATATTTTCCTTCAGTTTAATGGCTGCTCTATTATGAATGTTTAGTGTATTAAACATGAAGCTGTGATTTGCTTCCTGATAAAAGGATGTGTCTGTGATCTGTTTTTGCTGATGGAGCTCATCTGATTTTCTACTGTGAAACATTGTAGATGTAGTAGACAACAAAGCCTCAACTGGCCCTTTGCATTGTAGTCCATCATTCACCATGATTTAATTTCAGAATCACCACTGTCTGAGCGAGCAATGTGAACTACCTCAGGTTTAATGTAAGGATTAGAATTCTGTCCTGAGAACAATGAATGCAATCATACTATAGAATGGCTATTGTTAGTCATTCTTGTGATTAGCTTAATTATCTTTTTCTGTGAGGACTGGGAGAGCTGGAATGTTGTGCTGAAAGAGCTGAATTTGGGCCATAACATGGGAGTTTTCAGGTGATTCCTCACCTACGTGTGTTGCAGGTGTTCACTCAATATTTCCTTGGCCTTTTTTCTCTTGTTGTTTTATTAATTAGAGAAAATAAAGATAAAAATCTCTTCTTAATGGATACTACTGGAGGACCTGTAGTTTTGCTTTGTGTACCTTCTACTGACATCATATTTTTCTATTCAAATATAGTCACAAATGCTGCAGCTGCAAGAAACCTCTTCTCCATACTGATGTTACCTATTCTTCTCCAGAAGAGTAATGGTGAAAAGTAGCAGTTAGCGTGCTTGGAAGAGTGGAGGTGAGTAAATTGCTTGTATTCATGAAGACAGGCCAACAGAACACCTCAGATATTGAATTTGTACAGTGTAGATACTGTGCAGGAGGATTCATTATTGGCTCATTTAATGTACTGTCAGTCCATTTTTATCTTATACTACAAAACAAGACACTTTCTGGTACAAATGGATTTTTGAGAACAAACACAGAATGTCTTTGAAGCAATCAGGTTTCATTTTGCAGTGTCTTTTATATAAAACATTGATGTTGTCCATTGACTGAATTATGCTGTCAAAAAAGTGCATTCTTCTCAGCATTTGCTTTGTTTAATTCTTTTCAGAAATATCCTTTCAGTATATGGTACTACATTTATCTGTGTTGAAGGGCTACTTGTATATTGGGAATAAACACTTGTTGGAGGAAAAGGCAACTGTCCACTGGGTTGAGCTATGTGGCAAGGGCTAGCTTAAAAATAATGAGCTAAAAATAGAAAAAAATGTAGTCAAAGTGGGAATGGAGAGATAGGATAAAGGCCAAAATAGCTGTAAATGACTAAAAAAATGAGGGAAGGTTAAGAGCTTGGAATGTTGAGAGATTAGAAAGACAACTGAGAACTTGACTTTTCAAGCAGAGGGAAAGTGGGTAAGATGTTGTCAGATGATACAAAAAACCCCAACCACGACTACCCTCTCTAGTGTTACAGTTTTATTTACAGTAGTTGTTTCAGTCTTTTGAATATCTGAAATAGAGCCTATAACCCTGCTAGAAAGATGACAGAGCTCTTGCTTTTTAAAGTTTTGAAGGGCACTACAAAGATTTCCTGAATGTCAATATGACACAAATTGACAGTGTAATCAATAAAATGTAGACAATTACAATAAGAAATGAAGAAGTGCTTCTTATGAAACTAGTGGCTAGCATGATCTTGAAAAATGAGGGAAAACTTGAGATCATAAGAGGAGGAGGGAATGGCTTTTCCGAGCTGAGTAACAGGTGGATCACACAGCTGAAGTGTGGTATGATGCTTGTTTTCACAGGTATGCAGACTATTACTGGCATGGTTTTGACATGAAAGAAAAAAAATGGCACTTTAGTGCCACTAATTCTTCTGTTTTGCTTTGTGTTATTTTTTTTTTTGATACTTGATATATATAGAATGCACAGAAATGTGCATTTCATGTTGAATTGACATAGGCACAACCTTTCCATGATGTCTGTCCAAAATGTAATTTTAGGGAAGGATTTGGCCAAAACAGTTTTGGTGCTAGCGTGGAGACTAGGAGGAACAATGGCCATCTCAGCTCTGTTTTGTTTCCCTCTCCCTTGCTTTCTTAACCTGGTTTCTCTCGTACCGTGCACTGCTTCAGAAGGAAATAAAACCCAAAGCTTCCTATATTTCTAGGCAGAAGATATAGTATCTTCCCCTTTACCACCTCTGGACTACGGGTTAGCTGATTGTATCTTCACTCTCCTCTGGTCTGAAGTTCAGGCTGCAATGCCTCATGATGGTTATCAGAAATGCACTGCCCTCTAGATAAAAGATCCAACTAGTCTGACTCCTCCAGAAAATTCTTAATTTTGGTCTGTATCTTACATTAAAGATATGGATATTAGGGATTTGTGACTTTTCATAGAATCATAGAATGGTTAGAGTTGGAAGGGACCTCAAAGATAGAGTTCCAACCCCCCTGCCATGGGCAGGGACACCTCCCACTAGAGAAGGCTGATCAGAGCCCCATCAAGGCTGGCCTTAAATACTTCCAGGGATGAGGCATCCGCAACTTCTCTGGGCAACCTGTTCCAGTGCCTCACCACCCTCACAGGAAAGATTTTTTTCCTAATATCCAATATAAATCTCCCCTCTTCCAGTTTAAAACCATTACCCCTTGTCCTATCACTACGCTTCTTGACAAAGAGTCCCTCTCCTGCTCTCCTGTAGGCTCCCTTCAGATACTGGAAGGCTGCTATAAGGTCTCCCCAGAGCCTTCTCCAGGCTGAATAGCCCCAGCTCCCTCAGCCTGTCCTCACAGGAGAGGTGCTCCATCCCTCTGACCATCTTCGTGGCCCTCCGTTAGACCCGTTCTAACAGTTCTCTGTCCTTTTTCTGTTGAGGACACCAGAGCTGGACACAGTACTCCAGGTGGGGTCTCACAAGTGCAGAGTAGAGGGGCTGAATCACCTCCTGTGACCTGCTGGTCACACTTCTTTTGATGCAGCTGAACCTTTGTTAAAATCACACAGAATTATTAGATCTGTTGAAATCTGGTTTTGTTTGTTTGTAGTTTTTCAAAAGGGCTGGGACAGGCAAATAGATGAAGCCAGTGTGTTTCATGCTGATAATACCTGGAAGCAAATGAATGCTCTGGGTGCAAAGCCATGTCAAATCTGTCTTATAGGACTGGTGCTAGTGTTAAAATGCCAGCTTTACTCTTCCCCTGCAGAATATATGTTTCTAGGCGCTTTGGGGAATGTTTGTATCCATATTTGGATAACCTGTGGGACAAAAAAAAGAGCTCCATAACTGCCATAAAGTGAAAAGAAAAAAGATATACAAAAGAGTGGGGAGATCCTGGAAACTAAATGTACAAATCAAATGGAAAGAAAAAATAATATGGAGGTTTATTGAAAGCATAGTGAAGATTATTCTGCTCTTAAATGTTTCCTTAGTTTCAGAGTATATGATAGTGGTTGTAGGAATTTTCATTCTGAATATTCTTCCTTAAGAAAGGAAATAAAAATTCCCCCATAAAACCCAAGGTTACATGGTATAGCCAGTTTGTATTTTTAATGTTTTGTTTTCTTTTTTTGAGCAAATTCAAGTAAGTGATGTGCTGGTGACTTTCTGCGGACTTAATATAAGCTTAAAGTGTGTGATCTTGACTTGATTAATATTAATCGTGTTGTAGAAACGGAAATTGAAGGGTTTATTTCCCCCTCAATCTCTAATTATTTGTCACAACTCATTCTTGAAAAGAAGAGTTTCTATTATTGGTTTGATGTTTTGAATTGAACACTTAACTGTAGTTATTATTTATGTTGATTTGCATTGTGGTATAGATGCACGTGTACATTCTAAATGTGCTTGACCCATAGCAATGTCATGTTCAATAAGTCACAATGATATCAGCAAGACAATGAAGGATCTATGCCAAAGTTCACAGAAATTACCCCGTAGATTCCTACTCAGCACACCTGTCATGGCATTATGCACCACATAATGCATAAATACATACTTGTTAAAAAAATTTCCCATTAGATGTCTTTATCGTATTATATGAAGCTACGATTATGAAAAAAAAATCCTAGAAAATGTAGTATGTGGTTCCTTTAGGTAAGTTTATGAAGTCTTTAAAACTCTATGGCAAGGAAACAGGTCATTCGCTATTCATCTCTGTATTCTGTGAAATAGTTATTGCTGAAATCCTGTTGCAGTGTCTAAATGCTATGAAACTGTGAAACTTTCATTTATTGTACACATAATACAAGATGATGATAATTTTTGCTGATATCTTCCTGTTAAACTTGTAGTTGTAGACCATTGTTTTCTAATGACAAAAGTAATTAGCACTAAAGCATGTTAATGGCTGTGTTATCAGGTAATGATGTCTTCATTAATGCATGGTTCTAATCTCTGAAATAAGTTTTTCAGTAGCTGCCAGTGGAAGGAAGGCTTAGGGAGGAGGAAAGGCTTTGTATCAACCGTCCAGATTCATTAACTGCATAAAACTCAATCCTGTCTGCTTGATCGTGAGGCTACATCACAGATCTTTAAAGGCCAGGCTTGATTTCCCATGAATTTACACTAGAAACTCTCAGACTTACCTGTCTCAGCTTTGTATGTACATGCTATATAGCAGGTTGAGGGTTTATTTGAATACTTAAGAGTCATGGAGACTAATGTGGTAGAAGATACCGTTGTTGGGATTCTGAGTTGAATTTGTGTCAGCACCTCGTCTCTCCAGTGGACTGAACCAGACTGTTACAGAATCATAGAGTTCTTCAGAATGGAAGGGACCTTGAAGATCATGGAGTTCCAGCCCCCCTGCCATGGGCAGGGACACCTCCCACTACAGCAGGTTGCTCAAAGCCCCATCCAGGCTGGCCTTGAACACCTCCAGGGATGGGGCATCCACAACTTCTCTGGGCAACCTGTTCCAGTGCCTCACCACCCTCACAGGAAAGAATTTCTTCCTAATATCCAATATAAATCTCTTCTCTTTCAATTTGAAACCATTTTCCCTCATCTTATCGGTACACTCCCTCATAAAGAATCCTTCGCCAGCCTGGGCCCTGGAGACAAGGTGAAAGAATGAGATCTGGTTCTGGATTCCAAATGACTTGGAACAACTTTTTTTTGTTTGGTTGGTGTTGGGTTTTTTTTGTGTTTGTTTTGTTTGTTTGGGTTTTTTTGTTTGCTTTTTTTTTTTGTTTGTTTTTTTGTTTAAATAAAATGTGATTTTCCAGGATTATCATGGTGACTGGGATGAGAACTTTGAGGGATTCAGAGAAATGACTAATGTTGTCAATGACCAGTGAGTTTCAGCAACTTGATAAACTTGATATGGTTAATGACCTTTACGAATACATACATACATGAGGATGTTGATGTGTATTTCTCCTAAAGAGAATAAGCGTTTTGCTGAAGATACTGTGATTAGAAAAGCAACAGTATCCTGTAAATCACAATACATGTAACCCTGTGCATTGTGTGCTATTGATCTCATTGATGACATAGGAAAAAAAAAACAACAGGGAAATCCTCACGTAACTTGTTTTGCTGTTCTTTGTTTAGATAATTTTTTTGTTGTAGGGCTCCTGTGTACTTATGCTCCTTCTCCTGTTTATCTTCCAGCTCTTGGTCATTCTCCTGCAAACTGTAATAGTACTTTAAATTCTGAAATAAGAGGGAGATTTTGTTTGCCGTTGCATACCTAGTAGGTATTTATTAAGCTGGAGCTACATGATGGAATTTGTATAGCTTTTCTTTAGCTGTAGGAACTTGTTTTCTAAATAAAATAGTCACAGCTTGCTATTTATAAATGGCCACATTTCTGATGCTTAGAATGAATACGTTTTCACTGTAAATACTTTTTTGATTACAATGTGTAAAATATATATTGGCTTCTAATAAATGTATAGTTTTTGATGGCCTTCTTAGGGGTGTGATATTCTAAAAGAATGGCTTCAGGTGAAAGCAACAGGTTTTTGTTTTGGAATTGGGGATTCTGGTTGATTTGCACCTCTCTGTCTTAGGTAAGGAAATAATTAGATAGTGAAGTATTCTGACCTTTCACCCTCTATGCCTAATTGCTTTCTCCACAAGCTCTAAAGAAAACCGTACCTGGAAGTCTAGCATCCAAGGCCAAAAAGTAGAAGTAGCTTGCCAGGAAACAGATGTAGGTATGAAGCTTTGTTGTGTACTTTTTCCAGCAGTAACATCTGTCTTGGCTAATTTCCTTGTGGTTATATGGAAAACCAGTGATCTGCCATTGGTTTTGGAAGTGAATGCTACCACTCTGTGCACTCTAGTCAGTTTATTTTTTTTTCTCTGATATTGTCAAGGGAAGTGTACCTCACTTCAAAAACTACTGTGATCTTTAAAGTAAATAAACTGCTTTTAAAATATTGGGGTTTTCTAAGGCCACCCATCTGTGGATATCTATAAAAATACTTATGTATTTGTAAAAAAAAAAAATCACTATTGAATGCTGGGGTCCATTATTAGTAGCGAGCCGGGAAAGAACTCACACATCAATATGATGTAGGTTCAGTCCATTTATTGCAAAGTCAAAGGGGATTATATATTCTTCGAATAGCCCCAAGCCCTTTTCTGATTGGTTCTCCTTTTTCTATTTCTTTATGCCAAATTCCTCCTTATCTCTACTCTATTTCTTCATGCCAGTTTCCTCCCTATCTTGTCCTTGTGCTAATCATTTAGCACAGTGTTGTAATCATTAAGCACAACCAGGGCCCCAACAATTGAAAATGTGCTAGCTCCCTCTTTATGAAAGTTGATCTAAAAATTATTCTGAAAAATCTAAACCAGTGTTTTAGTACTGATAATTATTGTTTTGCCATTTGGTTGTAGTAGAATACTTGTATTTCTGAAAAGTGCCATAAACTTCTATTCTTTTTCATAGCAACATCACCATTTTAGTACTTCTGTAATAAAATAAAAAATGTGCCCTTGTATCTCAGCTATCCTGTGTCTGATGTTGATGAAGAGATGGAATCCTATACTTTCTTTCCTGTATCCTTTGTAGGTGATAATTCCAGAGATAGTCTTGAGGCTGTTGCACTTCTTCATACTATGGAGTATTGCTTGTACTTGACCAAGTAAACATGCAGGAAATTGAGATTTTTGCAAGCTTAAGAATTCACTGTGAAGGCAATGAAGGCTGATGGCAACATCAATGTTATACTGGACTGGGAGATACTTTTTCTGATTTGTTAACTTCCCTTCTAAAAATTAATAATGATATCCAGAGCACTTAAGAGGTAGTGTGATTTGGCTGAGGCATTCCATTTTATGATGAAATGTCACCCTTAGAAAGTCGAGTTTTACAAATCTTTTCATGGTTAGTAAATATTATGAGGATAAGAATGTCTAAATATGTATTGTGGTGAAAGTGATTTAGACAGGCTATAAGTCATGTCTATTAATGTGCTGTGGAGGGAGTGAGACTAGCCATAAAGATGACAGAGAACAGCCCCAGCTCCCTTAGCCTGCTTTCATAGGAGAGGGATTCCATCCCTCTAATCATCTCTGTGGCCCTCTGCTGGACCTGCTCCAACAGGTCCATATCCTTTTTCTGTTGAGTACTCCGAAGCTGGACTCAGCTCTACAATGTTAAAATTGTGTAGTCACTTTAAATAACTGAAGCTGAGAACTGGAGTTTAATATTATATGAAACTCACTGACGAAGGTGTTTGCATGCTGTCTGCTGAGGACTCTTTCATCAGTTTCATGATATTCTAACCGTATAAAAGAGATTTCTTTATGGCTTGTTGACTATATCGCAGTCAAGACACTCCTTAAAATACAGTTTCCAGGATCATTAGATCATTTATGGACCATACTTTTGTTCATTGGGTTCAGTGGTAGATATCATGCTGTTCTATAGAACATTATCAATCCATTGGAAAAGGGTTTTGTAATGTAAAATGACTGTGGTTTAAAACAAGTGTATTTAGCACATGAATTGTTCTCCTTGTCCTGGAAAATCATTATTATTAATTACAATGAAGAGTGAATAGGGAAAAAGTGTTTTTTGGAGTAAATTGGGAGACTGACTCAATAACAGAATTGCAATTATATTGAGTCATTTGCCATCAGTTCCTGATCTTCATGCAGATTTTTTTTACACCTGTATTTTGCATGTATTGTTTGACTGGCAAACAAAGAACAGCTCTCATTTTTGACCTTGAAAACTTTTTACCTTTAGAGAGAGTCAAACTACTCTACAACACTGTGACATGCTGTGTTACATTCTTCCATATGGCAAAGATTGACTGTTTCATGAGAGCCTCACTTGCTTATAAAAAAGCTTGTAACTTCCGTGTTTTTCTTAATTATTTACAGGCTTTTGGGCTGCATCTTGCTGCACTGTTGCATGTGGACTTAAACATTTGCAGTTCTCAAAAAACAGTTAAATTTATTTTGCATAAGTAGTTTTAGCCAAAAATATTACTAGGCTAGTGGCATGTACATCTTTTGTATCCTTTGTGGCTATGGAAGCATAAGTTAGTCCAAATACTTGTGAAATTTTGCTGTGAGTTGCCTTTTTGTTCTGGTGAATGACCTGTCTTCATATGATGCTTTTGACTAATCTTGTTTGGTATTAGCTAGAAGAGAAACCAAAAAGCCAATATTTTCCTGGTATTTAAAGTCTTTAAACACAAAAATTACTTTCATAAAGTCCAAGATCTATTTTGCGTTTCCCCTCTGTTGTGTAGTTGGTGACTGGAGAAATGTGTTTGTGGTCTGTTGTTGTGACCTATAATTTTTTTAACAGGAACAATGCCGGAGAAGAGCCCTTAGGATTATAACTCTAAAGCTAGTACAAGGTAATGATTTTTTTTTTCAAGTTGAGTCTAAATTTTTGAGTAAATGCTGAATCTTTTCTTTCCTTTTGAAGAAGCAGAAGTATGTCTAGCAATGCCTGCAGAGAGATCCAGGCTAAATTAATCCAGGCTGTTTAACAGCATCCTCTGTGGTCACGATAACTGCATTTTTGTGGTCTTAGCTTGTTTGTTGCATGTAGTATTACATTTGGCTTTCTTTTTTTATATATACATATATACAAAGAAAGAGAGATGAGAGGTTCTGTCAATGCACCTGTCACTCTAATGTGATCACCAGGCTGCACCTTTTAGACTAACTTACAATAGTAGCATCGTTTGAATTATTCTCTCCTTTAAGTCAGGCAGTGCTAGTAACAATTGTCCTGTAGGAGAGTGCTATAAATGTCAGGTGTACTTAATGGTTTAAACATGAACTGAAATTCTCTGTGTCAACATTTCTGGTTGACTGAAATAGAAAATAAGGGATGGTAATCCAAGTGGTTGTGCATGTTCTTTGCATTCATAGACACCCCATCTGTCCTTTGGTCAGCTCAGTGCACTCTACTAATTTTAAGCATGTGAATGAAAAGAGAGAGATGTTAACCAAAAAACCCCAAACTTCCTGAAAAACTTGCTTGTGGGCACCATGACACTGGTCATGTGTTTTTTACCAGAGTGCCCAGCGTGCTTGACACTGCTACCACTTGAGTGGCTACATGTATCCCATGGTAGGTATCACTGCTTAGTTCTTATGGATGAGCCTCTGTTTCTGTCAGGAGATGTCAGGGACTTGTACTCAGTTCCTCTGATTAAGATGGATGTGTCTCAGTGAACCTCCAGGGAAGTTGACAATGTACAGAAAAAGCAAGTTAGTAGTATTGAAGAGTTGAAGTAGTAGTAGTTAGTTAGTAGTTAGTTAGTAGTATCAACAGAGTTGAAGGGCATGAAATCAAGAGGAAAAACATGATAATCTTGAGATGAGAAACTGTTGCAGCAGCAGATACTTGCAGCTAATTCTCTAATGGACAACATGTCAGGAAGACCATGTGGTGCGTACAATCTCTGTACTTGCCAAGTTCCATGGGTTGTATCACAGTAGTACCACAGGTAACACTGTGGTGCCTTCGTTAGTCTACCATGTAGAGTCATTGGAGATTTTTAGATGTCTTCTCAAACCTTTTCCTGGTTTCTCAAAACTGTTGCTTTCAGTATTTATATGCAACTGTATAGTTCTATTTGCTGGCTCTGTTGACGATGTAGAAAATGNCCCCCCCCCCCCCCCCCTTATTGCTTTATACTAAAAAAGATTGTTAATGCTTCATTAATCAACTGTTCAAAGTGTGATTGCTCCTGAATAGCTCTCAAAAACTGGCTTTTTACTACTTACTTTCATTAGTGCTTAATTAACAGAGGAGATGAAAATGAAAATCTTCAGCCCTCTCAAGGATGAAATAGTACTTTCCAGAAGAGGGCTTCAGAACATGGTCTATTTTGCAAGTGAGTTGCAAAAATACTGTGTATTTAAACCAACATTTTCTTTGTAGACTACTTTGTGCCAAGAGGAAGAGTGGTAAAATTGGGCCATCACTTTAATTTGTAATCTATAACTTTGCTGGATGCAGAAACAATAGTAAGTGCCTGAGAGACCATGCCACACACCAAGTCAAGAGTCAGAGCAATTATGTAATCGCTGAGAAGACTGGGCACAGAAGGAAGAAGATTTTAACTGAACAATCCTTGCTTTCAAATACACTAATGGCTATGTAATGCAATGGATGAAAATACTTGTGGTGGCCTTGAGTGATACAGCTTCCTGAGCATCTTGCTTTGTTGATACCGTTTGTTGGTTAAGTAGCGCAAGAGTTGAACTTTGTGTGATAAATTTACTAGCCTTAAATAACTGACATCGTATTACAGTAACCTTTATTTTTCTTCTCTTTAATCAACATCTTGGGATTCAACACCTCATCTCATTTTCTATAATAGAATTAAAGGAATTAATGGGAAAAACAAGGACTTAAGGTAAGCATCCTATGGAGAAACTAGCTGTAACACTCTTAATGATTTAAAAGGATCAGAATTTGATTTTCTGCATCAGGGTGATTGATTATTTTAGTGCCTGATTCAATTTTAGTCAGTAACACTGAAATTGTAAGTTGTGGTTTTGCTTTTCTGAGTGCCTGTGCGTCATGACCATAGTTAATTGCAAAAGAATACGTGGTCTTATTGTTCCATGGAGGAATGCATATTATGGATTGAGGTGAAATGGGACTCAGAACAATAATGAAAGAGCTACCTATGATGGATCTAGGATATAGAGGCAGAACTTTTAAAATTTCAAAAGGAGGGCCTTTATAAAGGATGTATTAACAAGGTAGATGTGTGAACTGCTGGAAACGGATACTATTTTCAATTTGAGAAGGAAATAGAACAGCTCAGTAAATCACTTTGAATTCTAGATCCTTGAGTTACCCAAATAATGAAATAATATTTGAGATCAGCATCTGGTATCTAACTTTCTTTGTGTCATGTGATTATTACTCTTTAAAAGTAAAGGTCTGCTATAATATATTGTTTAAAACTACAATAACACAACTAAGAAATTTGAGACAGTGATGCTGGAGTTGGTACATAAGTTCTAAGGTGTCAACCTGTTGTGGAGATAAAGAATTGAACATGTTTCTTGATTGTTTTTCAGCAAAAAAGAACTCTGAGTTACTTCTGATGCAACATACCTGTATGTTGTTCTCTGAATCCTTTTGTTCACAAGAGCTGAAATCCCTGTACACCACTAAATATGGTGACATTGAGGTAAAATGTATGTAAGTGTTAGTCACACGGGTGGTTTTTGTTTTTATTCTTTTTTTTTCCCCATAAATGGAGTTTTGGTTATCCTGATTGATTACATCATTAATATATTACAGTCTTTTTAACATGGATAATGTCTTTAACTATTAGGAAGCATATAATTTATTTCACCTTTTTCGTAGGTGCTTGTTATGATGTAGCTGTGTAGCTTAATGAAGAAAACTAAGTACTGCATCTAAAAATGTAACTAGATGTTAGAATATGTGTGTTTGTTTAGGACTCTTGTATTCTTGCTCCAGACTTTGGGGTTGAAATAAGTACATAGGTTTCAAATACTTGAACGCTTTGCCTGTGGGTGCAAATTAGAGAGTGTTCTTTAATGTGGCTCTTCAGTGTAATTTATGACAATGCATTTTGCACTTCTCTACTCCTTTGTAAGCGTATACAGAAATATTTTTTTTCCCTTTTACATAGTATTCTAAGGATTACCTTAGCAAGTTGTCACGGTTTCAGCCAAACCCTGAGCGACAGATGCCCCCCACCCCCCTCCCTTTTCCCCCCCTTTGGGTAAAGAGAGGAGAGGAAGGAGTTAGAGATTCAAGAGTTTAGAACAAGCTAAACTACTTTAATGAAAATATAAGCAGCACAATAAACAGGAAATATAGG
>VZRU01013710.1:450607-531143 GCA_013398155.1 Pedionomus torquatus | reverse complement strand
AAAGCAAAACTGTAAAACAGAAAATTAGTTCATTTTACCTCAAACCAGGACAGTTGGCAAGAGTTTTTTTGTTTGCTCTGAGCATTGAGTTTGACAGGTATAAGTTTCTATACACACTGAGGACCACCTCTGTTCTGTAATGTGGCTGCCTACCACCTGGTGTCCTACTCAGATAGTTCATGAGTTGTGTAGCTTGGAAGATGTAGAAAATTTTCTCCTTTGTCCATGCATCTGGATTTCCTCCCAAAAGAAACCAGCTTATTTAAAATGTGCACTTAGGCTGTATCCCACATGTATTTAAGAGGTGCAAAGGATGTGCTCAGGAATGAGGATAGTGAGTCCTTCAGCAGCATGGGCACAGCCACTATTAATATTACATATACATCTGCCTGCCTCCTTGCTAACTACTTTTCTGTATTAAATAATTCTTTTTCTCCTATGACTTGAATAATCTCTACTGAATATTTCTGTCAGAAAGGAGAGAGATTAACAGGACATTGATGCTTATCTCTGTGGAGCTGTATTGTACAGCAGAATCAGTTCATTTTTCCAGATTTTAGAAATTTTTATACAGTCTGAATGCTTTTGAACCAACATGTTTGGCTGCTTAAACTTCTTCATAAGTTACATACATATTGCGGACAAGCTGACAAAAGCATAACTTCGGAAGTGTTTTATTTTTAAACCAGGAAATAATGAAGTGATTGTAAGTATTCCTGTATTATTGGAAAAGTGAGAGAAATGTTCGTAATTTTTCTTCATATTAAAATTGATAATTTAATTGTGAAGTCTTTCAGTACTTCTTAATTTAGTTGTAAATTTTCTATTTAGTACTGCTTTAATTGTAAGAGTATGAAACATTGTAGTATGCTGATGGAAGAAACAACACTTCTAAATTAAGTTGTTAGGCCTTTTTCACATACTCTATAAGGCAATACAAAAGGTAGGTTGAGAAAATTGTAATGGCAAAATCTGTGTCCAAATACTTTGTTGCGTATACTGTTTACTGCAATTAATACTGTTCTAGAATATATGCTTGACGTACTTGGCTTGAAACAAAAGATCTCCTACACTTTAATCTTGTAAATTCCACAAATTCAAGGATTTGGTCAGCTTGACTCACATCTCCTGTGTTGATACTTTATGGTGTAGACACAAAGTTTTCACAAGGCAAATTTTTGTTACAATTAGTGAAGTCATGCTTGTCCCTTCATGCCAAACGTTTGCCTTTGAGGGAAATAAGGGTATAAAAATGGACAGAATTTGATGTGAAGTGCATCTGTCATTGATTAGCTTGAAAGAGAGATTTTTTATTGTGCTATGGCAAAAGCACTTTGACTTGCAAATATGGATTCAGAGTATCTTTTAAAGTATTGTTTTGTGGTTGCTCTTCATGTAGGACGTAACCTCAGTTGCTCTCTCCATGCAGTTTAATAGGGTTGCATGGTGTAACTGACTGCAGAATTATCCACCTAATGCAAAGCCAGTAGAAGAGTTCTGAATATCAGTAACCTTGAATTCTGTCTTCAGAACATCAACTTGACATAGGGCAGAAAGCAAGATGTTTTCATGTTGCTTGTACAGTTCTGCAGTGGTCAGTATATGCAAAATGAATAGCTACAAGGCCAAGAGACCTTCATCATACAGGCCACCTTCCTTGTGAGGAAATACTTGTTTCTCTTGCAGATGATCTAAGATTTATTTTTTTCCTTTGTTTTTTACAGTAGCACTCCTTTGTTCTTAGCTTAAACCTCTATAATTTCCAGTTAAAAACAATTCTGACCTCTAGGGTAAGGTAAGTAATCAAGGAGACAAATAATAAATATTAGGGCTTTTATATGAAGTATTCATGGATGCTGCCATTTAGGTAGTCCCTCCCCACACCCTGTGGTAGGAAGGCTGGTGACATTTCCCCAGTGATGAGAAAGGCATGGAAGTCCCAGCTGATAAGAAAGTATAAGAAACACTCTCCTAGCTCAGAGTGGCAGTCTATCAGCCCTCATACTCAATCTTCCAATTGTGACAGTGGGAGATCAGAGCTTGGGCAGGCTTATGTGCTTGTATGTGTTCACTGGTCCTGTCTGTGTTAATTTCTAGGATCTACATGTGTTAGACACGTTAGAGGGGGTATCCTTGTCCAGTCCTTTTAGTACTCACCATGCATGGTGCCTGTCTAACCTGTCTTTATACCTTCCAATATTTTTTGCTTCCACAGCTTCCTGTGGGCACAAGGCCTACAAGTTCTCTGCTTGCTAGCTAGAGAAGCACTTTTATCTGTTTAGGTCTCTCTCCCCCTGGTTTCATCAACAGGCCACGTCGTTCTTGTATTGCAGGATTTGCTGAGCAGCAGTTCATCAATTGCTTTTGCAATTTTATAAACTGCAATCCTACCTGCCTTGGGCTTCTCTCCAGACCTAGGGTTCTCAGTATTTGTTTGGTTAGGGTTTTTTTTGTGTGTTTTTTTTTTTTTTTCCTGTTCCCCAAGCTCTGCATGTATGTCCTGCTCGTCTATCTAACTGTGCTGTGTTTGTGAGCCAAGGATGTGTAGTTGGAGTCATTATGTATTCACCAGTATTATGGTATTGGGACAGTCTGGTGGCAACAGGGCTGCTGGTACCACCAATTTCAGGTGTGATTTCTATAGTGTTACTAAAGTCTGCCACCTTTCAGATCAGAGAAACAATATTATTTCCCACTTATTTAAAAGTTTCTGTTCAAAAATTTGGAAATGTTTATATAAATACTAATGAGTTCTACTTGAAAGGAGCTTTATGAGGGTTGCAGTAAGAAAGGAAGAAAAGCGTAATATGTTTGTAAGGGGTAAGACCTACAATATACTGTACTTCAAGTGGTATTCTGCACTGCCTAATTCTTTTTACATAAACTATTAAATCTGATTTTATTACATTATAGGTTAAAACTGCTTCAATCAAGACGTTGCTTTGGGATTTGAGTTTTTTTTAACTGTGATCTTTTGATTATACCCATTAAATCTGCAGCATAAAAGTGATTAAAATGTTATGTTCTGCATATGTCCCCCAAGTATACAGAGTTTTTACTGCTTGTTAAAATAGGAAAGTGATGACATTATTATGAGGTAGTCTGCATATAACCTACTTAATATAAAATGATACAGAACAAATGGAATTTAGAAGTCAGAGAACATTTAGAATTCTGTATTCTAAATTTTTTAAGGATTTTTTTATAAATCCATATTGTGTCAATTATGAATAGATTACTCTTGTTGTTATTATTAAGGTACAATAACTCTAAAATTTCCAGCTGATCATCCAAATGTTTTGAGAATTTCTTCCTGAAATTTTAAATGCTTGCCTAAAATTAAGGATTTGTCCACACTTAATCTTCAAATTTATCTGAAGTTACTAGAAGAATATTTTTAATCTAGAATAATAATTCTGAATCTAGTGTTATCTGTCATAGAAGTATTCTTATTTTCCAGTGTTATCACAGTATAAAAGAGGTTAGGGGAAAAAGGAACATACTCCAAATATACAAACTAACATCTGACTTGAGGTTTTTGGGGAACACGTTTCTCTGGTCTAGGAATTTAATCAATTGATGGGATAATATATTGTATTTTTTTTTGCTCTTTGCACACCAGCGTCAACAGGAATGGGGTGGTAAGGGAGGGACAAAAAGACAGCACTGCAGTACTGCCATGGTAAATAAACCTGATAATAAAATTATTTGCTGCTATTAAAAGAAACTACTTCTGCCAAACTGCCAACGTTTGTCCAAAAAGCTTAGTAATAATATTGCAGTACACTGCAGTCTTTAGATACTTTTTCTTATGTATTGTTTCAGAAGCCTTTATGTGGCATCTTGCCTTTCAAGTATGCATTTAAATTTCTGGTGGCTAGTCCATTTTGAGTTGGCTCTGTGGGCATGTAGTATCATGTATGCTTCTTGCAGTCTGAAACTGTTCATGAAGCAGAAAAGAAAGGTTATTTCAAGAAGAAATAGCATCTTCTTAGGATGCATTGGTTTCCTGGCGTTATGTTGCCCACAGATGCTGCAGATTTCTCTAGCTCGCCTCATTGTTTGATGACAGTTTACAAACTGCAAATTTATTGATAGATCTTCTCTGAATATTGCTTTTTTCTTGGTAGCTTACTTCTTTGCCTGCTTCAGGAAGAGCATTTTCACATGTAATTTCAGATCCTGGACTGCAATAAATACAACCCACTTGCCTGTACTCTGGGTTATGAGAAAATGTTTGCTTGTTGCAGGCAATGCTAGAAGAAAAATTTGTGCTTAAATACAGGTAGTGAAGAGGTGACTGTCACCATATTTCAGGGGATGCCATTTGGGCTTGGGGGAGAGGAGGGCAGAAAGAAGTCAATTTCGTTTTAAGATATATACTGCTTTTAAATTTCCCTACTGGCTCAGTGCATTAGTTGGCTTGTCGCATCCCATTTTCTGAGCTTCTTTGTATTATGTCACATAATATGACAGAGAGAACCCTTGTGACAAATCATACCAGCCAATGTGTCAATGGGGAAATAGGAAACTGACAGTGTTCTGAACAGTCCTATAAAAACAGTCTGTAGAATTCTGTAAAAATTAACTTTTCAGAAATCTAGATCTGTATTTATTTTTCATGCTGAAAGCCTTCAAACAACCTTCAGAGTAGTAACTTAAAATTAAGAGAAATGATGAAAATAACTGATGCAATAGAGAGTCTGGATGATGTATGGGAAAAGATTAGACTGGGATGGTGGACATGGGATCCAGCTCCAGCTTTGTACCTTCACTTTTTTGCCTTCACGGCACAGATGTCTGAGCAGCTCATTCCTCACTCCTTACCTACAGTTTTACAGTCTTAAAGCATGTGTTTGGAGATCATACTGACTCATACTGACTATGTATGAGGAGAATCAGGTATAATTTTGCCAACCATACTAAAATAATTAGCTTTTTCTTGCCCTTACACAGAGGTGGACTGAATCAGTAGACCCCTAACTCACTATTTGTTTTCTGCATTAAATTGTAAGGACAAGTTTAGTCTCTATTTTCTGTTGTAAGATGCTGGTGTTGTTTGTGTATATGTACTCGTTATTTGTATTTATTTGTAGTTTGCAGTTTCGCTTTCAAAGACCAACTGTTTTCCTCCTTAGGCTTTCTTTTTAGTAAGTGGCTCTATAATGGAGGGAAAAAAATTGTTTAGACAGAATGTCTTTGGGTCTTGGGTGGCACAACCCTGCAGCTGTTACAAAAAGGGAAAGCTGTTAGAGGTGAATTTTCATATGTTGGAAAACCCTTACTCTATATTGTACCTGATTTCTATCTTGCCTTTTTTTTTTTTTTTAAAGTGAATGGTGTGTGTTTACAAACTGACCAAAACAACACATCTCTGCTCAGTCTATTCAAATCTAGCTGCAGCATTCTTACTAAGACTACATGGACAGTCACAAACTTAGAGTTTTGGGGGAACCTTTGTCCTGAAATCAAAATGAGAAATTAAAGGTAAATGGAACCGGTAGCTATTTATATACATAATTGGCTCTTATTGTTGTCAATGTCTCTTTCCCAATAAAAACAGGAAAAATAACAGCTTCAGTACAGTCGGTGCTAAAGATAAGTTGTATGTACAAATATAGGAGCTAGAGCAACTGATACACCTTTGCTTTTATTGGTTTCTTGTAGTTTTAAAATTTAAAGCAAGTTGAGTGAGCGATAAAAGTCTTAAGTTATTTTTAAAATATGATTGAATTTCTCTCTGCTACAGTAACTTCTGTTACTTCTGCCAATTCATGTCTTCTGTGTTCCTGGACAGCTAAAGCAGTAGCATTACTTAGAGAGCTTTATGAGCAATTTGACAAACTCATCTGTGGGTGGCATATCCCCATTTATTTTCCATTATTTTTAAATATAAATAAATAAAAGATACTGTAGTAGTTTCATCTGTGACTTGTGTTCCCTAAAATAAAAATATTACAGTAGTTTGCAGTGCTACTGTAACTGTGAATGCTAGCCTAGTCTTCCAGAAGTTATGATCTCCAGGATAGTCAGTACTTCCATCAATCCTGTTACAAAGCAATCCTCTCTGGTGGAAGGATAAAATGGACAGTTGGAAGGGTTATCTTAGAATCATAGAATGTTTAGAGTTGGAAGGGACCTCAAAGATCATTGAGTTCCAGCCCCCCTGCCATGGGCAGGGACAACTCCCACTAGACCAGGTTGCTCAAAGCCGCATAAAGCCTGGCCTTACATACTTCCAGGGATGGGACATCCACAACTTCTCTGGGCAACCTGTTCTAGTGCCTCATCACCCTCACAGGAAAGAATTTCTTCCAAATATCCAATCTAAATCTCCCCTCCTCTAGCTTAAAACCGTTACCCCTTGTCCTATTGCTACACTTCTTGGCGGAGTCCCTCTCCTGTAGGCTCCCTTGAGATACTGGAGGGCTGCTATAAGGTGTTGCCAGAGCCTTCTGTTTTCCAGGCTGAACAGCCCCAGCTCCCTCAGCCTGTCCTCATCTTCTTAAACTTTTGCAATTACATACATGTACCAGTATCTGTGTGGAGTTTGGTTTGTATGGGTAAGCAAGAAGTTTTTTGCTGCTGTACTCCATTGTACTGAGACCTGAGAGGATGAGTAGTGATAGGGTGTTTCTTTTTGTAAAGTTTCTGTATGTGAATGTCTGTATCCTTATTCTGCATGAGGTGGAGGTAGATGATGGAGAGAAGTGGTGCAGTGTTCTTTTTGGACATCAGTAAGAAAGACCTGACAACAAATGGAGTAAAAAAATAGCTGTATTAATGAGATAAAATAAGAGGAATGGATAGAAAGTAAATCTTTTGTCTGTTCAGGTGCTGGGAACTGCAGTTCCATGCAGCATCAAATGCATCCTGGGCAGACTTTCCCACAGCATGCTGTGCAGTTCCTGTTCATGGAGAGATTCTTCCTCATTCACATACCTTCGTGCCTTCTATTTTGTGCAACAGCCAGAATCATGCATCTTCTCCTGAGAGGTTGGATGTTGCCTCTTTCTACTGTGCACTGGTGTGCAGCGCAGGCTGTGACGGGGCACTCTGTCAGATCACCTTACAGCAGCTGCTCATGCTAATGTACACGTTTCTCCCAAAGTGTAAGGACAAGCAGACATGGTCTATTCAAGACCTTGAAGTATCCTGCAAGGTTCACAGTACAATCTGTAGTTCAGGTTGGCCACTGGTTTTTGAAACAATATTTTTAACTAAGGTTATGTGGAAGTTGCATGGGGAGGAGAGGCTGGAATCCTAGAGAAAAGGGAGAAATTATATATATATATATTTATTTTTTTTTACTGGATCTTTCATGAGTAGTCACTTGTGAACTTGAAAAGCCATAATTAAGTATTTTGCCATGTCTACTGTAAGTAATCTTGATGACATGCAAAAAAAAAATCTCCGATGGAAGCAACTCAGGGATTATCCTTTGATCAGATAACTGCAAACATTGAGTAAGAGATGCAATTCTCTGTTCTCCAATAAATTTTCTGTGATGGTGGAATCAATTGTATTTATTCATGCTGATTCTGAAATAGGAAAATAATTTGTCAGATGACTTATGATGTTGCCATAAGTATTTAAATGTTCCTAATAATTTGTAAAATTAACTCCTGTTTTGCACTTCAAGGAAATTTTCCTGCACTTTCAGAATGGTACATAGGAGATCTTGTGGCGTTTGTTACTGCATTCCCTTTGGGAAGATACCACCATCTATAATCCAAGCTCAATCAAATTCTGCTCCTGTACAGAGGGGAAATTCAATAAGCTATATGTGCAACATAATCGATAAAAGAATTCAATATATTTTGTGGAGAAGGGTCATTTAATGTAATCTCTTGTAGATCAGAGGCTATTAAACTTCAGTTATCTGTGTTTTGAGCCCAGCAGCTTGACTAAAATACAGTAAAGTTGGAATAGGATCCCCTATTATTACTTGCTTTAGTAATCCCATATACATCTTCAATAAGAGAAAGAAATAATCTCTGAAATCACAATTTCTCTGTGTCCCAGTGGTTTCTTGTGTCATTTATGTAAAATGCCTTCAGTAATGTATCATGCTTTCTCCAAAAACAGTTTGATCTTAGTTTTTGCTTGTTAATATTTTTAAATTGCTCTATTTAAAAAGATTGCTTTCAGTTGATTATGTGGGGTGCTTCCATTGGTTAAGGTAGCATTTTTTTTTCTTTTCCTTTTCATTACCTGATGTTTAAAAGCACCATAAGCCATGACATACGCAGCTGTTGCAGGAAAGCATGAGAATAACACCTTTCTTTGGGGTGTTCATTGGGAATGTATTAGGAATCACTTCTTTTAGAAGCTTCTTCTTGACCTCCAGTGTTTCCCTTTTACATTCCAGCTATGTGCAATTTGGTGGACTTTTACCTTCAGGTGTATCCTTCATTCTTCCAAACCAATTTCAGTCTGTGATAGGATCTGGCATTTGAAATTTATGACAATTCTGTGCTCGTTTTCAGCAGTGGTGTTATATTCCCTCGCTGTTAACCATTCTGTTCTCCATAAACACTGTTCTGTGGAAATAGTCTGGATTTTTTTGACATTAAGTGCTGTGCTGAATCAGTCTGAGTGGAATAATTATGTAGTACTGTACAGTATTATATAAGTGTGGTATGTCTCTACAGCTTCATGACACACTATTATAATTAACGCTTTCCTGATCTGTTTTTATGATTTTTCTATATGGTTTTGTATGGTACAGTTAACTCCTTCAAAAACTGAGGTTCTGCATATTAATCCCTAGTTGTTTTTAATACTCATTGCCTCTCCTGTTTCATGACTGTTTTGATTTTTTTTTTACACATGTAGTCTTACACAGCTTTGCTCAGTACTGAATACTGTGTTCAAATTGCCTTTTTTTTTCATTAAGCTCTGGAGTGAGGTGTTTTCTGTAGTGGGCATGCAGTGACAGAAAAGCATTAACAAATAGCTCCTACATAGAAATGAGACAATTTAGTGTATCTGCATATTTTGTTGTACTGCTTGAATACTACAAAACCAGTATACTTGTTTTTGGTGTTATGTAATTTGGTGAAAGCTTTGGCATCATGTAAAGGATATTTGACTGACAAATTCATATGGAATCGATGAACATTTAACTGAAATCTTAATCTAGTTTTTGGGCTTGATATAAGGACCAATTAGTTGAAAAGCACCTCAGTGAAGGAAGAATATATATTTTTGCTATTCAAAGTACTTCTATCAGCTCTTAGCATCTCCACAGTTGTTAGGATGTACAAGTGTGAAAATTTAGTATTGACTTGGTGTTTTAGTTGTGTAGCCTGTGGTGCATACTCCTGATCTTCAAAAAGTCCTAAACGAGGTGCTGTTAAGATCTCATGTATGTATGCTGTTTTACTTGGACAGGCTAGAAATCTGGGTGGAGACGAACCTAATCGAGTTCAGTGAGGGCAAGTTGTAGCATCCTGTGCCTAGGGCGGAATAACACCATGTACAGAGAGGGACCTGGGGGTCCTGGTGGACAACAAGTTGACTATGAGCCAGAAATGCAATCTTCTGTCCAAGGAGGCAAATGGTCTCTTGGAGTACCTTTAAAAGAGTATGGCCAGCAGGTCAAGGGAGGTTATCCTCCTGCTCTATTCTGCTCTGGTGAGGCCACATCTGGAGCACTGTGTGAAGTTCTGGTCTCCCCAGGTCAAGAAAGACAAGGAACTACAGAGAGTCCAGCAGAGAGCTATGAAGATGGTCAAGGGAATGGAGCACTTCCCTTGTGAGGAAAGGCTGAGAGACCTGCCTCTGCTTAGCCTGGATAAGAGAAGACTGAGAGGGCGCCTCATTAATGCATATAAATACCTAAAGGGTGGGTGTCAAGAGGATGGGGTCAGGCTCTTCTCAGTAGTGCCTGGTGACAGTACAAGGGGCAACAGATGCAAGCTGGGGCACAGGAAATACCATCTGAACATGAGGAAAAACTTCTTTACTTTGAGGGGGACAGAATACTGGAACAAGCTGCCCTGAGAGGCTGTGTAGTCTTCTCTGGAGATAGCAAAACCTGTCTGGATGCATTCCCATCCAATCTGTTCCACGTGAACCTGCTTTGGCAGGGGAGTTGACTAGTGGTCTCTGAAGGTCCCTTCTAACACCTACCATTTTATGATTTTGTAAAATACTAGTGTACTTCAAGTGAGAAGGTGCGTTTAAATCTAAATTTTATGTAGGAAATACCTCGCTATTATTTCTTGCACCGCTCCTTCCCCCCTGTTTTAATGAAAGCCTGGTAGATATTTTTTTACTTCTCTAAGGTTATTAAACCTACAGGGTCTGACTGACATAGCAGTTTATTCCCCATTTGGTGGTTTGGTCTTTTTGCCTTCTTTTTATAATTCTCTGCTTCCTGACAGATACGTGTGCCTTGCTCGTTCTTGGCCAATTTGTGCTTTATTTCCCTTTTCACTTTGACAATACTATTCATGTGGTGAGTTTGCTTGTTTATTCTCTTTTTAATGATCATGAATAATTGAACATAGCCTTGGAGTTTTTCTGCTTTCCCATAACAAAATCTGTGACAAAAAATATATTGCTGGGTTTATTTTGATTTAATATCATTATGTTTAAAGTCAAAATGGAAAAGCTTTTTGTATGCATTCTCTGTTTGTTTGCGCTTATACCTGTTTGCCAAAGTGCAGAGAAGTCTGATTTTTAAATAGTGTATGACAGTTGAAGCTGGATATACCTGATCCCACTTGGTTTTATATAGCTATGATATTTAATATCATGGAAGTCTTGCACATAGGAAAATCTATACGGATTTTTTTTCCATGACGTCTGACTTTTTGCAGACTTCATTATTAATAATTTCAAAATTTCTGGTAACTGTCATTAAATATACTGGTAAAGTTCTCTGTAGGCATGCATGGATCACAAATACCAGAATAAACATGCTGATTGTATTAATTTTTACAAAGTAACATTCCTTTCACTGTCTGTTTTCATGGATTTACTTTCCATCATTGCAGATAACTGTATTGCAGAGTGATGAGAAGTAGCAGGAATGTTACTGTCAGCTGAGCATTTATTTCGTGCAGTTCGGTCAAGTCAGTCACCACAGGTGGTTGGAAAAACTGGCACTGTTTACTGCATTTTTTAAGTTTTTGAAGATTTTGAAGATCCTTAAGTCAGTTTGTTTTGTGGTTTTGTGTTTTGTTAGTTGTTTTGTTTTGTTTCGTTTTTTTTTTTTTAAAAAAAAGTACCAACCGGCAGCTGTGTGTAGTTACACAAAATGGGATTATACAGAGTTCTAGAACTGGAACAGCGCTTTTTCCTCCAAGCTTTTTTCTTGTGTACTTTGGGCTTGATAAAAGATATCCCCCTGTACCTGTTTTTGACAAAGTTTGAGTGAAGCGTGTATGCTGGAGCTGCTCATTAAGTATAAGCTTTTATTTGTTTGTGGTAAACCTTAGTTGATCACTGCAGCTTCAAAAGCTGGACAGATTGATGATATTCTTTACCACTTTGCCATAAAGATTAAAGGTGGAATTAGGGCGAAGCTGTGGTGATGCCTAAAACCACACACATGAGGTGCAGTTATCAGGCTTCTTTGTGTGTAGTTTTTTCCTCCACAGCTTTATTTAGTACTTTTGTTTCTAAGCCTTACCTAGCATCATGCTGAAGACTTTGGAGCCATTTTCTGAAACATTTTAAAGACTTTGACAGTCCAGGCACAAGAAGGCATATTTCTTGCACATTGCCTCCTTTCTTTAACTGCTGGGTAATGCCTTTTTGCCTGTAATCCTGTTCTCTTCAGGTTTTATCTTTTAGACATATACCTTTGCAGGATATTTCTCTCACATCTTCAAAGTGCAGATAACAAGTATGATAAAAGAGCCGTATGGTATAATGCTTAAAAATTATCTCGGTCATGTAGAATTAAAAAAATTAACATGATGAAAACCAGCAAGAAGTGGGATTATAGATATGTTCCTTGAGGAGCTGTATTTTAGTTATGAAATAACATCAAATTTTAAAGTACTTAATTTTTTTTTTCTCTTTCCTCAGATTTTTTTTGTTACACTGAAGCTTATTTTCTCCTGGCATTGCTTTTGCACAGTTTGAGCATCTGAGCTGTGTCCTGGGCAAAAAGTCCAGTAAAGAATCTGGGCTTGGCCATCCTCCCCCTGAGTGATGTGACAGGACATTCAAGTAAAAACACCTTTGGTTTTCAAGTTCAGAATCTTTTCAGAAAGTTGATGATGTTTTGGGGCAGAAGAAGGAAATTTTGCTACATTTACAATTAAAAAAAGAAAAGAGAAACCCTACAGAATCAACCATTTGCTAGCTTTCATTACTTTTTATTGTTTTGTTGTGATGATTCCTTTACAGTGTTCTTCATTAACTAGAAATGATCCTTCATTGGAGATAATCATCCAAGGGAACAATTGACAAATTTTAAGTGTAAGACAGGAGTGCAGTTGTGTGGTGATGTTTGTTTTGTTTGTTTGTGTTTTTTAGAAGGAAAGCAGTTTTAATCCTCTCCATCTCTTAAATCTGCTAAACAAGTGTTTTCATATTTGAACCAGCAACAGGGGAGAAGTGCTGTGTAAAGGTGTGTGATGGTGACATAATACAATGTGTTTCTCAAATCATAAAGCTGTCAGTGAGAGTGAAATTTCAAGAGGCTTTAGTGGTATAGGTGATAGAGCCACTTTCTTATTAAGGTATTGTTGCAAAAATATTACAAAGATTGTAATTGCTGGAAAACTTAGTGCCTAGTGAAATTTCAAAAGAACATTTCGAAAGCTTGGAGTAAAAAATCACCTTACTTTTTGCCTTGTTCTGTGCTTTTGTAATGACAGGTTCATTTGGTACTGCAGTGAAAACTGCAGTAAAAATAACCAGTGGTCTGGTTATTTAATGTAGTTAATATTTACTGAGAACGTTTATGCATCAGCCAGTTAAATTGAGTGGTTTAGAGTCAACAACCACTGGTCGTTCACTGTTTTCACATCTCTAAAACGATTCATAATTAGGTCAAGAGAAACTGGGTAGGGAAAGAAAAAACTCAAAGTCTGCAGACACTGGGATTTAATTCTGCACAGAAAATCATTACAGCCAAGCCAAACTGTTAGGCCTTGTTAATCTTCAGGAATCTACAGTGGACACACTGATTTTATCAATGTAATTATGGTGCTGTAGTAATGTTGTCATAGGAAAATACACTGCAGATTTAGTTAAATACTCCTGAGTGAGTTGAGTCAGACTCTTGGAAGAAATTGAGCATGGTTGAATTCTTCTACTGACATTCTCAATAGTTACCTATTGTCTCTTTGTCAGTGAAACAGTCTCTGTGGGATGTTGCTGGTTTTCTTCTTTGTTCAACATAAAAAAAAAACAAATAAAACTAAAGGAATTAATTATGTTTTCCTCTGTGTGCACAAGAGAAGGTTTGAAGCGCATCATTTGTTCAGATATATTTACAGTGTGCAAAGAAACATAGCTATAACTGTTTGACCCCATAACTAGTATTTTGTTGGACAGGATGGTTGTTTTGTTGCAAGTCAGTAAGAGACATGCCTTAGTGAACAAGCAGTTCAAGCATTTTCAACGATTCATGGAAACGGACTATGCTGTGGAGTCACCTTGTCTTTTTACTGTCTGCGTAAATATAAGCTGTTCACAGTGCCTTGATTTTTAAACTCCTACCACAGGTTCCCATGTCAGGCACAGGGTCTTGGCCCATTTTAGTCAATGGAGACAGTCTTCTCCAAATGCAAATAGGAGAACATAAATCAGCTCCTCCACTAAACAACAGAAGTGTGGAAGAGTCTCTAAGTATGGCAGCGTGGTGTAGTTTTCCTGGTGGTAAAACTGTAAAAGTGGCCTAAGTAATGAAAATATTGTTTATAACTGGCGGTAGAAAACTAAGAGAAGCGTATGGTTTTTATTTACACAGTACAGCCTGGAAAAGTGCAATATTACTCTGATAACAGTTATGTTACTTGAAATTGGTCCTAGGCTTATATTTTCTATGTGCTATTCCAAAGATTACAGCAGAAAATCCACATTTCCTATGACAGAACTGTTTTGTCTAAGGAGTTATTTATACTGGGCATTTTAAAATACATTATGGGCTTTAAATAGTTGTCTAAGGAAAAAGAAAAACTAAGTTTCCTCTGGGAAGTGCTGCTATTATAAAATGTCTGGTTTAGAAGCTGTTTTTATCTGACAACCTACTTAAGCAGTATCAGCTGTACTTCCTGATGTCTGCATCTGGCATGTCTAAATCAGAAGCTGGATCAGAACTGAGGCAGTTATTCTAAAATATTTCAGATCCTGATAAGCAAACAGATTTTATTGACAATTTTCTCACTAATGTCAACATGATTTTAGTGCTGGAGATAACTGTTAATTTTTGTACGGAATCTATTTCTGCCCTTTATCACCTCTAAAACTATTTGGACAAGCCAAGCAATAATAAGAAAAAAGAGATTTTAGAAGACTTCTGTTGGTTTTGACAAAATTTCTGTGTTTGTGCTATAGGAAGCTGAGGGTCTTACCCACTTGATTTTGCTTGAACCCTGTTTATACTATTCAAAATCACCCTACTGTGCCGAGAGGCTTGTTCTCAGCACTTCGCGGAATGGCAAGCTGATAAAATGCTTAAAGAGAAATAAAGGGCAAGGCTATTTATCTGAATCTGCAGCTTTAGTTCTAGGGCTAACAGGGGATAAATGTGGCAGTCTTGAAGGTAAACCTGTGCAGAGAGTACCTCCGGAGCTGTTTCTGAGCACATGGGAAACACTGCTGGGAAGCTTGTTGCTTCTGTGTTGAAGTTAAATGCTCTGTCTGGTGATATTGCTTCACATTCTTCTCTAAGAATAGTCTGTACTGTGGTCTTAAGTATCCAAAGTGGTGTCAGGCACAGAAGGCACTGATTTTTGTGAAGCTTACTCTTGCCTTACCACTGAGTGGGGATGTGGGGGTGATGTTGGTGTGTGGGTGTCTGCGTGTGTAGAAGACGCATCTGTGCTCTGGTACTGTGTTGCTGAAATGGTATATTCAGCCTGATTAGTACAAGATAGCTGAAGGTTTGTGATGATCTGTGCTCCTAAATCAGTTGGAGTTTGGATAAGGGTACATAAATGCATATTGTATGAGCCACATGGACATAGTGTGAAAGTACCACAGGATAGTTCATTGAGTATGGAGGTGCAGCTCTGGATAGAAGGCACTGGGGAGGCAGGCCAGCCAGAAATGGTGGAATAAAGGTATGAGAGGTAGGTTATGAGACAAAGCAAGAGTAAGACTGGTTGAAAAACACAAAGGAGAAAAAAAGAAAAGAAATAGCTCAGAGACCAAATGGTGCAGAATTCCCAATCAATTCTTGTTTATACTAGAGAGATTTTGCCAACTTTTGTGAAGTGCAGGACTAGATTCAGAGGGCTTGTGTTAACTTGCAGCCTGTTAGCTACAGATAGTGCATAAGACCTAGAAAGAACTGTAGTTTGAGAAACAAACAACATACATATTAGCTTGCCCTTCACTCCAGCTGTTGTTATACGATCTGCTAGTGTATTGGAAATAGATTTTTACCTCTTTATTCTTGAGTTCAAACTCCTGTATTTGCACATAAGCAGATAATCTAAAAAGAGCTATAGATGTAGATTGTGTTTTGTAGAAAGTAAATCCTGAATATGTGGTGAGGCAAGGAAGGGTTCTTTTAGAGCTGATTTCATTGCAAATACTGGAAACAGGGTAAGAAAAGAAAGGAAGGAGAAGGTGACAAGCACAGAGGGTTGAGTTTGCTGTATTAGTTTAAGGGGTTTTGCTTATGCTCCCCTGTCAGGGTTTGCCTATAGCTATGTCAGCACAAAAGTTTCCAGTCAAAATATGGATTTAAAGCTGGTTACAGTTATTTAAATCAAATCACTCAGATTCAAATTAAATTGAAAAAGGTTGACATTTTTTGTTCCAATAGGTATCTGAGCCATCTTCTGTAAACCTTCTTCCTATTTCACCCACTTAATGAGGGGAATATATGTATTATACTAGACAGTGTTTATGTTCACGGACAGTACAGACTAAGCACTAGAGAAATGGCAGTAAATAACTAAAACAATCATTGGTGAACTGCCTGAGAGTCCTTTTTCTTTTATTCTGTATGTTTGAAATGATTTTCATATGGGATAACTCTGTAGTAGCGAAATACTTATGCAGTGCTTCAGACAATAGCTGTAAATGAAAAACCCTGAAGGCTGTTGGAAAAAATTCTGCTGTCTGTGTAGAAGAATGAAGGACATGCTTCAGTAAAATATTCAAGATGGAGCAGATATATTTTGTTTCTGTGTTTTGTGAATGCACAAAATAGTTCCCTTTGGAGATGCAAAATGAGCTGCAGGGAAATCCACAAAACCGATTATGCTGAAACCGGTGCTGTGAAGGCATGCTTGAAAAAACAAGGGACAGGTATGTGAGAGTCTGTGCGTATGTGCACTTTTATGCTGAAACAGTGGAGGCCAAATCTCAAGAGCTTTACATGACTGAAACCATATGTGGTTTTGATTCTGTTATGGTGTCCCTAATCATGTGTGTGAGAGGCATTTCGCAACGTTTGAACCTATTCTCAAAAGTTGTGAGGTCCAGGCCTGGGCTTCTTTGCTACTGTTTTCCGTAATGCTTTCCTTTCTGAACAAGCATGACAGCTAGTATTTGAGAGGTAGAAATATATGTTCCTCCTTGGTATTGAGTGCAGTGCTTAGCTTGCTGCACCTGGCTTGGCTTTTTGCCCAAAGCTTCTCTGGATTCTGTGGATTTAAAATTTGGAGTAAATTAAATCCCTTAGATAGTTTTAAGAAGTTGAAATATTTAAGACAGTTGTTCCTCCAGCATTTTGGTGATTTATTTTTTTTTTTTAAAGACTTGAACAAGCTTACTTATAATCAGCTTCATAATCCATATGCTTGAACCTCCCAACCAAAAGCCAGAGCAGCTCTCAGAGTCCTTCCCACCTTCCTCTAGAACACAGTAATAATAATAATAATTTACAAAACTTTTTTTCTTAATCTGCCAAGGACAAGGTTTTACTATTAAGGGATTACATGTAATAATGCAACAGTGTTCTGTACTTTGCTGCTCTGACATTCTTAGCATTAGAAAAATCAAAGGAAAGAACCTGGGCATTGTATGCATGCTTAAGTGTAATTCACTTCGCTCTGAAAATATATATATTCTCCTTGGAATGTGCATTTCTGAAGTTTGCATTTCATTCTAGATGCTTGTTTACCACTGCATACAGACCTGTCCTCTCCTGTTTATCCTTACATAGCTCACAGCTGTTATTCTCTTGTTCCTCATGCCCTTGATGAAAATGTAGCACTTACAGTTAAAAATGGAATTCTTTCTTGTTTCATTAGGATCTCTTTAGTTTGCCCTATTAAGTGGTTGAAGGGGACTTTTGTCTTTCAACTGACTCTCTCTTGCCTTAATGAAGGGTCTGTGTTCTTCAAGGCTTTTTTTTTTTTTTTCTATCACGGCTGGCTTCTACAGCCATTAGCTTCAGAAGTGGAGTGAGACACTTGGACATGCAGAGTGCCGTACTGCTCGCTGTGGTGTGGGACTTCTTTCCTGCTACTGCAGTGGACCAGCAGCTCATCTCCCAGGGTGCTGGCAGTTAAGTTTGCCCTTATTTGGCCTTTGTTTGCCTTGCTTTCTGCTCAGTTCAGTGGCTTGTCATTTGTTTAAATGCAATTGTTCATTGTCATGAGTTATGTATTAAGTGAGATAAATCTTATGTTTTGAAGAAATGACAAAGGAAGAGACCTCAAAACTTGTGCATGTGAAATATGTCAGAATTGTATATGATGGTCTTGAAAAAATTGTTCAGGGAGGTAAAAGTATTCGTTGAGTTGTCAGAAGTGGTCTTTTGTGGGCTATTTTTTTTTGGTTTTGTTTCTTTTTCCTTTCTGCTACTAACCCAGAACTGACTCAGGCTTATGATATACACGTTGCTCTTTGCTGTGTGATTTGATAAATAAACGTGTGACTGTTTCCAGAACTAACTAAGGTCAGCCGTGACTGTGTGTCTTGAAAAGCTCCAAGGATGTGGGTTCCCCAACTTGAATGATAGACCTGAGTACGTGTACACTTATTTCTGAAGGAAGCAGCAGAGAACAAATGGCTCTGAGTAGTAGGGCTGCAACATTTGAATAGACCTGAGGTTTATTGCTGCTCCTGTCGCTGGTGCTAATGGCTGCCATCTTTGCAGCAGCACAGCACAATTTCGATTCGTGAGCATTTTCCTCATGAGAAAGAAATTGGGAGGAGCAAACTAGGTGCTACTTCTGCAGTGTTTCAACTCTGTTGGTTTTAGGCTGTGCGTAATGGCTTTCCTTGGTTTAACAGTCAGCTTTTTTTGCAGTTAGTAGGCTGCTGTTTATAGTCCTTTTGTTCGCTTTTATCAGTATTGCTTAGTCACTTGTCCTTCAAACAGTGTAATTTTCCTTGTAGACTTAAGCTTCAAGCCATAAATCAGTGTTTGTCTCATTAAACATGTTATTCCATAGTCACCAGAGAGTTCTAGGTAATCCGTGCAGTTAGCATCTTTGTGGAAAAAAAGCTGCATTGTGTCTTTTTCAAATGAAACAGTACTGCAGGAATCCAGTCCCATATCCGACTTCTGTATTGCATAGAAATTGGGAAATCTAAGCATTCCTACTACTGAAAACAAATGAACAAACAAAACGTTAGCACAGCTGAGGCAGATAGTGGGAATTGAAAGTGGAAAATTTGTGTGAAAAATTGGTACAAAAAGGACCAAAAGCATTGAGTCATCATAAATACATTTGTGCTGCTGATAAAAATAACATAAAGAGGTTGGGGTTTTTTTTGTATTGTGTCTATCGGTTTTTTGGTTTATTTTTTCAATTTTTATTTCTAGAAGGCCTGTAAAAGGACTCCTTACACTATTGTAACAATATGCTACAGAACGAGGAACGATTGCCTGATAGCAGTAGAGTTAGGAATGCACAGACAGACACAAACCCTGAAACCAACTGCAGCCCCCAGTGGGGATTTCTGTGAGTATCTAAAGCCTTGTGCGGCACAGCAAATACAGGGGATGTGGTAAGGAGGGAGAGTCCAACCCAAAACTTATAGAATGACAAGTCTCATCTTGACTCCAGAAGTTTTTGTGTTTTGGGGTGTTTTTTAGAGGTGACTGGTACAAGTGAAACAAAGCTCTTTCATGGGTAGTAGAACTAACATCCCTAGGTTTCTATGGATTTGTCCTTTGATTTCTCGATTTTTCTATTTTGTCTCCACTGTGCTCCCCTACCCGCTACGTTTGGCTGAGGAAAAACTGCAGCCCATACATCTAGTCACAAACTAACCACAACACACTGATTTTTGGTCTGGGAGCTGGCTCTGGATTATATTAGGACCTGAATTACAAATTATTATTTAACTCAGCCACTTCTTTTTTTTTTTTTTTTTTTTTTTTAATGAAACTGGTAAGAATTTAATTGATATGTTTATGGCACCTCACTTCTGTCAAACATGATCAAATGTGGCTAATATATTCAAAAGTTAGAGGACGGCTCAATGGTGCACTGTTAAGTCAATCTGAATGAGGGAACATCTTACAAAGCACTGTACGGGCATCATGGTGAAGTGTGCTCTTCTATGCTAAAGAGTGCGCAGGCTCTGGGAACTGAGAGGTAATTAGTGGTGCCGCATTCCACAAGGAGTTGGTAGCCTCACAAAAGAACACAAACAGGCAACGAAAGCAAAAGTCAGAGTAAAGGAAGGGAAGCTGATCTCTGAAATTGAATTAAATTATCTTTTCATTTAATAAACTGTAAACAGTCAACTGAGGGCAAATCTGCCATATAGCAAACTGAGTGTTCATACATGCTGGTTTGGATTAATGTTCTGTCAGACTGAACAGAGTAGTTAAGAATTTCACTAATAATTCTTAACTAATAATAATTCTTGGTGTGTATTTGCCAATAACGGATAGAAGTAACTGGGAGCTAAATACACCCAACATAGCATGTACTTAGTGTCATCATCAGAAAAAGAAACAAAGTTTAGAGAAAGAGGGGTCTGGGTGGGAGTAATGTAGAATATTTCTGGTGGTTCCTTATATCTGCCTGTTTCCATATGGAATACCCACAGTGATTTTAGTTGTTGAACACATTGTCTGCAAATGCTTATTTTCTTTCTGTAAACTTAAATGCTTAGTGACAAACATGTAAAATAAGTACAAGAAATACATGCATAAGGCATACATTTCATACGTGATGGAAAAGAGGCAGTCATGGTTTTGTCTTAAAAATAAGCTAGTGACATGCTTAGCTGTGGTCAGTGGTCTGATGCAGCGTTTTAGAAGTGTGGTGTATTCCTCTAGCTGTTTGTATTTGAGTAGCCAAAAAAACCCTCATAATTCTCACACTTTTAAAAACTAACAATACAGAGACAGATGATCAGACTGATGTAAAATGAGAAGCAAATATTGATCTTTATTGTGAACTCCTCCTTCATTTGAGCCTGGATCACATAAACTCTCTTGAGTTTCATGATTAAAGTATATATTCTCCTAGTAGGAGAAAGCCAGAATAACTTTTTCAGTGAATAATGGTTTGTGGTTTTTTGAAATTGCTCAACTTGATTTCCAGCAAACAAACCCCGCCAATGTTTCCCTCAACCCTTCCCAGCTGAACTGCTCTTTTAAAAAAAGTGCTATATAAGCTAAGGGTTAGTTTTCACAGCAATTTTGAGTCAGGCTGTTATGTTTGTATAACATGGAGTTTATTCAAATTGTCCTGCATCGGAATAAATACTCTGTGGTTCATTGTGGATGCGAGTCAAGCTGCCTACAAAAATTTCCATGTCTAGGTTGATTTTTCTGTCACTTTTGGCTTCTTTGTTCTATTCTTTTATTGTTCTAAGTGTGTCTTATTCTGATTTCCTTGGCTTAGTTTTTGTTTCTCTATTTTCTATTGTTATAATTCAAGCATTTTCTACTGTCTTGTTGAAAGCAGTGTAATCAATTCAGTATAGCATTAAAATAATTCACTGTATAATTAACTTCAGGTCTTTCAATACTTGCTTTTGATATGCTGTACAAAGTTATTTCCCTTATGAATTTCAATAAGTTAAAACTCTACAGAGCTTAATGAAACTTTAATGAAACAATGTTTTATCACCCTAGTAGTATTTTCTGCCATCTTCAGTTTTGAAACCGGTGACAAATCAGTGAATGTAACTCTTGTATTTCCTAAATATCTTTGTGGAATATAAGGGATAAATAAAGGCTCCATCCAGCTGCATTATTGGTTACAGGTTAATAATTTTTCCTTGTATAAACATGCGTGAGCAATTTTTTTTTTTCTGGAGTTTTATTCACTTTTTTTTTTTTAACTGGAACATGTTTCACATCCTTTAAAAAAAGCCGTGATGTCGGAATTAGATTCACAGATTCACCACTTGCTCAAGATACTCTTTTTTTGTTAATTACTGCCTCCCCCCAACCTTCTGAGGTATCCAGTTCCTTGCTTAAAACAAAGAAACAACAACAACAACAAAAAGACCCAAACAAAACCCCAAACCAAAAAAGCATAAAAAAACCCATCAGGAAGTGGATTAAGAGACGGCATATGTGAAGCAGCTGCAGGATTTAATTTGGTTTTTTGATATGTGTTTTTTGTTTATCTGTGTAATGGACCTTTCCTTGCTTTCAATAACCCTATAATAATAGAACTGTGCAGGAGTCCCACAAAGCTGTGAAGGGCAGAAATGAAATGGAGAGCTCAGCAATACAAATTATGAAAAGAAAAGTGATTTACATGAATTAACTGATTTGTTGGAGAGTTCTGAGTGACCTCACTTGCTAACGTTTTTATGCTTTTGTAAGATTTTATTTCTAGCTTCTTGTTTTTAATTCTTTGTGTTTTCTTCAGTTTCATCTCTATTCAATTTATATATGTTTCTCACATAAAAAAAAAATCCATAAGTTAAAAAATAACGATAAAGAAAAAAAAAAGTGGTAAAGAACAAAGCAGGAGGACAATAATCAAAAATCTCCTTGGAAATTGTGGTTAAGTTGACTGGAGAAGCTGTTCCCCCTTAGACCCATCCCTCACTTTTTTTTTTATATAAATAAAATTAAATCTTGCATTGTCTGTAAATCCAAGCTTCTTCTATACAGCTACAGTAGATAAGACAGTAGGTCCATTCTTTTAGCATAGGAGGAGATTAATTTTTCCATTGCCAAAGGAGACATTCTTGCTTTCAGTTTTAATCCTCCATAATCCCCTCACCACCTCCGTGCTAAAGTGCACAGAATAATTTAGATATGTTTCCAGGCTCAGAAGGTCTGAAGGTGGATTTGGGATTTAATTTAATTTTTCATCACAACTTTGTTATGAAAGCATGAATGATAATTAATTGACTTGTGTGAGCCTACTCAGTACTCTAATATAAGGAAAGGCAGTCCTTTCTCCAGAAGGTACTAGTTAAAAAACTGTAGGGTACGCAATTTAGATTTAAGGCTTGTGATTTTTGAACGTGGTAAGCGATCAATTTCGATCTATCAAAATGACAATTTCTCCAGTAATTGAATCATAGAATTGTCTAGGTTGGAAGGGACCTTTGAGATCATGTAGTTCAACCATCAACCTAACTCTAATTAAGAAAAAGAAAAAACAGTGACCCATCACTAAGCATAAGTCAACCTGTCTTTTAAATACCTTCATGGATGATGTCTCAACCACTTCCCTGGACAGTGCATTCCAATGCTTAATAAAGTTTTTGTGTAAAAATTTTTTCCTGATAACCAATCTGAACCTCCCCTGGTGCACCTTGAAGCCATTTCCTCTTGTTCTGTCAACTGTGACTTGGGAGAAGAGACCAAACCCCACCTCTCTACAACCTCCTTTTTGGGTAGTTGTAGAGAGCGAAAAGGTCTCCTCTCAGCCTCCTTCTCCCCAGGCTGAACAACCCCATCTCCCTAAGTATCTCCTCATAAGGCTTACTCTCCAGACCCTTCACCAGCTTTATTGCCCTTCTCTGGACCCAGTCCAGCACCTCAATGTCTTTTTTTTTTTTTTTTTGTGGTAATGGGCCCAAAACTGGAAACAAAGTCAAGTTAAACCAAAAGCATAGCTAGCCAAGGTACATTAAATTATTCATGAAAACTGATTCTTCCTCTGCCATAGACAGCCTTTCTTCTAGCCAAAGCTAGAAGATAAGTAACAGCTTGTCATCCATCCTGTCAGTGCATGATCTCAAATTTGATCTTAGATTACTTGCTAGGTGTATTTTGGGGAGCTACTTATATGGAGAAGGCAGAATAACTCTGTGACTGTCGTGGAGAGGTACACCATTGAGAACAAAGAAACAAAACGATCAGGGTATGCATAAAGGTGTAGGACATTGGCAGAGGAGATAACTAAATATTAAGCAGTGTATATGTGGAAAATGGGGATGAGAAGGTCGTTTGGAGTGCACACCTTAAAAGAACTGTTGTAAAGACCCAGGAGCAAGCCAATAGGGGGTGTGACTGGAAAATAGCATTTAGCACCAGTGTTTTGAATGAGCTGTAAGGAAAAAAGATTAAACAATGTAAGTAGCATGCAAGGAATGAGTAATTTAGTAAGAATGGGATTAGTCTTGCACCACTTTCTCTCAAGAAGTTGCACGTGTTGGCTTAGTATTGTTTGCCTGGACTCCCTTAGTGTGCAATGCAACTCTAAGGAACAATTCATCCTATGATTTTTTTAAACACCTCTTTTTAAAAGTAGCCAGTTGTCCTTTCGAGGTGCCTATTTCTCTTTCTTCATGAAGAGACATGTCTTAAGTGGTAACCTCAAATGACATTCTTAGTCTGTATGCAGTTGGAGCTAGACACTTCTCATCCTAAAGGAGGATAAAGAACTGGAGGAGTATCAAAAAAGCATGGGGACATTGGATTTCTCACTTTGCTAGAAACCAGAGTTCAGTGGTCCCCAACCCATGCTTGCCTGCACATGAAAGTATCTGTTCTTCCAGCCACAGAAAGATCAAGTCTAAACTGTAGCTCAGAAGGCAGAGCCAATTGTAATATTGCCTGGAGTGTGTGGCTTTCTCAGGAGGCTTTCCCAGCTTTTGACAGGATTAGGCATACTTGCTTCGGTTAGCCTGAAGAACTCTATCTTTGTATTCAAGAACTGGTCTTTGTGCATTTCTAAGTAGCTGATATCTCACTGTTATTCCTGACAGTTTTTCCAATGGAAGGACAGAACTAGATATTGATTTCTTGCAGATCACCTGACTCTAAGATTCTCTTTCAAAGCCAATCCCTAGAGGCTGCAGAATTTCTAAGTAATACACAGTGTTCATGTAATTCAGTGGATTCATTTTTATGAATAATGAAAATGAAACTTTACCTAAAACCAGGAGAAATATACTTTGTTTAATTAAGTTTTCCTTGTACTGCATTTTCTCTACTGTTCTTTAAAATGTTTGTCTGTTAGGGAAGATTTAATCCTCTGGGCCTTTAAAAATTACTAGACTATTCTGTCCTGGAGCTTGAAGCATTGCATTCATCATAACTTTTTTCCCCTTCAAATGGCAAACTTTTTTTTGTAATTTTAGGGTTTTCTTCATAGTCACTATCATGTTGAATAACAGAAGATTAGACTATGCTGCAGCATATTTTTATTCAATGTTCACAGTTGTATTAAAGAGAAAACACATTGAGAAACTACTCAAAAAACCCAAGTGTTGGAAGGAGGTAAGTTTTTCTTGTGTTCTGGGAGAAAAATTCTTGGTGTAGCAGTTGTTAAAAATCAAACTGCCTTTGTGAACACAGATAAAAACTGATCTATTTTTTCTGAGCGTTTTATTTTGGACATCTGGGAAGAAAGACATGGGGGAAGGAACACGGCTTCACTAAGCCTCTATTCTCTGTTGTCACCTGGGATAATTGAATGTTAATGCATAACAGAATGATGTTCTCATTCTTTTCTTGATCATTTCAAGTTTTTGAAGGGGCTGTCCTGGTCCTTTCCCTTTTAATCAGTTTCCAGTCTGTCACAAGACTTGGGCTGTTTTCACCCAAGGATGCCATGCTTCTGTGTGTAAAGATGGAGAAATTTCAAAACTTGTTATCTGTTCTGGATATTAGGGGTCCTGACCTACCTTTTTCAGATCTACTACGAATTTGTCTCAAAATCCATTACCTTCTGTATTTTTGGAAAGTTTTATCCCATGAGCGACTTCTACATACAAATGTGTTATCTTATGCATAAGTAAAGGATAATTTAATTAAGCCTAGTAGAGATCAGTAGGATTTCTCTTGCACGTGTCTTTGTGGGTGCTAAAGGGTAAGTCATTTTCCATTTTGGAACAGGGACTAGAAATCAAAAGCAAACATTCATAAAACATGCTTGAGAGTTTGTTCTCGTTTTATATTAAATCCTTATCAGTTCATGTGCTGTGCTTTGAGAATAACAGTCTTGTATGAAAAATGGTCATTCATAGACACTTAAAGTATTTGCTCTTTAATACAAAACAGACTCAGCAAATGTAAGAATTTTAAAAATGTATAATGAATTTTCATGATTGTACTAGCCAATATATCTAAAAATATATTTTTAAAGAGGCATGCTCATTTTCAAGAATCTAGAAGACTCCACCCTAACACATAGTGGGTTTCATAAAATCCTTTTGAAAGAATGATTTAAAGCCACTTCCAATTCAAATATGAGTTGACGTTCTTTGTGCGGTTTTTAATAAGATTTGCAGCAAACCATTGTGCGTGTGTTCATCCCTGTATTTTTCTAAATGAATACAATTTCTTGTTTACATCACATTCTGTGCTTTTAGTATTATCCTACTAAGTATATTAGGAAGCTAGCCCTTGAAGGACACTGAGTTTTAAGCAAGGGTGCTGACTATTTTAACATTAGAAAAAAGTTAATTACATGCTAATCAGTCATTCTGTGTTCTTGAATCAAAGTTCTGTTAAAAGTAAATATTTTCTTTGCAACATTAGGAAGAAGAAAAGCAGACTCGCAGACTCTAAAGGAAATAATTATACAGTATATTGGACTTCTTAAGTAAAAAAGGGTTTGCTCTAGGGAAAACTGGGTCCATTTTGCTATCAGAACAATTGGAAATTAAATATTTTATTGGCATAAAGCCCTGAGGCTCCACAGGTCTTCCCTTGTTTCCTTTATCCAGCTAAGTATGTCAACTTAGTCTTTTTGCATTAAATAACTGTTTGTACCTTTTCTGATTCTTTTCATGTTATCTGGAAAGGTAAATCCTTATATTTGTTTTTGTTGTTGCTGTTTTAAGAAAATGCTGAACTTCATACGTTTAAGTTTTTGAAGTTTCTTGCTAGCTCTTAAGACATCCTATGATTTCTGAACTTGTATTTAAACTTATCTTTAAGCACAGATTTTCATCTCATTGGCATGTATTATCCAATGTGTGATATCCAAATAAAACAAAAGCCAATAGCTTTATGTATTTTAAAAATGCCAAGCCTATTACTGTAGAAACAGTATCCCAGTTTTCTTGTTCAGCCAAACTAATTTGCAGTGCTGCATTAGATGAAAATTTCTTTCACCTAGTTCCAGAGCACAGTTTGTTCAGAGCTGCCTCTGTTTTGCAGGTAGGAATAGCTCACCCTCTGTGATACATGGGCTGGTGTGTTGAGATTCTGTATTGAGACAGAGTGTGTTAAGATATGTGTTCATAGGAGCTGGCTAAAGTAGTTATGGTAGGAAGGAGATCCTGTGTCAGCTCAGCTAGAACACGGGCTGCTTATTAAGCAAGAAAGTCTTCAGCCAATCAGTCCAGTTAATTAAATGATGAACTGTTTTATTAATAGCGAAGAGAGAAACTCAAGTGAGAAAAATTAATAAAACAGGAGCTGGAGGACTTACTTGCTCTTTGGGGCACTTTTTAAAGTTTGTCTAATTGGAATATTTAATCAGAAATTGGAGGTGGCAGTTGCAGATTTGATTAAGGGATGGAATGAATAGGAGATAGAAACTCATAAAAAGAAACCTCAGGTCATAGATTGCAGGTTTTTTGCTGCTGTGCGTGGGCATTTCCTGCATTTTTTAGTAATATTCTAAAAAGAAGCAGTAGTAGAAAATTAGCAAGCAAGTAATAAAGAATGAAACAGACCATTGTAAGAATTATGAATACCAGAGTTTATTAAGTATTAGTTTTGCATGAGTATACGCATTTGTATACACAGATGCACACGTATGTGTTACATGTGTATGAAATAATCTTAAAACACATAGAAGTGTAAATGACTGCCAATGGCTGTTTCATATAATTATTGACTCCAGCTCTGTTAAGAGCTTTGGGTGTGTTTGAAGTTGCAGAGAGTGTTTGGCTGTATGATTAGTGAAATATTGAGAAAAATTAGCTATTTGCTTTTACAGTGGAAGTACATGGAACCTGCCACCACCTGGTGAGACAATGCAGACTGCAAACAGTAGATCAGATGGGGTAGAAAAAACCCTGTTATTTCAGTGTTTCTCAGCCTCTCTTCCTTTTTCAGTATTAGGTTAGATTTTAAATTTACATACATTTATGTTGTTAAATAATGCAAATGAAAATGAATATGCTTTGAATCTCATTGGAAATGTGCTGATGACAATGAAAGGAATGCTGTTAAGTTCAGTAAACGCTTGGGTCATGCTTTGCATTATGAAATATGAAAAATGGAACTTAAGGCTGCTCATATTTATTGAACTAATTCCTAAAGCTGTTAGTGGTTCATTGAGAAATACAGTCTCGCTCAAGAGATTTCCCAGGAAACTTTCAGTCTTCAGTTAGAATCTTGTAATTTCATAGCATATTTTTAGACAAATGCACACACACAAAGCCAGAAAATCAGATTCTCTGTTCCACAACCAAAATGTGTTGTATCTTAGAGTGTATAGAATCATCCAGGCTGGAAGGGGCCTCCAAAGCTCATCTAGTCTGACCTCCCTGCAGTCTCAGGGACACCCCCAAGGTGATGAGGTTGCCCAGGGCCTCATCGAACCTCACTGACATGTTATTTCCAACATCTAAATTGATCTAACAGTTTTAGTTATGTTTAAAGCTTGGAACAAAGAAAATATTTTTATCATATGAATGATACTGTAAATGCCTATTCAGTGTGTCTTAGGAAACTTGAGGCCTTAATGGTACTGATGTGAATTGGTGCTTGATATATAATATATTATGTATTTTGTTGAACACTCTTTAGGAAAATATAATTAACATAGTTTTTGGTGATTTAGATTTGATAAAGTACATCTTAATCTCCACTAGCAAAAAATTTAGTAAGGTCCAAAAAGTTTTATGTATAAATGGTTGGTGATTGTAACCATTATGTTGGTACATGATAAGCCTCAAGTTATTCCTCTACCTAATTCCTAGATATCAGTCTGAGTGGTGGTGGAAATGGAAGCTCACTGCCAGTCTCCCATCTGTGCACATCATTCCCTTCCTTCTTTCATAGCCCTTTTCTGATTTTTGTGTTGACTATTAAAGGCAAGATGCTTATTTATGGGGACTCCTGATCCAATTCAGTATTGAATTTTTATGTTTCTAAAGATAATTTTTAATTTTCAGTGGTTTCTCAAAATAATGTGTTAACTGCACTAAACTGTCAAGAGTTTTGGAGAGATGACTCCATGCAGAGATGTGTGCAGACATGCCAACTGGGTCTGCCTAGGGAGGAAGTTTTAAAGACACATACAGATGATCTGTTTAGTGTGGCTCAGCCCTTCACAGGTAGACGCAGGTTCCATGTTACCAGTGGCACAAATTCTTTTCAGGCGGTTGGCTGTTTCAACAAAACATTTTCTAGTAGATGTGTGTGCGTGCATGTAGGACCTTAAGAAATGCCTCGTCAACTAGGATTGTTCACTGGACAGGGCCAAGAGGATATAGCTGGTACCAAGCCTTATTCCTGTATGCCAGATGCAGTCATCCTTGCAGTTCTTGGTATCATTTTGTATCCAAGGTACATAAAATCCCCGGTAGAGTTAAACTGCAACTGTAAAATTTAAAAAAGTGTTTAAAGTTGAATAAAATAACTCATGAATGTATCTGTGGAAGGCAAGTCCTTGGTACCTCATAAGGTTTGTTTGTTTTTTTTTTTTTAAATCTAACACAGATCAGATTTCAGGTTACTGGGCAGTCTTGTCATCATCACTCATTAGCTGTTGTGTGTACCGTATTGATGGCTCCATTTACCCTGTATTTCAGTGTTACTTTATTTGAAAGATGAATTATCATCTCATGTGCAGAATAATAGACATATAGTTCTGAATACTCTTGCAGTGCTAACATTGAGATCGTGGTGGTGATCTACCCTATGGAAATCTGTGCTTGATTAAATTAGCATTTTCTTGACAGCTTTATAACTTTCAAAATCTGTGACTGTTACTTCTGATAAATGTTCTACTCTTGAGAGAATGAGAAGTACTTTTAACAAGCTGTATTGTGGATGATTCTGTGCCAAATGCAATTTGTGGCATGTGTCCAAACCCGTTTTATCGCAGTCTGAAAAAATCTATTTTACTTTCCATCAGATTTAACTCAGCCGCCATTTTTGTATTCCTGTGATAATTATATACACAGAGGATGGGATGATGAGGTAGAACACTCATCCTTTTCGTTTTGGTGTCCAGCATGCAATGATGGACAAGCCAGCATGCAATGATGGCTTGTACAAGCATGCTCTGATGACAGTGAGCAAAAGCAGTAATGAACAGTGAACAGCCCTGAACAAATGTTGATGTTTTAAAGGCGAAATCAAGGATGTGATGTCTGGTAGTTTCTTGGTTATTGTTGGCCTTTTGTTCTGCAACTAATAATATTACAAATAACATTTTCTGTTGATGTGTTCAGAAAGTCATTTAAATTTTTTTCTGTTATCCTAGAGTAAGCTTGGTAACCAAATTGTTGATTAAACATGTTGCTTTGAGGCTTTGTTTTAAATCACAGGGCATAAAAGAGAGATGCAAATGCCCAGGTGAAAACTCAGTCATGTTGGTTTTAGTCTTGGCAGGTTATAGCCCTTAGGGCCTCAGGTTCATCAGCAGGCTGTAGTTGTGTCCAGCCTGAAAACCTCAAGTGTACTCCAGACACATTTGCTCTTCATCAGCAACTTCCTGGTCCTCGAGAAATGGTGCAGGAGGATGTGGTTGCAGAGAAGGACAGCTAAAGGCTGGCCGAGGCAACTGGAGGCTGCTGTCATATGGTGGCCCCAGTGATGAGATGAAGACTTCGGAGTTAATCCAGATAACATACAATCCAGGGCAAAGGTTCCCTATTGACTTCAGTGGATTTTAAGTCAGTTTTTTAGGCAGCTACACGTGGTTGTACTTGCTCACCCCTTTTAAAGAATATGTGGTTAAGGCCAGGCTGGATGGGGCTTTGAGCAACCTGCTCTAGTGGGAGGTGTCCTTGCCCATGGCAGGGGGTTTGGATCTTTAAGGTCCCTTCCAGCTCTAACCGTTATGATTCAATGATCACTCTCGCTACCCATCCCTATGTTTAAATGGCCAACATTTTCTGTGGGAGGGGGAGGCTTCCTTTCTCTCTTTCTGCAAATAAGTGAGTATATTGCCACTTTTGACACTTATCTTTTACTTAAAGTTCATTTAATTGCTTCAGATTTTGTGTTTGTTTACATTTGTGTGAAGTCCCAGGTCAGGCTGTTAATAGATTATCAATCCCTTATCTCTTTTTAAAGCAGGCAGACTTCTCCAAAAGGTCATTTTCAATACTAGTGATTCAATCTGCAAATTAAGTGCTGCAGTTCTGGGCTTTTTTTTTGGTGCTGGGTTTCTGGTTTTGCTTGTGTGGCTTTCTTGTGTGTGGTTTTGATTTTTTTTTTTTGTGTGTGGGTTTTGTGGTTTGTGTGTTTTGTTTTTTTTTTTTTTTTTTTTTAGGTTTACATGTTTCCTTGTATGTAGCTGTCTCATATCCTGAATTTGTAAATATCATAGAAAAGTGTATTACAATCTTCTAGCTATTTTTATGGTGTCTAAAATACATTCCAAGAGGAGAGGTGGTTTATTTATGTTTTCAAAAAGTAATGGGAAAAATTAACTGACTACAAGAAATTATGTGCCGTTTTTAATACCATGTGGCTACGTGGTATAGCTTTCTTGTAAAATATCTCCATTTGAAGAATAAAAACATACTAAGTCTGCTGTTTATTTCCAATCTAAAATCTTCTTGCAGCTGTATTAATTTCAGTAACTTTAAGACCTTGTAAGAGTTCAAGATAGTTTTCTTGTTAAGTGTAACACATTTCTTTTTAAACTTAGTAAGTTTATTTGTGTTTACTAACTATTATTTAGCACAGCGGGAAATACTATCTAACCTTTGATAACACAATGTGTGAACTTGACAATTGTAATCTGTCTGCAGTTTGATACAAATGAAAGGATAAAATAATACCTGATGATACCTACTTTGGATTGGTTAAATGGGGAATACTGAAATGCAGCTTGATATGCTAAAATGTTTTCAGCCACGTGCAATCATTGTGATCGTTGCTGTCTTAAGGTTAAAAAAGTCACAGGATTTCAGAGTGGGTTTGGTTTAGTGGTTTGTTTTTTTTTTTCCTCTAGGAGAGCAATCTAAATGCAAATTCAATACCTGAATAAAATCCAAGAAGCCAATATAAATGAGGCTTGAGGATAAAAAATGTGGTGGTGATGACACTTGGTAAGTTAGTCTGTCATGCACTTTGAATGTGAAAGTTTTTTGTTTGTTTGTTTGTTTTTATTCATATTGCATTTATAAAATAATAGAACAAAGTCAGCGTTATATGTGTTTGTCATCCAAAATTTACTGATGCCGATACCTTAAGAGTTCTGAATCTGTGAATCAAATATTCTGTTGATTTCATTCAAAGTAAGATTGTAAAGCCGTTTCAATGACTAAGTCATAATAAGGAAGCATAAAAACGAGGAAAAAGAATTCCTTGATTTCTAGGCATTTGAAAAAGACTACAGTGATCCAGTGCTGCTTGAGTCTATTACTATTCCATTGAAAAACATACTCTGGAAACTGCTGGTGTCCCTTGTTTCTTCCTGCTCCTCCCAGTCTGATATCGAACTCTAATTGAATAATGTATTCTTGGCCCCTAGATCTCTCTGACATAAGTAGTTCAGTGTGTTCAGAAAGATACATTTCCATACCTGTTTGAATTTTTGCCATGTTTCAGGCATCAGAAGACCTTTCACAGTTATTTCTGGAAACGAGTATTTTTTCTTACGATACCTGTTGTTGAAGCTCTTAAACCCAACCAGTGAAGTTTTGAGCAAAGACCTGTTTTGCTACCTTCTGCATATTCCTCACCAGTTTACTGGGGAATGTGTAGGAGGATCACCATGTGTGGAGGACTGGAATACAGTAAGGTTGAACAGTTACCATGAGACCTTTCTTAAGTCAATTTAAGATAAAATATTAGTTTAAAATAGTTGCTTACAGGATTTGCTGTAGTGTACTGCAATTGCTATGAAATACACAGATGAAGAAAGGAAAGAATGTTCATGTACTTTATTGGGCTCAAACTTAAATGAATTTCTCCTTTCATTCTGTGTTCACTTGTGTTGCTGCAGATATCAGAGAACCACTGCATTTCAACACTATTTGCTACTTAAATCGTATTAATAAGACAGAGTAAGTTCCTTGTGAAGTGTGTAGTTTTTTACAGCTGTCTTCCTTGGAGTTTGCAGGAGTTGTGTTTACATATCTTCTTTTCTTCCTTAAAGTGATTTCGCTTCTGAACTTCTCAGGAAGCAGTCTTGCTGATCCCCTGATCTTGTGAACTGCCCTTTTTCATTAGAAATACCAATGATGTTTTATAGATCTGTTGTAATCCCTGAGTTAAAGCTGTCGGATTGATGCTTTCACTTGAGGCAAAGTAAAACTTCATAACAGCAAAATGTGTGAATATATCTAGCATATTTATTTAGTGCCTCAACCTGCTGAACCTGGTGTTTCATTTTGACATATGAAGGGTGAAATTTTATGTAGTTATGTAAATTGCACAGTAATCACTTTTTTTTTGGTTGAGGTCCAATATGATAGTAATTGACCACTGTGAGCTGTAACAGTTTTGGGTGTTACTGAATGCAAGCTGTAAATGCAGTCTATTAAAAAAAACTACCTGAAACCTTTTACAGAAAAGCTTGGGTGATTGGTCTTCAGGTCTGTTCAGAAATGTTACTTTACAAATGGCATCAAGACTGTCTTTTCTTGTTCCTGCAAATCTGTTTGAAGATTAGAAAAAAATAATTATGTCTTTTAGTTCATCTTCACATTTAGTGAACTGGAGTTAGAAACTTTCACTGAGCACATTTCACAGGCCAACTGATACCAGGCATCCAGTGGTTAGGATAAAGATCAACTACTCAAGCTCTTCCATTTTCAAAGTGTTCATTATATATAACAGAGGAATGAGGGTATGCATCTCCCACTTCTAGGAACATCTGTGCCCTTTTGTTCCTAGATACCCACACATTTTTTAATCTAACAAATTTATTTGGTTGTATGCTTTCTGAATAAGATATGGCAATCTGTCAGAAATATATTTTTAGAGGAATGGATATAGAAACAAACAATGCTTTCTACCCCTTTCTTTCCCAGACAAAAATGAAGAAAAAAACCCTCTCCAAACAATAACCTTTACCGTTCGGGCATTGTAAGTTCCAGCACTGAACACTGGAGAGTGTTTTTGTTCTAGCCGTGAAGCTCTTCTGCATACAAGTAAATGAGTGATCACTGAGCATACTTAAAAAATGAGGCAAGGCAGGAAAGATGCATCATAGATTGAGATTCTTTTTTTTTGGATGTTCAACACATTTAAGTTAATTAGTCTTCTCTAAAGAGACAGTGTCCTAGTGAGCAAAGTTAATGTCTCTTTTGGTTTCCTGCTAAAGTTAGTCTGGTTGAATGTAATTTTTGTTTTATGATTCCAATCTCAAGTTCCTCCATTTTTACTTGTCTTGTCATATATTCATCTTCCAGACTTACGCATTGCTTGTATGTTAATCTATGCATTTGATATTGTGAGAAAGAGAGACTTTGTTTTAGTTAAATTGTTGATGTATCTCGTTAAATAGTGAAAAATATTTTTAGACTTGGAAATGTGCCCCCCTCCCCCCATATAATAACATATAATATAAAACACATATTCAATTATCATGGTAGTATTCATATTTTAGCAAATTTTATCACACGGTTAAAATAATGTTCTTCTTTCAGTTGCATTTTCTATGCATGTTTTAATTTCAAATGTGTTTACCTACTATCCTGTTCTATATTCCCTAGGATTAGAGGAGATTCCACCACATCTTACATTTTGTTTTGAAACTTTTCAGAATGATCTTCTGTCATAGGGGGGAATTAAACCTCTTGGTGGCGTATATACCAAAAGCACTGGTGAAAATGGATTGTTCAAGGTCTAGTCCTGAAAAGTGGCTCGTAGTGGCTTTGTCGTCATTACCTGTCAAAGTATCCATCTTTGATATGATGTGGTGGAGAGGGTATAGCAGAGGACCCCCAAGATGAATAGAGGCCTGGAACATTTCTCTTATGAGGAAAGGTTGAGGGACTTGGGTTTTAGTCTGGAGGAGAGAAGACCTTTGCAGGTTACCTGTGTGATTTAACCAAGATGTTACGTAAGGACCTAAAACCTAGTTTTGTATAATGTTGAGCAAGACCACAGACAAATGTAATGATAAAGGACAGCTCTGGTGATGTAAGGACATATCTAGCATGAATATTAAAATTTAAAATAATGTTGTGCTTACCCTGATTTTACTTAAGTTTATAGAAATAATAGGTTAATGGAAGGAGATCCTGGCCTGTTCATGTCCTAGAGGAAGTACATTTCCTGTCCTGTCTCTGTCTTGGAGATTTCCCTTTTTCCCCACACTCACTTCAATAGTTGGAATTGAGACTCTTAGGGCTGAAAAACTGAGTGAAAGCATTGGGGTGCTCTTGGCACTTTTTGCACTGCCAAGACATGGAAAATAGCCCAGCTTCAGTGCATTTTCAGTCTAGATCAGAATTAAGCAGACTGATAGTCTGAAAAAGGCAGAGTTTTAAATGCATGTTTTTCTTAATTCAGAAATATGGATTCCTACTTTGTCCAGAGATTTTATTATTTCACAGGATACATGTGTTATGTTACAATCTCTTAGGTCTTTCCTGGAACAAGTAGATCTAAACTTGTCAATGGTAAGATTTTTCTTGAACTGTAACATGGGACATCATATAATGCACTTGGAAATGCCTGGCTTGTTTTTTCTTCAACTTAAAAGTTAAGTCAGTGAAAAGAATTTTTAAATGTAATGATTTACCTACTAGTAAAGTAGTAAATATACATGGAGTTTTATTCATATAATGACTTCAGGGCATGTATTAGTAGTTGGTAGACTTAAAAAAAAATAAAGGTATTGTTGTCTGTTACTAGCAAAGGCAAATAACTTCTAGTAGCATGTAGCACATCAATAACTTACACGTTTAATTGTATTGCTTAGAGGCAAAATTGTATCCCTCTGTAGGCCAAGGGCAGGTGGATAGATACGTGGATGGACAGAAAGAAGAAAAATTAGACTGCTTCATTTGATGACTGACACACTTGGAATAACAAAAAGAAGGGAAGAAATGCACAGGAAAGGATGCAAACAAAGGATGCACTCACAATCTGAGACTTTACATGTTTATGATTTTCATTAAAAGAAATTGAAAGGAAAATTGCTGTAAGGCTCTCTTGGTGTGCATGGTAGGGAACTGATTTTAATAAATAAGGGAAAAATGTTTCTTCAGGACTTTGAAAGGGAAGAAGAAAACCTCTTGGAATTTTCATGCCTGCCTTTTATGTGTTGACAATATTACTGGTATCTGGAAATGGGAAATAATGAACTGTCTTTTGGTAAAAAACTAAATGAGGACCTGTGTTTTGTCAGGTTTTTAAGATGTTTTGGGCATCTTGGGGGAAAGAAAAAAAATATTCACTTGCACTCACGGGGTTCCTGAAGATCAGAACAGTTATGAACACTTAAATATAATTTAGGTTTTCAAATTAAAAATTTAAAGAATTTTTCCAAGATTTAACATCTTAACCCTAGAGGAGAGCTTGTATGAGGAGGAAAACAAGTAATTTCTGAGAACCTAAGGAAGGTTCTGTTAAATCTTGTTCCTCACATTTGGACCTCTGACTCGGTGAAGGATTCTGTCTTGATTTGCTAGAGGTCCTAAATTTATAACAATTAATGTTTTTAAATGGCAGAATTTTGGGACAAGTGTTTGAAGCAAAAGAGAAAGAAGGTAGGAAGTGACTGCAGTCAGGTTGAACAGATAGTGGAAAGGTCCACACCACAAGACATTGTAGTGTTTTGTAGGAACAATGACATTGAGGTAGAACTGGAAAAAGGATCTTAAAAGAAGGAAAAGTAATTTTTTTTTTCTTCAGTATCATGTAGTATGAAAAAATGATTCAGCATAGAATTATAGATGTGATCAGAGTATCTCTGTACGGTAGACTTTCCAGTAGACTTATGTAATCTACTAAATCCCTTAAATTTTAACAAAATATATTAAAACAAGAATGTTCAGCATTTTTTTTTTATAGCTGGCATAAATTATAAAGGAATTAGGAGATAAAGACTAGGGGTATATTTTCTCTTCCTTATCTTGCAGATAGAACTGTGGAGAATGACAGAAAGTTTAATTTGACCCCAACTGAATATGGTCTGCTTAGTAGTCTGCTCTTCCTTGTGATCAGAAGGAAATTGTTTGCCTGCAGAGTGAGAGATTGATGAGCAGACCAGTGTTATCTCAGCACAGCCTGTCACAAAATAAAGTTGAATGGGATTTGAATGGCAGGTAGACGATCCCTGCATGCAGATGCTTGTTGGGATTATTTAAAATCACATTTGTTCTCCTCTTCTCTTCCATTACTGATACTTCTAGGTGGCCAATTTTAGACTGGTATGGATTTGGAATAATTGTCATCCATTTGGGCAAAACTGGATATATAATTCAAGCCACAGGAGGAAAAGAGCAATACCAGACAATAATTCGGAAGAAACAAGAAATGAGATGGTATTTTCAACTATAATTGCTTGGAAGTTGGAGAATTTTTTGGGTAGAGCTGTTTTAGGAAAGCATTGTGAATTCCTGAGAAAGAAGGAAGGTAAAATAAATACACAAAAAGAAACTTTAAAAATGAGAAATATCAATCTATTTATATACTGAAACAAAAAGTTGGTGTTGAAATGAAAGGCTGACTAAAATGTCAGTATGAATAGTTGGTTGGATGTTGAAAAATGAGAAGGATATGTACTTCTTAAGGTGACACAAATTTACTTTCCTGCAGCTTTTCATCACTGCAAAGGAAAGGGAAGCACGAGGAATGAGGTAGATGATTGTTTGATGTCCTGGGCGTCGTTATTTAGTATTGTTTTATTTAGGCCATCTTTTTTAGAAGCCTTAAAAATTAAGGACCCCACACTGCCTGGATTGTTTCTTTCTTCCCTTCTCACTCAGTGAAGTGCAGAGCTTCAAGACTTCTTTCCTTCTTCACAACCCTCAAAATTCCTTTCCATTTCCTAGTGACAATGTTTGCATAAATCTATTTCTAAAATACAGGGGCTTTCACAAGTCATTGGGAGTTGCTCAGCTACTGCCTAGGAAAGAATAGGTTGATAATTCCTCAGAAAATAACAACAAAAAGAGCTTAAAATTATCATATTCTTTTGCAGATAATGATAATGGTTATTTTGCTGATCTACTGTTTCCTGTTTCTGTTTAATGAAGACGAGTGCATTTTACAACATGTTAAGCTATATGTCATTCATATTATACATTCCAATAGGTCCATGAACATTGCTTTTTATAACGTGTCATGACTTTGAAAATGTTGCCATGTGTAGAGGGAAGGCTAAAATCATTATGTGTTGCTTCAAATAGTCTGGTGCATGTGATGGTTCTGTTCTCAATGACTAAAGTTGATAAAAATTGTCATTGGCACATAACAGATGCTGGGTAATTTTGGATAAAGAGTTCATTTCAATCTACCATACACTGGGGCCTAATTAGCGTTCTTAGTGGTGCAACATACTAAGTGCTTAATAGAACATATTTTTCTTATTGGTCTCCATGTGGCTGTAGCTTATCCACTTCATTATTCCACCAGGTTTAACTGCATATGTTTTCTCATTTTGTCTAGAGTTCAGATACTCTTCTGCTATTGAAGGAAATGTAGTACTCACACTGCTTCAAGACATAGAAATCAGTTGTGGATGATGCTTGAACTGCTGTTAGTTGTTTTTGGAGTATCATTTCTTGTGTAGTGACTGCTGAGTATCAAATCCTTTAGTTAGTGAACTAAATTCTATTTCTTTTGAACTTAAAATTTTTACTGGTTGTCAAAATGTTCTTTTCATGCATTTGCAAGAGTAAGGAGAAGCGTATTCATGCTATGATCTTAAATTGGATTACCACTCTTTCATAAGTTGGCTTTATCCTTTAGTACTTAACTTTGAAGGTCTTTAGGCCTTAGGTTGTGTAATAATTGAGCATAAATTGTGTTTAGACTGTATTAATTCAGTTTCATGTAATGGTGAAAACTGGAAATATACTCCTTTGTGATTTCAGTGAAACTCTTACTGGTTTTATTGCCCAGTTGGAAATGTATTCGTTTAGTAAGGTGTGTATGGAGTACTTTGCAAATTGTTTATTAAGATTCTCTGGTGTTTTGGATGCCAGTGATTTGAAGCCTGTTAGTTATTGCTCTCTCCTAATTGCAAGTATACAGGTCACATACCAAAGTTGTTAAGACTAAACCTCAGAGTTCATTTGCTGGGAACTTTTCTGTAAAGTGCTATAAAACTTCAGCCTTATCATTGTTCTGCCACTGTTTAACATGTTGCATTCCTGCTAATGTATTTTTTAATAGGTTTGCGAGTGCCTTTTTTTTCTATAGTGACTGAATAACTACTAGCTGCTGCTTATTTTAATTGTGTATAAATTTCATGAAGTAATTCTGATCTTGAGCTCCTATCTCTTTTCGGCTGTAAACATGTATTTTTTTCAAGCAGAAGAGTGATCAGCGTGAATTCAGTGAGCTGGCTGTCATGTGATACTTAAATTCCACAGGGCTTTTTGCTTTTCATTGGTTGTACATAGGTGGCTGAAATTGACCTTGGCTTTCTTTTAGCTGTCTTTATGAGTGTACTTGTAGAGTGTCATTGTGGTCTGTGTATGGTCTAGGAACCTTCCACTTCATCTCACTAGTAAAGCTACTTTTTTTAGAATGACGGAGGCCATTCTCTAGAGATTTGTGTCTCTCTACAGGAGACACAAATTGCAGGACATTCTTCCTTAAATCATAGAAAACCAAATAGTCAAAGGCACTTGTGTTTTTAATTTTGTGCTACTTAAGTAATGAGTGTCTATGCATCGAAGTCATTAACCTGCTTATTGGCTGCCCAAAGAAAATTGTTATGAACCCCTGATCTTATATTTATTATATTTAGAAGTAAATTTTGTGTGTTAAATAATACTGAAGTTTGAAAGTGAGTAGGAAAATATGAATAGGCAATGAGAACGTAACTGTACCTGAGATCTGACTAATAAATGGTAATGAAATACTATGAACTCTATAGCAGGTTTTTCCTCTACTTGGTGGTGTATTTCGAATGTCACCCTAAACACTGTGTTGTCTGGTAAGCAGTGATTAGAACAGGTTGCTAGGTTTGAGCACGTAACTTTTTAAAAAGCTACAGGATAATTAACTGTCTAGATAAGCATGTTTCTTGCAGGCTTTTGTTATAGAAAAGAGCTGTTGCTAGGTTTCAAAACATAAGATCAACCTTTTTGTTTTCAGTCTGCATTGTTCTACCATTTTCAAGGAAGGAGAGGCCTCTTTCTAGAGTTTTCACCTTCCCACACTGCTAAATAATATAAATTAACTAGCTTTGTCTTCTTTCATGGATTAGTCAGAATTTGTTCATAGAGGAGCCCCCACATTCTGCAAGCCACCAACTGAGAAATAGTAGTAGACCCCCAAGATTAGAAATCAATAGTATTAACTCACAGTCCTGAACTAGTGTCTGCTATATCATTCAGTCTGTTTGCCTGATAATTCTTGAAATTTTCTGTGTATCTGTAATGCTGCTTCCATTCCTCCATGCAGGGGACTTCATTAGATCAGATTTGTGAAGCATTTGAATGTAATAAATGTTCTTCAAACCCTTAGGATTGTACCATGGCTGCTACTTGCACTAATCCCTGCTCTGCTACGTGACAAGAGCTGTCAAAAAACCAAACAAGACTACTTTTCCTCCTTGAGGATGTTACATTTACTGTTATCTGGGATACCAACAACTTAAATATATTAAATGATGACAGTACTTCTGAAGGCCCTCATCTACTAAGGAGGGTAGGAACTGATCTTTGTAAATGTCTCTCTGAGGCACATGGTAGGTGAATATCAGACATCTGGGAGTGTTTGCAGCTGTGGAATTTGTAGTCTTTTTGATGGCGCAGTTAGGAAGAAATTATCTGCAGGGATGGTTGTCTTCCAACATTGCTTACAGGTTGACATGTGTACCCTGAGCATTGCTGTGGTCTCTGAGGACACAGAGAAATGAGTCCTGTTTTATTATTAAAATTAAGCTATGTTTTGTAAAAAGAATTTTTTATTCTTTTTATCTGGTTTTCAAGGTTCGTATTAAAAAAAAATAATGCTATTAAAAGTTAGCAGGTAACTTTAAAATGTGCATCAAACCATGCAAATATGACTGGATACTCTAGAGTATGAGCTCTAAATCAATTCATCAGAGTTTCCTAATAATGAAGCAATTAATCTGGGATGGGAAAAGATATTGCTTGCCTTCTAGAGCTGACAAGTTGCATTTCAATTCAGTCCTACCTCACTTCTTCCTTCTCTCCTATTAGTAAAGCTGAGTTTTTCTCAGTCATGTGTGTCAGACTTACCATCTGTCAGAGTTCTATGGCTGCTTGACGAGACATTACGAAACATGTGTATCTAAGCACTGTAACAGGTTGTATGCCATGCACTGTTAAAATGGTATTCAAACCTGTTTGTATTTTGTATTGTGCTTTCCCGAATAGTAACTTTGGAAAGGAAAAAAAAAAAATCCCAAACCCCAGACCAACCAACAAATCCAACCCCCAGTAAATAGTGCAGTTGCAACATATATGACAACTGTCAGTAAAAGCAGCAAGAGCATGGAGAACTTGATGATATAATTTAGGTGATAATGAGATCATTGTTATTTCAAAGCTTACAGCATAATAACATATAAATCCAGAGACTAAATCCTACAAATAAAATGTGATAATTGAGCACAAAATGAAGGTGTGAGGAATTAATGCTAATCTTCTGAACAAATATAACTGCCACATGGAGCTGTGCATTATGTAGTTAGAGCTGCTTTGCTGAAACCACTTGTTGTAACTGTGGTATAGTAATGAGTTCAAGTATTCCCCAGCTGGGCTGGAATGAGGCATATACATGACCTGAGCCAACCTTTTCTATATCAGAACTGAGAGTGACTTTGGCAGGCGAGCTGACTGTAATTGCCTACACTCAGCACCTTAGCAGATGTGCTCAGCATGCATTAGGATCAGAATATTTTGTCTCTATGCAGCAAGACGCCACTGAAAGCCACTGGAGGTTTTGCTTGACTGAGGTTTCCAAATTGCCCGCTGGGTCTGTTTTCACTCCTAAGAAATATATCATTCTCCCGTGTATCTACTTTAGGTTTTGTTTTTCCTTTTTTAAAATATTATTAGCCTACAGTATTTAGTGTACTGAACTGGAAATATCCTGAGAGTGAAATGTCTTATGTTGGACTAGATTGGTTCACCTCTGTGTCTGCACGTTTAAGAATGATGTAGAATGATTAAGATGATATTAGGTGATGCAGCAGTGGGGGTTTATTTTTCCTGTAAGGGGCTGATTATATGTTCCCTAAGGATTTTATTTTCTAGGGAAGTCAGTTTTAATTTCTGTCACCTCACAGGCTTGGTCTAGCCTTCACAGTGGTGATTATGGAAAACTAGAGGTTGTACTTAAGTAATATTCCGGTAATTTTATTCCATGTAGTCTTAACAAGCGTGGTTCTGTCTACTAACGGAACCTTACAGTTATTTGCAGGATTATTATGTTGTTTAAAACTAATTGGTGGGAAGGAGATAGCTGCAAATGGTTCATTTCCAGAAGCAATACATTTTACAGTTAGCATTAAAGCTAGCATTTGAAGTCTGAATCCCCATTTTCATTTGGGAATCCATTATTACTTCCCCACCAAACACTCTACTGGAGTGGTTTTCTTTTTGTCTGCCTGAACTAAAGCTATGAATAGAAGGTAATTGAAAGTGCATTGCCAGATAGGTAGCATTTGAATGTTCCCAAGTATCTAAGCGATACCTATAGCCTGTGTCTAGCTACAAGTAAAATGAAAAAGAACCTTTTTGGTGGTTTGGTAGAACTAGGAAGAAAATTTCCAACAAATTAATTAGTAACAACAGTGGGTGAAACAGGTGTCAATAAGAATCAGACTGTAATCTGTATTTACACTGATACAAAGTGTGAGTATAGCTCAAGATGTTTCCTGGATAGCTTTGCTAAATGCCAGCACAATTAACAGGGATTTCACTTGTAATGCCCAATATGTTCGTCTGATTTCTTGTTACAGGTAAGGAAGAAGCGAGGCTTTTGCTGTTGTGCTTTTCTGTTGTCTCAGTTCCAGGGCAGCAGGCTCTGGCAGTGCTCAGCTGGGCCATTTTACTAGATGCAGAAAAATAACCTTCCAGAAGCCTCAGACTGACCGTAACGGCTGGATTTGTGAACTTGTTTTCACTCCTGTTCCTCTTTCAGAGACTGTTTTCTCCACTGCTGTCTTTTGAGGTCAGAATTGGTTTTTAGCCTTTGAGCTAACTTTAATAGGGAACTTTAATTGGTAGATTGTAGTTGATAAATAACTAAGTAACAAAATTATATCAGATTAAGAAAATTGTTGGATGTTCTGGTAACCCATTCTTGCCTTGTGTAGGAGTTTTGACCTTTGACACAGAACTTAGTACTCGAAAGAGTTCTATATCAGAATACTTATTTAAATTGAGCTTTTCTGCAAGGTAGCATCGTCTGCATGCATATATATTCCTTGATGAGCTTGCATTGAGGACCTTACTTTCCCTTCCATGAGTTTTTCCCAAAAGTTTACTCTTTTTTGTATTCAGAGGCTTTGTTTTACATGTTACTCAAGAAAGGGATCTTATCACAACTGTGAAGAGCATCAAGTGCCTTTGCACCCTTTGTTTGCTCCCTAAAGACTGTTTTGAAAATTGAGCTGAACTGTTCCTTTCCTTTGGTTTAACTGTTTGGTTTTGGATTTTTTAAAAAAATGTTTTATTTTAATTGTATGTTGTTTTATTTTACTTGACTATTAACTTGGCTGTTAGCTTACCTAATAGCTACGAAGATGTTCTTTCCACCTTCTGCCCTGTGCCTAGTTTCCCAGTTCTTCTCTCATCTGAAGTTAACACTTTGCTATTACGGTCAGAGGCTGTAAGAGTGAGATGCATTAGTGCATTAAGGTAATGTAGCAACCTAGGTAAGGGTTAGATAGATCACCATATGTTTTCGGAAAGTCCTGTTATGGCTTATTTGAATCCTGGAAGTGCTATGGATGGAGAGAGAGAAGATAGTTGTCGGGAGTTAAAACTTTTTGACCAGTTGTGTCTAGAGATTAAGGTGAAACTGAAGCAGAACAATGTCAGTAGATCCAAAAATATAATATGGCAGTTTTCAGAAGTAAAATGTGACAAAGACTTCTTTAGACTTGGGAAGAAACTTTGTTTTTTAGGGAATGTTGGATTAATTCTAGCTATTTTTGCTGTCTCTCTTTATCTACAAAGATGACTTCTTGATGTTATAAACATACCAGTACAATTTTTCTTCAACAACTTAATCTTTAGTGGAGAGCTATTGCTCTGAAAGCATGCCTCTTGCTTGCAAACTAATAAACAAGCCATAAAATCCCCCACAGCTCTCAAATCTTTCAGAACATTTGAGGATTTTCAGTTTTATGTGGATCTAATCATAGTTGGTTGCTACTATTTTTACAGTATACTAGTTCCCAGCCTGGTACCTGTTGGAGAGGCTTCTCTTTTCCCCCAGTGTCTTGTTCTTTGTCAGAGTAAAGGCCAAATAAATTTAAAAATGAGTTCTAATTTGGGGGGGGGGGAAAGAAGGACCATTTGGACATACTCCACAACTGTGTTCAAATACCACTGAAGTGAACAGAGAATTTTACTCTGTGTGTATTTACTGTAGAGCTGAAGTCTCATATATACCCCAGATGAAATTTCAGACTCCCAGGCTACACAGCACTCCAAAGCCTTGCAGTCACCGCTAGACCTTGAGAAATGGTTGAGGAGCTACTAATGACAATTGTAGCCTGGCAGGCAGAAGCAGTGAGAGTGCCTGATGTTTGATGGGTAAAAAGGGATCTAAACTGAGTAGGCTGCTTACATCTCTCATCAAAGTGAAAGGAAAAGCAACAATATGCAATATGGGTTCTCTTGAGATAAGTATGAGAATATTCATGTTAGATATATTAATGATTTGGAGAGAGAATCAGATAACAAAAATAACAACATTTCATCCCTACGATGTGCAAAGATAGGCAAAGTAAGGAAAATAAGTATTACTGAATCTGTTTAAACTGCAAATGCATTTTATGTTCGCTTTCTTCTGCCTGCTTTCCTAGGTCTTTTGTCTAATACAACACACTTCAAAATCACCCTAAATCAGAGCTTTCTGATCGGGAGTTCTAATTGACTCAATACATTTCCTGCATAGCAGGAAAAAAAACGCCCACAAAAAAAAGTTAAAGCTATCTGCAGATAGAGCTGGGAGTTTTACCTCAATGTGACTTGACACCTGTGAATGACAATGGATCCAACATGAAGCTGAGAAATGCTGTAATCTCTCTTGTGACTGGGAAACTAAAAAGTAGAATCTGCACTGGTGATATAAACCAGGGAAGTATAGCAGCTTTTACCGATGGCAGACAAACTCATTCTCAAGCTCAGGAGGTGTCTGGGAGCTGACAGCATCTGTGCCAGTTCAGGTATCTCACAGTTCTGTACGTTTCCCTTTTTATTGTGGTGCTGTTCAGTGCTGTGAAAAATTCCAGCTATCTGTTTCTTGAAGAAAAAGGACCTATGTACTAAACATTAATAAGATGATGTAGGTCACAGAGAGGTCAAATAGTTTCCCACAGAACGGATAGGGAGCATCAGATGATGAAGTGTAATGTTCATAACAAGACAGTGGTAGTGGTTTAACTTGCACGTAGTTTGTAAGTGACCACTATAACCCCTTATTGTGGATATTTAGGATTCATGAAATATCAATATGTAATTCCCGAAGAAGGATCTAAAAGAATTCTTCCTATGCCAATACAGTGCTTCTGGCTGAAGATTCTACTGAGCTGCAAACTGGAACGTATTGATAGGAAATTGTAATGCCTGCTTTCACTAGGTTACAAAATCTGCATGCCTTGAAGGGGTCTCTGAGATCATCTTCAGTAAATGATTGCTGGAGACCAAGTACAGGGCTAGACAGATGTTTGGCTGGTTTTTGCATGGTTGCTCTTTGACAGCCATGTTGTATCTGCTAGGCTGGGACTCATCGGTCTGTGTTGGCCAGGGGTTTTGGCTAGGTCTACAACAGTGTGTAATGCTGCATGGTAGGACAGGATCGGTAAGCCCCTAAATCTATGATATACATTACTTATAGTTTTTATCAGGACTAGGTTTAATCTTGTCCTCTGCACTGAATTCTTCTGCATCGTGTCTGTCATCACGATGTATTTGATTTAGTATTAGGCAATAGGTATATGGTTTGTGTACGCCAGAAGGAGAGCTTCCAGTTTTGTTTTCTGTAGAGATGATCTAGTTTTTGCTCACCCAATCCATTCAGTGTGCTGAACCAATGCACAGTAAGTGGGGACAGCAAGGAATTTGTTCCAAATTTATGCAGATACTCTGAAACAAAATATTAATATAGCTTCATTCATCTTTGTCTAGATTTCTTGAAGACAGAATTTTCTTTCCCCATTGTATAGCGGTGATGTTGCTAATGACTGCTATTTCTGAGTGACTCTTCTGGTATGTGGGGCTGGTCTGACACCCCAGCCAAACTAGTAATTAGTTAATTAATATTGTGCATGTTTAATAGACATTTCTGCAGAAGTAAGGGAACTGGCTATGTTGGATATTATTACATAATGGCTTTGTATCAAACATGCTGAAGTCCATCGTTTTGCTTGGTGACAGAGAGAGATTTCAATATCACTTAGGAGTTTTGTCAAGAGTGAGGAATAAATTTGACAACATGACAACGTGAACTTTTTCTGTTTGTGTTTGTGAATTACATCTCTGTCACATAACAGAGATAGCAGTCTGATAACAGTGATTCAGGTGCTGCAGAGCAGATCTGCAGAAGCTTATTTACATTTAGATGGAGCGATGCTGCGGTCTTGAGGTGGATGGTGTAAGGCATTGACAGAGGCAGGACCATCGTGGAGGCATTGGAGCGTAGGCGAAAAGTGTGAGGCCATGAATGCTGGGAGACAAGGACCAGGGCAAATTTTCTTTGGCTTTTCTGCAGGTGGAGGAGGTTGGGATTTCCTTCTGGCATTTCAGAGTAGACTGGTTTAGGAACTGAACTGATGATCAGTGGTTGTGGCACTGGGAAGAAGAGTATGGATGCTGCTGCTCTGAGGGGAAAAGCTCATTTGTTGTGTCTTGCCTTTGACAGCAGGTCCTGGTGAATTTTTGCAGGCATTGAGACTGCAATATGAAACTAGTCTAATCTCATCACGCTGCAAGTATTGGTGTTGTGCTTATGGAAGGACTAAAGGGACAAAAATCTTGGTTGTGACTTCTGGAGATGATCAGTTCAGACATACCAAAATAATTAAAACCTTGAGAGCAAGGTCTGGTATAATTAACTGGATATAATGGGAATAGTCTAGGAGTAATATATTTTGTATTCTTTCTGCACAAAATCACATGATTGAAGCAGATGGCTAATAATTTTAGTCTTTGTTTAAAAAAAAAAAAATCATGGGATTTGTTGGTCCTCTGTCAATGAGAGAATAGATACTATGGGATTCAAGTCAGAGCTATGTATTTTCGATTTGAAAAACCAGTGTAACATATGTGATTAAATGTAAGTCATTCAGATAAAGAGGAAAAACCTCATATTCAGAAAGAATTAATTTCCTTTTCTTTACGATGAAGTTGTTTCATTCTGAATTTTGAGATAATTACAGTTACTTGGAGAAAGCCGTATTTAAGGACTTCTGTGTGGCACATGATTAATGCTTGAAATCTTTGGCAAGATCCTCTATTGTATGTCATCTTAGATTGTTTGGGTACCAAAAATGTGAATTCTGACTTTTGGTGGTCGTTTTCAGGCTTTTATATTGTTTTTTCATAATATAAAAGAGCGCTAGATTTAACAGGGAGCTAGGTATGTGATGATGAATCTCACAAAGGTTTTCATACAGAACACTGCCAAGGTAAATGAAAACTATCAGCACTCACTGAAGTTAGTGAGAGCTGAGAGTTTCCTCTGAATATATATCTGAAATTTTAGGTTACAACTTCCTCTGTGAAACCCATCTTACTATGAGACTGCACTACAACCTTTCTTACTGGCCAGTCAGAGCTCTAGATCTGACCTTATATTTAATTAAGCTGAATATGTAGATCTTAATCCGTGATTTACAGTGAGGTTATGTTCAGTTTAAGGGGGTTTGAAGTGTTCTCAAATTGTAAGGCTTTTAGCTGGATAATGTGAGTAAGAGTCCTTAGGTACAAAATATATCTGTGTGTAGTAAATCCTCCTGTCATTCATTCAACTGCGCAGACAGAATTTATAGCAAAATCTAGGATATAGTCCAAGAATAACTTTGTGAGATTTCTTTAAATACAAAAGTGGCACATATTGCTGGTTTAGTCTAAATAATACCTTGTTCCTGAAAGCTTTTCAACATTAGACTATTACACTCTAATGATTATAGCTGTACTTTACATACAAATACTGTCATAATTTAGTAGTGAAAGAATAAGTCATGCATACATAAGTTTGAGCTAATTCTAGCTTCTGAAAAACAACCATTTACAAGCTTATTACCTCATTTGATTCAAGAATGAGTCATCTTTTGCAGTAATGCTCCTTTGAATGAGGGTAAGTTAACACCAACGCAATGTATTGGATAAACTCATACGTAAATACCGGGGGTTTGCTGTGTGCTTCTGTATGCATTGTGACCATATGGTGGTCTCTTCCTTTTACAATATGTGATAATCAGCTGAACATTTCAAGCATAATAACATGGTGTATCTGTGTAATGGAGCAGAATTAAATACTTTTGTTTAATGGGTATTTTTGCCTTGTTGCTGAAATTCACCTTGCTCTTAATACGGTCACACATTTTTAGAAAGAATTTATGGCTATATGAATATGACAGAAACTATAACTTTTAAGGTATGTACTGTTTTAGGAATGAAATTCCTTTCCATCAGCATTTAAATAATAAAAGGAGAAGATAATGGGAACATAGTAGTCCTTGTTAAAGCTGCAACTGTCCTTCCGTGAATGAATGGATTTTAAATATTTAATGCTAGTAGATTTTGTGTTTCTTTGTTAAAAATGGCATATTTAATCTGAATTTGAGGAAAATAATGAGCTAAATACCAGGGAAAAGTTGGGAAATGAATGCAAGAACAGAGCTATTAGGAAAAGAGGTGGCAAATTCTTTTAACAAGTTACTAGAAATGTCTTTTTGTCAAAATAGTGATTTGATTGGACATGCTTATTAAAGGGATGAAGTTAAGAAATATGGCAATCTGTTTGGCTGAACTATAGATGCTGAAATAGCTCCAGTCTATTAAAACTTTCATGCATTCACATTTCTGAACAAGTAGTGGATGTCACCTGTCCCATCCAAATAGACCTGTCGAGAAACATGACAGCTGGTGTAAAATGACAGTTCCTTTTAAGCAAATGGGGAGAAAGTGCTTGTGCTCTTCCTTACCTTGATTGTAGAACCTGGGACACAATGGGTTGTGTGAAGTTGATGAAAGGGCTTTGTCTGAAGAGAGATATAATAAAGGAGGTAGCAGTGAAGCTGCTGTAGATATTTCACTTCTAGTGATCTAGGAAGGAAGCAGTAAGATGATGATGAGGGAGAAAAGGAAGCAAAGAATGAGGAGAAAGAAATGGACTATGTAGAAGATGCAAAAGATGTACAGATACAAAAGAATTAACCCCAAAATGTCATATCTGTCTTATGAGAACCATGTTACTGAAAGCTGAGAGAGTATGTGCAGGAGTCTGTGTCACTATGTGCTGTACTTGCCGTTCTATGCTTTTCTTGCAGGTTTTGGTCCTAGCTGTTGTTGCTGAGATAGGGCATGGGACTAGATGACTTTGTGCAATGACCTAGGAAGGGCATTGTTGTATTCTTGTTATATTTTGCAAGAGTAATAAGGAGATGAAAGCCTCAAGAAAAAAAAAACAACAACAACAACAACAAAAAAAAGGCAGTCTTATGATGAGAAAAATGCAACCTTATAGTTTGATTTCACATTCGCTGCCTAAGGCTGCCAGTTTTGAAAACTGGCCAATGAAATAAAAATGGTAGAGTCTGAGTTTAACTCTGGTCTAGCCTCAGGCAAATTATATAATCTTGCTACATAAATGATAAATATAGAACAAAAAATAAAGACCAACCTCACTCAAGATATTCAGAGGATATCATGTGAAGTGTATGTTGCATTCTGTGTAAAAAAACCCCAGTAATATGATTCTATTGTTCTCAGGCAAACTCCTGATTAAACTGTGATGTGCTGGTGGAGGGCTTCTGGGAGTCTGCTGGAAAGGTCTGCCTAGCACCAAATCAAAAGCGAAGTACCATTGTGTCAAGTGGAGTTCAGCTGCCTCTGTTTTTGCTGTCAATCATACTTTCATGAAATTGAGTTTGTTTTGTTTTTCTTGGCCTTCATTAAAAATATTTCTGGAGTTTATATCCCTTTGTTGTCAAAGGGGATCAAATATCATTAAAGGTAAGGAATTAAAAATGTAATTCCTTCAGAGGAGATGTGTCTGTTTTTCTACTGTCTTTACCTGAGGGTCCAGGTGGGCACTGACTTGGACATGAACTAGCAACTTGCCCTTACAGTTAGAAGGTGGGAAGGTATCTTGGCCAGGCTGCATGAGGAGGGCTGTTGCCAGGTGATGATCCTTCCCTTCTGCTCAGCACTGGTAAATACTGGTAAACCTGGAGTACTAGGTCCAGTTCTGGGCTCCCCAGTACAAAAGAGAAATGGAAATACTGGAGACAGTCCAGTAGAAGGCCATGAATATAATCAGGGGACTGGAGCATTTATCATATGAGGAATTGTTGAGAGGGCTGGCTTATTCAGCCTGGAGAAGAGAAGGCTCAGGGGGAATTTTATTAATAAATACTTGAAGGCAAAGTGCAAGGAAGATGAAGCCAGGCTCTTTTCAGTGGGTGCCCAATGACAGTACCAGAGGCAACAGGCACAAACTCAGACACAGGAGTTTCCATCTGAACAGGAAACCTGTGAAGGTGACTCAGTACTTGCACAGGTTGCCCAGGGAGTTTGTGAAGTCTTCATCCCTGGAGGCATTTTAAAGCTGTCTTGATGTGGTTCTGGGCAACTAGCTCATAATTTGTCTGTACAGACAGAGCATGTTTAATTAGTAAAAAAGAAGAGGCTATGAATGAGAATAAGCTGGCTGTGATTATTTGGAACAATGCTGATAATACTTCTCATCCACAGGAAGACAGACACACACTCATGCTTTCTCTCATTACTATGGTACATCAGAATGTAAAGGAAATAACTTACAGTAGTTTACTGCAATAATGATAAAACCCTGATTTTTATAAGGCTAAAATGACAATTTATTACAGTGGAAAAGATACAATGGAATTTTCTTTAAGCTTAATTCAAGAAACTGAAAAGAATGCAGGTCATAAAATCAATTTTATTTTTGAACAGGTATAAAAATTCTATCGTTGATTTTACATTTAAGGAAAATGAACCAGCCTGAAGACTCCTCATTAACTTTCAAGGGCCATTTGGCAGATAATGGAACTCATCCACTAAAACATTTATTTTGCTTGTCTTATACGTGCCTGTCTCTGAACAACAAGATTCACTGTAAGAAGAAAAAGCTGCATCTTTTGCATAGAGGCCAGGAGGAAAAGTGGCAGAGAAATAAGATGGGGGGAGGGGAATAAGGTTGCAGATAGAGAGGAATATATAAAGTAGGTGGGACAAACAAACAAACAAAGTAATTCCCATGCTAGAACGAACAAGAAAAATGAAAAATTTCTGGAGGCTTACACTTTCGTTTGTGGGAAAAAAAATCATAAAGCAAAATTCCAAACTGGCAGCCTAACTTAAAAAGATGCATAATTTATTTTATTGGATATCCTATGGTGATATTTATCTAGGTTTGTTGTGTGGTGGGTTTTTTTTTTGTTGTTTTTGTTTGTTTGGTTGGTTGTTTTTTTTTGTGTGTGTGTAGAACTAGGGAAAAAACTTGAGTGGTTTGTGTCCCTGGTATGACCTACTCTCCCCCTGTGGCTTCAGCATCCTTTCACTGTGGAAGGGACTTGCCTGTGAGTCAGTGTTTACTAAAGCTGACATGGCAACAATCCAGAGTTTTCTCGGAGGAAAGCAATGGATGCAGTTCTTCTCTGTTTTTAAATTAAGTTCAGAATCTGACATAAAAAGCGGAACCTATACAGTAACAAAAAATTGTTTATACTTTGGTCATTAATACAGGCTTAAGGATTTATTTAGTACAAAGAAACTCAAAGTGCTTTATTTGTTAATAAAAAGTTGAGAGGACAAATGATTGCAGAAAAGGTTTTTTTTTAAAAAACTTTTGAATACACAAAACCTTCATTACTTGGAAACAAATGATTTGCAAGTTTTTAGTCAATGAAAGGCTTATACAATGGATTAGTCTTTCCTGCATTTTTTCTGACTCTGTCCTTGTGTTGGAGAGTAATCTGTAGTTTCGACAACACGTTGAGAAACTGGAACAAAATATAAGGCAGTGTAGCACGAACTCTATGAGATGCTATGAAAATGTACTGTTGCGTATTCACATAGGCTGGGTATACATAACGTGTCTTCTCTGATTTTATGTTAGGACCTGTTCAAGAATTACTGTTTCAATTTATTTTCCTTTTTTTTCCATCATCAACTCGGCATGCCAGTCTCTACACCTTGAGAATAGAATCTGTAGAACAATCAACAGAAATAGAAATTGGTCATCTTGTGAATGTATTCCTATTGCAATTTATTTGCGTTATCGGCATGGAAAATGGAAACCAGTCAGTCTCCACACCAGAGTGAGTACTCTGAAGTTCCTACACTTGACTTCAAGCTTTCTGAACAATCAGGTTCTTGACCAAATTTTTTAAAATTGTGTGTTGGTACCTTTATTTTCAGAAAGCACTGGTCCTAGAATACATTGACATTTAGTCCCCCTTATATGGTGGTTCTCAGAACTAGTTATCTTTCTGTAATTACTTTATGAATTATCAACTCTCTTGTGGATACAGCATCTTCAGTGCTTGCTCTCAGCTCCAAGTTCTGAGGAGATTGCTTTTTAGTGCTAGTACCATGAATAAGTTTATTGTTATGGGCACATGCATTCCTGTGCATTATCAAATGACTTGACACAAGTGAATTTGAAAATGCCAATAGCCAGCTGTTGTATACAAATGTAACTGATGTAGATTGTTATACTGTCTGTGTAAACAAGGTGTATGAGCAACTCTGCTTATTATCAGCAGGAGAAGAGTTCCAAATCTTATTAGCAGTTAAATAAAAAGCAAATTTGGTTTATTAAGTTGCAATAAATATTCCTATTCAATTTTCCCATATCACTTGGTAGTATGTTTTTTTGTCCTTGTGCTTTCTGATGGCTTACGCTTTTTTAATTTATGGAGATGTCAGTTAAGCTGGCCAGACTATTCTTCTGCATCATGTTTAAAGAAAAAGATGTTCTTTCTTTGCTCGAAAAGATGAAGGAATAGGAAGGGAAAGACACACCTGTGTTCTGTGAAGACAGTAGTATAGTTAGACCGTAGTGTCTGAATATGTTGCGCATGTTGCATTTAAATAGCTGTAGCGCAGAAAAGTTGAAAATAAGCTATTGTGTCTTGGTTGTATTTTTGTCCCAGCTGTAGATTTAGGGGGGTTGTGTTTGGTTTTCAGTGCTTGCATCATCATACTTATCATAAATCTTTCTTCTGTTTCTTTACCTACTGTTCCTAGTTGCTTGCGTTTTTTCCTCTATTTACCCTAAGTTGTCTATCCTGGGAACGTGTGAGAAAAAAATGAGACTACATTTTTTATGTGTTTCATAAGGTTACAGTTCAGCTGTCATTCTTTACCCAGTCTTCTAGTGTCATTAAATTCAAGTTCTCTGAGTCTTCCATGAATGTGACAGTGTGAATTATGATGCAATAGAAGGCTTATTCTTATGAAGTATAAGGCTGGAAGTCAAGTACCATTAAATGCACAAATGCGTGAATGGTTGGGCCATAAGTCACATATTAAAATGTCCTGTGATTGTAAGTTGGCCCAGTACAATCCTTTACTTAAAAAATAATAGAGAAACTTCAGGAATAATTTATTTTAAACTATTCTACAATTACTTTATAATTCTGAGTAATCCATTGTTTTAAATTGAATAAAAATTAAATGGGTTAAAATGATGAAATATATGTTCTCTGTTTTAGAGAAGATCTATAAATGGTTTCAGATGTAAAAGAGTGTAGGTGTGCATTTCCAAAGCTAATAGAATTACTGTATTCTGCAGAATGAGGGTCCCTAAATTCTTCCTGATTCGCTACCTTTTTCTCATAGGCAGAAACTTGGAAAAGTGTCTGAGGATTCTGAGAATTTCATCTGATATAGGTCATAAAGAGTATAGGTCCTGCAGTCTTTTCTTATGATATATTCTTGCATTGGCTGTTTACAAGTTGTTCAAAGTTGTTTGTAGTAGAGTAGCACGTGGTAATTTCCTATTAGTAAATCCATTATTGTAATGATCAATACTTAGAGGCGTATAAGATCTACAACGAAGAGGATTTTTTTTTGCTGTCCTCAAATGCTTTGCGCTTAGTTTCAAATATTAGACATTTTTATTGGCTAGCTAAAATTCCACTCTGCCTTTGTGTCCTAAGGTCTCAGTGGTATTCTATGCCAGTGTGCCCAGAACTAAGTTTTGCAGCCTTGGAAGTGATAAGTAAGGTTTTTCTGGTTTTGTAGAGTTTGTAGAAATTTTATAGAATTTCTTAGATGTTTATCAGAGCATGAATTTCTTATGATGTAAATCTCCTTTACCTTTCTACCCCAGGTGAACCTTGACCATTGTCAATTTAAGCTTTGTGCTTAGAAACCTGAATTAGAACATTTTTTCATGCAGTTTCAAATTTCAAGAGTGAAGGTGGTGATCATTGAAAAATTTGTATTCCCTGCAGACTTCTAAGAGTTCATAAGCTTATGTTGTGGCTATATGAGATTCAGTTGAGATCTTGGAAGTTCACTTTGATAAATCTGAAATACCATCTTCATTTTGATATGTTACACTAGACATCATTCTATTATATAATTATAATTATATAATTAATTGCTTTAAGTAGAAACAGTGTAAGTCCTTCCTAAAAGTGTAAATTAAGTAACACACTATCATAAAAGTTTGATTATTTTTATTTCTATTTTATTTTTATTTCTATTTATTTCTATTTTTATTTTTTTTTTCATTTTCTGATGGTTATGGGTTCTGTCAGAGAAAAATACTTGACAGCTGTAATTGAGAGCAATGGTTAAATGGGCAATGGTTACCAAGGCTGCCTTTTTGGTTTTGCATAAGAGAGAAAGGTATAAAAAATTAAGCCTCTTTTAAGTTCTGCTTTTTGAATACTGTCTGTTACCTCACATAAAATGAAATTCAGAGTACTCTGAAATCCTTAGTTGAAATATGGCAAATTCAATGGGTGACAGTTTCACCATCTGTCACAAACTTTGCAGTTCTATGCAACCTAAATTTGATGAGGAAAATGCTCTGAAGATGTAGAATTGCATTATTGGCTCCATTTGATGTGTGTGAAAATTGCAACATAAAAAAATGAAGGAAATAAAAATATGCCTGAAGACTCATGTTTAAAAGTGACCTCAAGACCAAGCTTCAGTAATAGTAACTTTGGTTTGAGAGCAAGTCCATGCCTTTAAAAGTATTTGAAAGTGCTTTAAAAGTAGTGTCTAAAGTGTCTGGTTTGAAAATTGTGCTATAAATAGTTCTGGGAGCAGTAACTCTCCCAGACCAGTCTTACTTCACAGGCATCCAAGTTCTTCTTGGTTTTTCTGCTGCAGTAGTGTCTCACATACATCTCTGCTTGAGTCAGAGTCACTCTCTTGCTTAGAGTTTGATAGTCAGTAAAAACCCCAACAGGCGAAAGACCAATCTCGAGCTTCGTCATTTAGACAGCTTGTGACTTCTGCCTCCAAAGTGTTACTCTGTAAAGCAACTTGTCACTGGAACCTTTTTCACTCCTTTCTAATGAGCACTAAGCAGGTAGATATGACTTATTAATATCTCTGGTAACAAGCTCCATAATGTAATTAATGCAGTGCAGATTTTCAGCTCATTTTACAGTATAATATGTGGCCATTAAAGTTATTCAGTGAGCTAAGGAAGCCAACTGTGTGGGGTGGCTCTTAGGGGTAGAAAAATATAGGAATGGAGGAAAGTAAAATTAAAACAAGAACTAAGTACAGTAGTTTATTTTTTTGTCAGCAATTTCGTGTGACCCTTTTTGTATGTGATCCCTTGTGAATATTTAAAAAATAAAAGGCAAAAAGGTGTTGACCTATGCTGTTAGAATAGGAGCACTCAGACTCACAGGGAATGTCTGCCAGCTACTGACATTCAGTAGATGGCAGAAGCCTGAATAAGGGTCCAAGAACAGCTTCTCTGTCTGAAATACAGACATCTTTATTTTCATTTTTTTTTCTTTATCTTAGGAGAAAAGTAATCAAAGCTTATTTAACTCCCTTTGGGAGGGTGATAACCCAAGACACATTTTTATGAAGGTGCTCCCTGAATTTTAAATGCTTAAGTTCCATTCCAATAGTATCATTCCTCTACTGACATTTGGATTTGGATTAAAATGGTTCCAAAGCTTGTCATACAGCTGCTTGTCAAGTGTTGAGACTGTAGAAGTAAGGGAATCTTGTCACGTTACATCTAATTATTCTGGTTTTGCCTGGCAGCCTGTGACAAGGTCAAAGCACAGCACAAAGCTCGCAGTTACAGTTGAAAACAAGATGTAATAGATTTCTCAATAAAGGTGCCTGAATTTCAAACAAGTGGAGAAGGGACATTTTTCCTGATTCTGGCAATGTAGACAATGATATTGAATTATCCCCCTGCTGGAGCCTAATTATGAGAGATGCCAAGCACTTGGTATTCCAAGGGAATATAATGTGTTTAGGAAATCTTCATTCAGACATTTCTCATGTCTGAGGATTTTGATTAATAATTCTCCTATGGATTTATTTGCTAGTCAATAGGTTTTAGCAAATTACTGAATGGTGAAGGTTTTATTTCTTGTGGTGGGCTTCTAAACTATAAAGTTCCACAGCTGTTGTTGCTAGTAACTATTCTGTAACTATGCATTCAGTGCTGTGAATGTAATGCATGTGTGGGGCTGATTCTTCTTTTTAACTTTTCCTTTGCTTTTTTCTCTGAGCTTCTGAATACTTGTCTTCATTTTGGAAAGGTATTGCACCTGTACATGCAAATGACTTTTCACTGACAACTCTTTATGTGTGTATAAATGCAATTGCATTGTCTGCTCAGAACTGAGTCTCAGAAAAACGTGCAAAGCTGGAGATTGGCAGAAGTACTCAGAGGCCTAGAGTTGGAGGTGGGTTTTTAATGGAATTTTCCATAGGGTCTGAATTCATATCTTGAGTTTTGAGAGGTTTAAAGGGAGGTTTAAAGCAACTAGTCTGTGAGGAGATGTTTAGTGATGTTTAAAGAGGTTTAAAGTAACTAGTCTGTTAGGAGACTAGTTACTTATAATGCCTTCAAATTATGTTTTGCCATCTATGACTGAATATAACTGACTGTTGTTTCCTTTATAACAGCATGGACAATATGATAGAAAACACTAGCAAAGGATGTTCTTTTTTAATACAACTTTGACATGAAAGCCAAATTTGGCATTTAGGTTAAGTACAAAATAAATAGGAAAACCGCATGCAGAATAGAGGAGATACATACTCCAATTAGAGAAAAGCACTCCAATCTTTATACTTTCTCAAGCGGATAACAGAAAGAGTTTTCTTGAGAGGTGGACATACATTCTGTAATGTTTAGGTGCCAAATTATCCTCTGTATATTGGAGCTACTAATAGATATGAACAAACAATGCAACAGTTTCTCTGTAGTGCTGAGCTTAAATTAAACAAGTGTCCCTCCCATCAAAACACAGTATTTCCCTCTTGCCTTTGGAGATGCCAGATTTTTGTGGGTAGCAGAGTAATTGAAATAGAATTTTGTATGTCAATTATTCAATTGACTGGGTAGATTCTCTGTCTGCTATGTTATACATGCAAGTTGAAGATTTTCGGGTGTTGTATTATAAGAGCTTGCTTCATGGTATGATCTTTTCTTACCATGGCAGTAATACTCTTTTTTAATTATTTTTTTTCCCTTTTTTTTTTTTTTTTTTTCACAGCCCATCTTTCTGGATTCAGGAACTTACCGTGAAGTTCTTGTAGGAACTTAGTATGATGAGAATATCTGTTTTGTTTGGTTTCCTATTAGAAAACTGTTGACAGAAGAGGATAAATGCATTCATATGCCGGTAGTTGGTTTGTGTAAGATTTGTCTGCTTAGACACTTAGAGAGCAAGCATCTGATCAGAGTTTGCATCTCTCTAATGGTTGCTCTTGTTCCTTAGAGAAATAACCAGCTGGCTGATGGTACAGATGGTCAAAACTGTACATTCAACTCTAGTCTGTGCATGTGCATATTTGACTCATGGGATGTGTCAAGGGATAAATCAGCGAAGTTGTATATTCGTACCTGTTGTAAAAAGAATACCTGGTCCTATAAACTCAATCATATGCATGTGAGAAGAGCATTTGCTTTTGTGGGGATATTAATTGGGGACATTTGTCTCCATCTCTCCCTTTCCATAAAGGGCTCAGTAGGGGATGGTTTGACATTGAAAATAGGCCTGTTTATGAATCAGACACTTGAATCATTACCCTGAAGTTATTTTTTATGTAAATATAGCTGTTATCATGAGGCTGAATATACAAATTAATGAAGCCAGTTATAGGAATAAACATTAGTTGATCCATCAAAAGCTGTGAATCACATTTTAAATCTTTTAAAGGAATGGCAGGTAATAATTTCATTGTGTTCTCTGTCTTCCTTCTTTCTCACATGTCTGTAAACTTGTTGGAGAACAGTTTGGCTCTTAATGTCCAGCTGAGGCAGTTGTGAATTCCGACTGCCTTGTTTTATTCTAGAGTGACTTACAGCCTGTGTAAACCCACTAAAACTGTAATTGTAACAAATTGGTGCATCAGTCAGCTCCAGTCTGAATCTTGCAGCTTTTAATGGAAGTATCTTGTGATAAACCTTAATGTCTGTGTGCTCAACTGGATTGGAGGAATGCATTAATCTGTTTTTTTCAGTACAGACTCTTCAGTATAATTCTTCTGTTTCTTGCAGTTAATCAAGGGTTTCTTTGAAAAGCATGCAAAATTTATCTGTCAGTACAGTTAGTGAAAATATTACTATTAACATTTAAGGCAATAATGCTGCGAACATGTGAAAATCTTTCCTGGTTTATAGATTTCAGATTGTTCTGGTTTTGTCTTCTTATAAATTAAAGAGATTGTATCTCAAAAGAACCTCAGAACATCAACAAAACAAGTCTGCCTGTATGTACTCCAGTGTCAGATTTTCAGTGATTTCTTCTGGAGACTGCTGTTTATTGGAGCCCTTTGGAGAAGTAAAATAACTTGAGAGATACATATGAAGATGGAGATGGTGTGCTTTACTTTTTGAGCCTCCATTAAAGCTATGTGCTGGTGCGCTTCCCTCTCATCTCATCCAGTTTCTCTTGGCTGCCCAGAAAGGATTATGATGATTATATAATACTGTTTGCTGGAGTTACCAAATCAGTATTCAAAATACATTGGTCTTGGAAATTTCCAGTACAACTTGCAGTATATATGACACATGTACAGTTAGATACTTTAAGACATTTAGATAATTACAATTAATTACAAGAGTTGAATGATGTAGTTTAACAATTAGTTATTTTATTTTTTTAGTGAAGAAAACTTTGTGGTGAACTGATTAGCTGTATAACATATCATTCATATACTCTTTATGCTGTGTTTCAATTCATATTCAAATAAGGACTTTTGCTGAAACAGATTTCATCTATGTCTGTCTTTCTTATACAGCAAAAGAATGAATTATTTAAAATGTTAAAATAATATTATGTGGTAAGAGTAGCCCACTTTAGCTGTTTAGAATAGGAGATAATTGTGGTAGACACTGATGATGTTTTAGCAAATATTGGTACTTCCAGTCCAACTTTAGATTCAGTTTCTATTTAAAAAAACTGATTATAAAAGATCTCTATCTGTATTAACAGATCGGGTGTGTTTACATGTGCTGATTTCCTTTGTGTTAAGAACAATATCTGTTTCTTTAGCATTATATTTTTCTTCAGCTGTAGGTAAGGGATGTTTAAATATAATATTCTGAGATTGAAAAATGGGTAGATGTTGTAGTTGGAAGTGTTATTAAACATACTTTTTTTTTGATGTTCCTTAACTTAGTGCCCATTTTCCTATCTGAATTGGTGTTACAAAAGATTTATCACAGGGGAAAAAAATTAACAGTTTTTAGTTGAGTAGGTTCATAACTGTCTTTGCTACAGTCGTTCTGTAGAGGTCAAATTATAGCACAGTGACATATTACACGTTTCATTACTCTAAAGTCTTGTTGGGAGGCTTATTATTGATGTCAGCTAGCTGTGGTTGCTTGAATGGTTTTCTTAGCCGGACCACTAAGATGTGATAAAACCGTTCCATCTTTATTTCTAAGTAGAGGATGTCTGTATTTTCAGTAGAGAGCTGTGTAAAAACCTGACCAGTTGTGTTTGAAGATGGTGGGTTTAAATTAGCATAGGTGCTCAACTGAGATAGGAGGAGACAGGAAAGCCAGTGTTTCTGTGGAAGGAGATGAGAAAAGCCTGGCTTGCATCTAGTGAAACAAAGATAGAGAAGGTGTGTTGAATTCCCTGAGTTGGTCAGTGCATCAAATACTGAGGAATAAAAATTTCTGAAACAACAAATTCAGGAGGTAAATGGCCAGAAAATGGCCACTAATAGTTTTTAAGGTGCAATGAGGAGCTTTCTAATGAGGAAAGGAATATAGGGGTGTAATAGAGTAGTAATTGCGGAGAAGTGAATTAAGGTTGACTATCTGACATGACACTGTGGTTTCACCAATCAGAATGACAAATGATGGCCCCTTCCTCCCCCATCTAAGAATAACAGAGGAGAGGGAAGAGCTTTATGACTACAGAAAAAACTAAATTTATTTCATTATTTATTAATATTTAAATTATAAGTGATAAAATATTTTTTTTTAAAAAAGTATATGGTATATATAAAACCATATCAAGCTCCCAGGATGACAGTCATGTGCCAGCAGGCATTGGGAAAAGTCCTGGACTGGGCTTGGTGATGGGCAGGAACTGGATTCCAGATCTGGAGTCAGGAGTGTTTAGATTGGGATCAAAGGCGAACAGACAGGGTCCTCCTTTGACATTTGCCATTAAAGAAAGAGAGTTGACCCTTTGATCCCTTGGCTCTTATACTGAGCATGATGTGAATGGGATGAATACCCCATTGGTCAGTTTTGGGCCACCTGTCCTGTCTGTTCCTCCCTACAGTTGTGACTCTTCTACACTTTTCCACTTCTGACTTCTCAACAGGGCAAATAATGAAATTACCTGACCTTGGCTGTTATAGCAATAAGTATAAGCAAGGGCCTCTTCATACCATTCATCCTTGGTATAATCAGGTTTTATCACTGTGAGAGTGAATAGTTTTCTGAATGATATGCTGTTAATTTCAGAGTTTAGTTAGTTAGAAGAGGCCCAGCTAAAAAAAATTACTACATCGAAAATCAGTTTGTTTTACCTCAAACCAGGACATGATTTCTGCAATTTCATTGCAATGTGCTCTGGCATCCGTTTTTCATTTTGAGTGCCTATGATAAGCTTCACTGAGCAGCTCCTCTGTGTCTCTCCTGAACTTCTACAGAACACAGTAGGACACTAGTCCCTCTGGAGACTTAGAGGTCCTGCAAACATTAATGTGGGCAGATTTCCAGTCATATGTTAAATTCCAGTAGTAAATCAAATGAACCTTTTATCTTGTTTTGTACCAGCTTAGGTATAACATCTAGAAACAAATTTAGCAATAAATAAATAGCCTGAAAAAAATCACTACGAAAGAGCAAAATGTCACAGAATATTCAGCTGAGTGAACTGACGAACAAAACCTGTTGCTGGTGGGTGCATGATTTAGATGATAAAACCACAAATAAAGTTTTCAAGGAGGCTGGTTCTATTGCTTAGGCACTGCTTAATTGTTTTTTTCTCAAAGCAACAAAATTGCAGCCTCAATTTATCTGAGTACTGAGGTGGCTTCCTGCAAAGGAAGTTTATCTTCGGTTAGATAAATGGCACAGTCTAAAAGTGGACTCTTCTTAAATGTAGTATTCCAGTCATTTAAATGGTTGTGTATTTCATTTTGTGGGAGCAGGCAGAAGCATGGACTGTGGTGAGGCTTATTGATTGCTGCAGGACTGATTATTTCCTAAACAAATGTATAAAAAAAATCAAAGATTTATCATAATTGTTGAGAATTTGTAAATAAAATAGAATTTCTTCATCAAAATATTAGCAAGTTCTGTCCATTTGAAAAATGGCACATGCCCACACAGGTACTGCTGATCATTATGCGTGTTTGGAGTATTATGTCTAGCTCTAGTCATAGTGTGCCATAGCAGGGATATTGATAGTTAGTATTGCTGAATAGCTAAGTATTCCTAATTACTTTCTTTCACAAGTCATATAATTTAAGTAACAACATAAAAAAAAAGCCAAAAGTGAAAAAGAAGTCTTTCCTTAAGTCTACAGCGTCCTTCACTTCTTATGCTTTTCCTTTGTAAGTCTACCAATTGCAACCTTTTACTTTACACAAGTAGCAGATTAGATGACTTAAAACCCTGGATCGGCTTCGTTTACCTTAGACTCCTCTTCTTCCTTTTCGCCTTCAAGTTCTCCTTTTATTTTTTTTTCCCCTGCTGACTCTGGACTGGTATTTTTGTGTGCATTGTTTTTGTTTGTTGGTTAGGGTTTTCTTTAGTGTGGGTTGGTTTTTTTTTCCCTTTAGGTGTTATGCTTTGCCTCCTGGCTATACAATTCAGCATTTTTAATCTTTGTCTCTGTTCCTTTTGATGTCTGTCTAATCTGTTCTTTCCTTAATCTTTTATAAGCTTCCTGATAGCTTTTCTTTTGCTCCTGATGTCTCCTGATAGCACCTCTTTTGTAGGATTTCCCTTTTTTGGCTGATTCGTGGTAACAAGGTTGAGTATTGCCTTCCAAGTGTATAGTTTTATTCAGTGAAAACTGCAGTTTTAGTCAACCTGAAGTACTTGTGGCTTGTAAAATTGGCTTGATTCTCTTGGACCTTTAATTTAACAAGTGGTTCCATGTTAACATTTGCTGAAATATATCCAAATTATTTCTTAGTCTGGATTCATCAGGGATATAGCAACATTTATAACAGCAGTTTGGAGGAGGTAGCTGATTGCTTATAGAAGGTTGTTGTAGTCACAAAATTTACGAAGTATTCTGCTTTATCCAAGAAGATATATGAACAATGAACAAAGAGTTTTGAATGGATTTTTTCCTGTGCTTTCCTGCTGAAGCTGTTCTGTAATAATTATGATCTTATACTCCAGGACATAGTATGAGAATGATCGTCTGGGCAGTCAATGAGTTCTGGGTTCCAGTCCCTATTCCAATGATTATTTAGGTAAATGATGTAAAGTGAAACTGTTTAAAAAGAAAGGGAGACAAGTCTGCACCATACTAGCTTACATTTTAAGGTTTCGGGAAACGTGCTGAAGGTGCACAGAGGGGATGGTGAAGCCTGTTCTCCAGAGGAATTGTCTAACCAAATATTCATGAAGTAACAAGAATGGTATAACTCCCTGCTTTGGAATTTTTAGATAGCAGGTGCATCTTTTTGTTCAACTAGCCCTCCACTTCAACCAAAAAAGTTGAAAATGTAATTAAATAATTTTGCTTTAAACTTATCAAACAATATGATTTTAAATGCCAAGTATGCCAAATATTACTTTTGGCTTTGCCTGAAGCATGTATTCAGTATTTACACTATTGAATTGAAAAATTCAGTCATCCATTGAGCCATAATCTAGACAAAAAAGTTCAGGCCAGTCATATTTGTCAGATTCTTCAAGCAAAGTGTCAGCAGCAGCTTCTGTTGCCTTCCTTAGAGTTTTAGCCTTGTATTATATCAAATTTGGGCACCTGGAAAGCAAATTAATCTCCTTTAAAAACAACAGTTGGCTAGCTATTGACTTTTAAATCTCTGCCCGAGTAGAATATCTTGGCTGAGAGATATCAGTGTACATCCAGTAAATGTAACCAGATAATTTATTTAGTAGTTAATTTTTTATTTTTCTGAGAGGACAACTCTAGAAAGCTTCACATTATTATTAAAATATGCTCTGATATTCTCCTGTCTCCTTACTGTGAATATAGAAAACCACTTTCTAGAAAATACAAATGCTTTTGAAGTATTTTTTTTCTCCACTGAAAAAAAAGGAGAAAGAAAAAAAAAAGATTTATTCACAGAACTTGGAGGAAACTGAATTTTGTTTTTTAGCTAGGTTGTTGATGGCATAAGCCATAAACTATCAAGCTGTGTTCATGGGTCAGTGAGCACTTCATGACTGGAGATGTATGACAGTCTGCTGAGAGAGCACATCACACCCTACCCTCTTTCTAACATCATTCAGTTCTTTTAGAGAGGTGAGAGATTTCTATTTCCCACACCATCCCTTTTTATTATTTTTAATACCAGCTTTCTGAGCATCTCTTCTCCCTCACCCCCACCTCTTTTGTCCTTGGGTTTTTTTTTTTATTTGCAAGAATAGTTGACTGTGTGGAAGGAAAAACTAAAAATATGATAGTGACAGGATGTTGATACAGGCAGTAGTTTAGATTGTGAGCTACCCTCATTTACAGAATCACAGATTGTCCCATGTTGTTGCCTCCAAATTCAAGCAACACTTAAAATTTTTTAGATTTTTTTTTTTTAAATAAGGAAAGATTTTCATATGCTTAAGCTGAGAGACTATAAAGCAGCAGAAATGATATTTATAGTTAGAGATTTTGCACTGCAAAGCACATCTCTGTCACAAAATCTCAAAAATATGCTAAGAGATCTTGTTTTCTTGTTGTTTGGTTTGATAGTGGTGCATTGTGCAAATAACTGTATCTGATTTACCTGGGGCATGAGATTGTATGAGCATCCCTCTTCGTCAGCAAAGCTGTGAATTTTTCACTGCCAGTGCTGTGACAGGGAGGCTTTTGTTTATGCAGTCAGGTAGATTGAAATAACTGTCTGTATTCTGATATATTTAAGTTAGCAACCAGAATTTCAGATTGTATTTCTGTCCATTTGTCTCATGGCATCCTCCTAATTTACTCTCTAAATACTTTATTTTTCTGGCCACAAAACACCACTAATTGAGGTTGGTTTTTATTTCAGTTCTACTGTTGGAAAAGTTACAGAAAATGGGTTTTCTGTTGTGTGTTAGTATATTTTTGAACCATATAGGCTTATGTTAATTATAGCATCATAGAATGGTTAGAGCTAGAATGGACCTTAAAGATTGTCAAATTCCAACTCTGGTGCCATGGGCAGGGACACCTCCCACTAGAACAGGTTGCTCGAAGCCCCATCCAGCCTGGCCTTAAACAACTCCAGGGACGGGGCATCCACAACTTCTCTGGGCAACCTGTTCCTATTGTGTCTATAAAATCAAATTTACCAGTGTTCTCAAAAATAAAATACATAATAGTTAGTATTGGTAGTATGATGATGGACTTTTAGATATACATCAATCACAAATGTAACACGTGATCTACATTTAATACTTAGTCACAGATGAGCAAGATGCTAAACACTCACCATTTTCTGTTAATTGTAGAATGTTGATGTCCTAATCAATTCTTATAGTGAAGAAAAAAACAGGTAAGGCAGAATTTGTAGTGGGTAGGTGACCCTAAGTCCAAGTCAGATTGACTTAGTTGTATGTGGCTATTTCTATACCATTAGAAACTTGCAGACTGTGGAGTTTAATATTAGCATGAGCCTCATTTTCCATATTGGAATTCTGTTATGTTTTATGTATTTGCTCAGGTATTGTTCTTAGTTTAGTTAGACTGATTCTTCTTTACATGAGAAGAATCATGAGAGGAGGTCCTCTTTAGAGGTCATTGTAAAGTGAAGTACACCTGAAGTACAGGTGAAAGATAGAAATATTCTTAAACTGATTATTCATCATCATACACATGCACAATTACTTGACAGAACAGACTGTATCCATTGTCAGCTAGGTCCATATATGCATGGAATGATACAGGATTTTTAACCTTAGTGTTTATTTTTAGTAATTTAGTATTATTTTTATTTTCTGAGTAGGTAAGCCTCTAAATAAGATAAATCTGAAATATTTAATGTTTTGGGGGTTTTTTTTTTTCCTTAAAGTATTCTGAATATCAGCTTCTAATCAATGGCTCTGGTAACATCTCATTCTACATAAACTAAGTGAACTTAAAAATGTCTCTAACAGCTGCCTTGTCATCATATAACTGACAGTTTCTGCTGAAACACCTGCTGCCATGTTGATAAGTTTCCCTTTTTAATTATTTATGTTCAGTCTCTGTTCATAGGCAGAGTTTGTCAAATTATGGAAGCACAGGAGTAGTATACCAAATAATTAGCAAGAGAATATATTTTTATATTTTTTTTTGATTTATGGATGCATTTATTTTCTCATTCTTCTTTCTTCTTGAGAATTCCATGTTTACCCTCATGTTATTCCCATCCTTCCCTTTTTCTCTCTCTTCAGTGGGGGTCCCGTTTCAGCAACTGGCATTTAACTCAGTTCTTCATGCCTTAAGAGAGTTTGGCATCTAAGTTCTACAAAAGACCTGACTGTTATTTCTTAGAAGGGACACCAGAATTGACATACTAATTTTGAGTGTCCCATTTGAAATATCCCATGCAGGTATAGTTCAGCACCTGAAATGATGCATTTAAGGACTGTTGTCCTGCTCTCTCTGTTCTGTATTCTAAATATTTTACTTTCATGTGTAGAGATAATAGTCCCACATCTATGTATTCAGCTCGTATTCTGGAGAATATTTTGTGAGCTAATTGAATTTAAATTTAATCTCTAGACATGATCCAACTGATAAAAGATCTTAAATGAAAGATTTCTGCTGACTTTGGCCTTTTTGTGAAATCCCTGAATTTTTGATGGGTACAACTTTTATTCTGTGTAATGTAGCAAAAACACTGGAAACACTATGAAATTTGCTGTGAAGTTAATGCTCACAGTTTTTACTTTGTTTGGAAAATTTGGTGAAATCTATGTATTTAACAATTTTTATTTTTTTTTTTGGATCGTCACAGAGATTTGAATTTAAGGTCTAAAAGAGTCCTTTTGAAAAACTACCATTTGTTTAGGAAAGAGGAAAAGCAGAAATTCCTCATACAGAAGTTGGAGGAAGCTCTCCAGGCCTTTCTGTGATTGGCTAGCTACTAATTTTTGGCTTACTCTTACATTCTTAAGTGGGTAATTAAAACCTAGTCTTAGAAAAGGCAAGTAGAAGAACCTTAAAATATTTATACCATCCTCCCTCCAAACCCACAAAAAAGCCCAACCCAACGGACATAAAAAAGACATCTTGTAACAAATTCCAAGGAAATTTATAAGATTAATCCCATGAAAAACAAACACAAAGATAAATGGAATTCAAAATAGCTGATGCTTCCCTAAAGTATATTAAGGGTGTTAACTCAAACACTTGCACTCCAGAAGAAAGAATAAGTAATACACAGCAAGGAAACTGGGACAATTTATAAACTGCAAGAATGAAGTAAGAACATAGAAACTATAGAACTGTGAAGAAACAAAAGTTCTCTAGGGAAAAAGAGAAAGGAGAAGACAGTTCTCTTCAGTACTTAAGAGGAAATGCATAGGGGAGAGAAATAATCTTGTCCCCAGATTAAAGTAACTGTAGAAAAGAAGATTAAGTTTAAATGTTAGGGCAAACTACCTGATAGATGTGAAGGTCAATTCTGGTGTAGTTTGTGTAGCTAAACTGTAGAACTTCTGTTCATAGTGTTTCTAAAGAGTAGGTCCTGCAGGCTTCATTAAGGAATGCTGTTGGTGATCCTGCTTTTAGTTGGGGAAGAGTTATGATTTCCTTCACACTTGAATGCTTTGATCTCGTTGCACTTACAAATTACTCATTTTATTTTGATTTGGTGTAGAACATCTCAAGTTTTATGATGCCAGCTATCTATCTGCTGATTGAAAGTTGAGGGATTTGTCCTGTAGTGAGTAGGTGAATTCCAAACCCTCTGCAGCTGGAAAGCTTAACCTCAGACTCAAGCTTTCAGAAATTTTTTGGTGTCACACTGGGCTCTGACCAAGGTTTGGATCTGAGAGGTTTTTGTAGATAACTATAAGGACCTGAACATGTGTTTTAACATTAAGCTTTTTAAAATGTTAATATCTCTTGTTTGTTCTTTTTCCTGTATCTCTTTCCTTGAAAGAACATATATTGCTTTGCAAGGTGCCCTTATTCTGTGTGACTTGGCTTGAAGCAGCAGACAGATGCTTCTTACTCTTTGATGAAAGATATTTAGTGGGCTGAGGGCTATCAAGGCAGGATTCTTCATCAGTACTTATCTGTCTCATCCGAGTAGCTGTGCTAGTGTTCATGGGGCACTGCTATATGAAGCAGTAATTATTTATTGATTTATTTCACTGCAGAAAGCCTTTCACCTTCATTCTGTGACATGAAAAAGGAATCTTTGAAGCAGAATGTTAGAGAAAATGTCTGGATGGTAACTCTAGGATAAGCCACAGCAAATGGGACCTACTTCTAGCAGTGGACAAGGGCTAAGGCAACAGTCTACTCTGTTCCCTCAGTGGACCCCTTTGGATAGGTGAGGAGGAAAGGAAATTCTGGTTCACAGGGGAGAGAAGTATCTGTGAAGGCTTTGCAGAATGAGGGCTGGGAAGTGAAGTGAGGGAGATCTGACTAAGGAAGAGTAAACAGAGTTGATATTTGATGATGGTGGTTCTGCTAGGAGAAATGCAGCTCCAGACACACAGCTGGTCAGGGCTGCAGGAAGGGGAGGTGGGTATGGTGATGGAAGTGGGGAATTGCATAGTCCAGTGTCAGCTGCAGTTAGAACACTGCTAATGTAGGTACTGGCGAGTACTTTTGCTTCACATGTTGTTTTGCTACTGCTGTTAGTCTGGAAAGGATTTGGTAGTGACTGCCTTTGGACTGCACCTGTAAACTTTGTGAAGTTTGCTTCTTTCATGTCTGTCGGACATGTCTGTACAGCAGTCACCACTGCCATTTTTCTTGTGTGAAGGGCCTTGAGTATAATGCATCCTGCAGATCAATTAATTTTTGACTTGACAGTGGGGGCAGGGCCTAGAGTCAGCAGTATGCGTTAATGAACAGCCTCTGCTGCAGCCCAGAAGAAGAGACTGGTTATAGTTGTAAGAAGGAAGAGAAAGCTGTGCTTGAGAGCATGCTGGGTTGTACTTTAAACAGTGGCAGGAGCTGTGTGAGACAAAGCTTAGGGAGAAAGATGGGAGCCTCCTTAAGTGTTACAGGTTGCTAAAGCACAGAAATTAGTTCCACGTATGCCCTATCATATCCAATCCCTGTTGAGCATATCTGGAAGGGGGAAAATCATGGTCATGTGTAGGCCAAGGCTGTGACATTGTCTGCAAACTGTACAAGAATGGAGGCTTTATATGTCCCTACTCTCTTGGGTAAAGTTTCCATTCTGCTGTGATGAAAATAATGACATCAGACAACTTGTTGCTTTAATTCAGTATTTTGAGATTATCAAATCTATGCTGTTTTGAGAATGGTAGTAGTCCTTGCTGGAAGAGTTGGAAAGTGGGCCAGGAAACACGGAAGACTGAGCTGACATCTAAAACAACTACAAGAACGGTGCTACATCTTTCGCTGAGAAAACAGTTTGCATACTTACCTTAAAAAAGCTGTGGATATTAGAATATTGATATGGATATTAGTGATATTGATATGATTCCTCTGCAACAGAGGAGTGGCTTTTCAGTTGCTGCCCTCTCATACCACTTCTTAAAAGGTTAAGTGACATGCTGTGACACACTTGGCATTCAAAGGCAATTAGGGAAGTTATGGATATCATTTAGGTAACCCTATGTATCATTTAGGTAATCCTACTTCGTGGTCTGCCTGGGAAATGCTGACACACAGCGAGCCTCTTCCAACAGTACCATTGTACTGAGAAAGCAACAACACTAAAGAAATTTCTGGTGTAAACCTCACTGAGTGCTTTTCTGGAGCGTTTCACATTAGAGTCCCCAGTGGAAAGACTGCTACTTTATGTCAGTGAACTCCATAACTCTACCTGTGCTTTGTTCATCAAGGACCAAGGAGGCAGAGGTACTTCTGCAGAGGAAGAGGCTTCAGTGTTAGTCTTCACTGATGAGTGGTCAAGGTATCACTGTTACTGTATGTTGATATTATTGCAGGTGCTGCAGTAGTAGAGAGTAAAAGATTTTTTTAGCGCTGAAACCGGGTACTTCTCCTACCTTTGAGAGGAGACGTATTGCTGCTGCAGTATAGGAGATAGGGAAGGAATGATAACAGACACTCTGGTGTATGTGCAGGGGCAGAAGTTCAGTTGGAAGGGATTCTTCTCCCAGCATTATGTGATGAAGGTTTTTTATATGTTTCTTGACCACCAACCAGTGTCTATTTGGAATGTCTCTTAAATTTTTATAGACAGGTGCAATCTGGCCTGCAACAGCACCTTTTGCCAAGGAGTATGAAAAGCATTAAACTGCAACTTCCCTGGAATGCACTCTGAGGATTGGTAGAGGCTGCCAGCAGCATTTCAGCAGAAGGGCAAATAATAACTTCAGAACAAAGGGTCTTTAGGTCGTCTCTGTCAGCTCAAGGAAGGAATGAGAGTTAGGGCAAGTCTTGCCAGATGTAGAATCCAAGACATAGAATCCAAGAACTCCAGATCCCTAATATCTTCATCTGTGTAGCGCTTTTTTGGCTGTGCAAAATTAGCAACTGGATTTTAATATTAACCATCTTTTGTGGCGAACAGGTTGATGTGCAAACATTGAATGGTATTTTGAGACTCTTCTGCTGACTCTGAAAGCATTCATTATTACTTTTCTGCAATGTCCTGTCCATGAAGCAGTCCAGGTAGAGCCCTCGCCTCTTCTTATCCCTCAGCATTGCTTCATATCTCTGTTTCCTCTGTTGTGGCACACATTAGTCATACTAATATTCGGTGCACCGGGATCCCTCTGGACAGAGAGTGGAAAAGCTGGCCTGGGGAGCAAGAGGAGCACCAGAGAATACAAGACTAAAATCCCAAAGCTAGTTTCTTGGAGTCTTTATAGGTGAGTATCAAAAATGCTGATCTTAGATTCTCTCCTTGTGTATGCTAGAGCTTCCTTTTTAAAATTATGAAAAAAAAATGAAAAATCCTGAAATGGCTAAAATCATTAATTTTAATTCTATCCAAAACTTCTTTGTATTTCCTTTGTGGAGAATGATGCTGGCTTTGCTTCCTGGTTGTTTTTGTTTGTTTGTTTGTTTTTTTATTTTTTTTTCCTTTTCAGTACTGTGGGCCCTTTTTCCAAATCAGAATACATACTAGAGTTAGAAATTTTTTGTGAAAGATGCATTGCTGCTCTTCATCTAGGTCTATAACTAGTGTTTTAATAGCTTGCATAGTTTCCTTTAGGGGCCATTCCTTCTTTCATCTATTGTCTACTCACTTTGTTTTTAATGATAAGTGTTGAAAAGGTTTTGTTCTTCTTCTCTGAAATATTCACTCTTGGAAATATTTCAGAGTTACCTTACTGGCACCCCAGGATCTTCAACTCTAAAGAGAAGATAGAAGATAAGCAGAAAAATAGAAAACAAAAGTGTAATAAAACCTATCAACTGGTTCTCCTTAACGACTCACTTAAAGAGCAGTCATGCTGTTTTTGTCCTAATTATTTTGTATTAACCATCTTTGGCCAAAGGAGCCAACTGTGAATTCAGTAAAACATCTTGCCATGCTGTCTGGGAGTAGCATTTGTTTAAGTTCTTGTAAAAACTTAAAATGCTTTGAATGCTTTATTTTCATCCTTCCTTCTGCTTTTCAAAGAACAGTTTTGAAACCATACAGAGTCTACCAATTACTTAGTAATGCAGCATTTCTGTTAACAGCCACTCAATTACTATATCCTAATTAGAAATAAACTATCACTTTTACAAACGCAGGTCTGACTTAGATTCATCGTTTTGGAAGTGTGTGACGAGCAGTATTTCAGATCTGATCTCACTCAGAGCATCAGTACTTTCCTACTTGTGTTGGAAGTATCTCTGTGGGTGCACTGCTATTTTATTTGTCTGTTTTATGGTAACATCACACTGATGGACTGAAGTCATAATGGCTTATGAATTGATAACTTGAGGTCTTGTTACTTCTTTATTATTTTCAACTGTTTCCATGAGTGATCAATTTGAAGTGGACATTTTTCTAAGCCTTATACAATGTTCCAGTTCCACTTGCTTACTGGTGATGCCACGTGCCTTTGTGTCAGTGGGTATCCCATGCCTACTTTTTGAGCTAATATCATTAATGAGAGTATGGAGCAAAATTTCCCCCAAGATTCTTTTTGTACTGCACTAATGGCTTTTTGTTTGTTCATTTTAATTGATTTAATATGATCTAATTCAGTTTGACTTTTGAATGTTTTAATTTCATTCTTGCCTTTTCTGACATCTTATTCAGAGCTTTCCTTGGTAATCTTTCTAATTTTCTATTCTGTTCCATTATTTTACATTTGGAATTCTGTGCATTACAAATACTAGATATTCAAGTACTTAGCTGGATATTCATCCTCTGAGTTTAAACCCTAGGGGAAGTTTTCTTCCATTTCCTTAGATTTCAAGTTTGAGAACTTCTGCAGCTTTAATTTAAAAGGGATTCCTCATCTGATTTTCACTAAAATACTTTAGCATTTAACTATCACTCTATTTCATGGCTTAATAGCATAGTGCGGTGTATGAAAGTAAACAGGTATTTTGAATAACCAGGTTGCCGTTGTCTGTTGACCTTCACAGGAGACCTAGTACATTATCCTTACCCAGATCAAGCAAAGGTCTAAAACATGTTCCAACACCAGAAACATTATTTACGTCTTCCAATGAGGTATGGTTTTATATCCTGATTTAATACAGTTTTATTTATAATCTGCAGGTTTCTTGATGCCAGAAAGGCATCATTACAGTTGTCTAATTTCTTATGTGACAGTGTGTAGATTCTTATGTAGGGGAGCATCTTAGTCAAGTGCTTACTTAAGAGCTCTCTCATTTCTGCAATGTTTCTGGGAAGAAGTCGTCATCAGACTTCTCCATTAATTGTCTGAAAATCCAAGGCAGAATCCAACATACATCTCTGTCTAGATTTTCCTGTAATTTAATGAATAATGATTTGAATAAAATGCTTATAACAATAATGTGAACTCTTGCAGCCTAGGCTGCCGAAGATTGTTGTGTATAGGCTCATGAAGTACATGTATGGCTGAAGAAGTAGGTACTAATTTTTCTTTAACCAAAAATATGGGTATATTTATACATTCAAGTGCCATAAAAGTGACATAGCTACTTCAATGTGCAATGCAGATTTCTGTCAGCTGAACGTCTATGCAGTATATCTTCACAGCAGCTTTATTGCTACCCAGGTTCAAAGTTTCATTATTCAGTCTTTGATCTAAAGGCCGTGAAGGTCAGTGTCAGGCGAAAGATGGCATCTGACAGAAACACAATGGGCTCTTTGAAAAGGATGTGTACTTTTGGTCTCTTACCAAAGAAAATGCATCTCTCCTGAGACTATCACTGTTGGCAGTCTTAAGGGAAAAGGGAAGATCTGATTTACACTTTTTTTTTTTCTCTGAAGAAGGTCTCTCTGGGTAAGAGTCACATCAAGCTGGCATGGCAGTATGTGGATGCCTCTCCTGCCACGACTCACACTGTAGTTACCTTGAGGGGAGAATAGATGAGTTTGATGTGCAGGTCAGTTCTTCTTTGTACTGGGGAGCAGATCTCCAGCCTGAGGTAGAACTCCTGAGCTGCCTGGCAGCGTTTTTTGGCTGAGCAGTTGTGTGTTTGACTACATGGATATCGAAAGCATAATAGTAGATTTAGGGGATTTAAAAATATTTATTTGCAGCCTTACAATGCCTCAATGTGTCAAGTTAATTCAACTCATGTTAAAGACTGTCATATATTGTGTGATATGACAGCAACGTAATAGGATTGATAGAATTCATCTTGACAGGACAGAAATGGACTGGTCAAGTAAGGATAGCATTTTTTCCCCCCTCACTGCTAAAGCTGTTGTCCTCTTCTTATTCAAGAGAAGGGAGCTGTTTCTAGCTTAAAATCAAAGAAAAGAAACAAGAAGTTTTGAAAGTCTGAATACTTTGGAGTATAAGAAGAATTTTAAATGTCTTAATAAGTAATGCAGACTAGTTTACTGAAAGGATTTTTAACATAGTCCTATCAGTATATAAGTGCATTTTATGTATATTATCAATCTCATAAACCAAAACGAGTCCATTCCTGTGCTGAAGAAGGTGGCTTGAGGTTCACTAACTTTTCTTCTGCACCAAAATATCACTAACCTAACTTAAGGAAATAAATGCTGTTTGATCATCTAGTTCGAATGAACTGTGTGCTTTTGGTCTGTTACCAAAAGAAAACGCATCTCCCCTGTAGGTAGCATGATTAGTAGACTCAAGGGAAAAGAGACTGTCTTATTTACACCTTAATCCCTGAAGAAGGTCTCTCTGTGTAAGTGTTTGACAGCCATCTAAACACTAATTATGCTGAAATCTCTGAAATCCTCTATAAAATAGTATTGAAGTAGACTTTCAGAAAAAATAAAGCAAGTAACACACTGGCAATTCCTAGAGCCTACTGTGTATTATACATGAAGTTATACGTTGTTTTAATCCCAGGAACACTATCTTGTTGACTCATATTATCTAGTAACATGCTATAGTTCTTTTAGGGTGCGTATAATTGTCTGAATTCCACTTATGATTGCAGTAGTTGTGCAATATCCTCTTTATTCTTTTTTTTTTCTTTATTTTTTTTTTTAATTTTCTCTTTTCTGCTTCTTTTTAGTCCATCAGGGCTTTCTGAAGAGAGTGAAGATCTGCCTATTTGGACAAACTCAGTTTGGGTATGAGCCAAAATCCGCCAAAAATCCTATGTCAGTGAGAGGCCTTCCAGTGAATTTTGAAGGTACTAAATCATGCCTCTAATTCTGTGGAGAGTATCACAGCATAAGCAAATAAATTTATATTAAGAACACAAGATGTATCTCATATCTATTGATATATTTTCAGCTAAGAGTAATCACATGTTCATCACAAAACATATAGTTTAATTGCAGAGCAGTAAAGTGTGTTTATATTGTTATTTTATCCTGCTAAAAGGGATGTTTACATCTGTTTTTTCAGTAGCAAATTTTTCTGAGATAAGTGTGTTGTATGAAAATAGAAGAAATAAAAGGAATACTTTACTGCAGCTGCCCTTATTGTTTTATGGGCAAGGCTAACTAGTATTTAGAGGCTTATATCTTGAAATGAACTCAGTTATTTTGAGTGCTGAGTGTTTGTAAAGGCTTTAGAGGGAAAGTCTACTTAAATGGATCTGTCATAAGCATGAAAGCTGCTGCGCATGAGACTACCAGGTGATGATTTGGCAAAGTATAGCTTGAGCTTTTTCAGTCAGAACCCTATCTGAAGTTATTTGATTGTCTGTGCGAAATAAATTGGGCTCTGGGTGCGAATGGGTTTAATTCTGAAGAGTAATGCCTGTTCAGCAGTTGAGAAATTAAGGCACTGTCTAGAAAATTTATCTCGCTTACTGCCCAGCTTTCAAGTACCCAGAGGATTTTGCGAACAACTGGGCAGAAACCCCTGAGTGACAAGTCAGATTATGATTAAGGGATGGATTAAGACACAAGAGGCCAAACTGTGCTCCTGATCACTCCCGTGGGGACACATAAAGACATTCCTGTGCAGGGTTTTGTGGTCAGAATCAAATTTGCTCTGCCTGTGTTGCCAGATGTATTCAAGCTGATTCTGCACTAAATCTCTGAGTCTGTGGGTTTGAGATGAGGTCTTAAGCCTCAGGTGAAGTCTATTAATATTCGAGGCTTCAGAAGTTGGTGGGGGGGTTTCTTGTTGTTTTTCCTTTTGGAATTGCCTACATCTTCTTAAGGTTAAAGGATTAAAAATAAAGCCCTCTGTCTCCCGTGTAGCCAGAAATAAGGCAGGGATGTAACACTGGGAAATGCAAAATAGAATGAGAAAGGACAAAACTGAAACACAAAGCTTCCTATGTTTCAGACTAGTTTATGGCTAGCAGAAGTATGCATGCTTGTTCTTAAAAATTAGAAAAAACCAACACCATGGGTTGCCTATGTTTTGTTGACCTTTGTTTCTAACTCTTAGTGAAAGGCCCTGCCATAATATTATAACAATGATTAATGACAAAAAATTATAAACAATAATAAAAAAATGACAAAAATTATAAACAATAATAAAAGAAGAAATGCTCATATTTCCTCTGTAGTTATATTTAGAGCTATATTCCTGAAATAGTTACATAGTGTCTGTGGGTAAAAGGCAGCAATCAGTACATTGTCCCTAGCTTGGTTTTCATGTCAGTTTTATTGAAATTACTGCAAATTCTCAATTGCTTATTTACAGTGGTATGTAAAATAAAGGAAAATGAAGATGTTAATCTTGGCTATTAGTGCAACCTGTCACTCTTCCATGTTGTTCTTTTTATTTCACCACAAGATCTGAGAGAAATGTATGGCCTTGACAGATGCTGTTCTTTGGCAGTTTCTTTAACTGAGGTAGATGATGGTAGGTTTATTAAGGCTGAAATGGAAAAAGTATCCTTCAAGACCTGAACATAAACATTTAGTAAGTGGTTATTTTAAAACTAAATGTTAGTCTCTGCATGTTGGTATGTTCCTGTGGACTTTAAGCAATGTAATTTCAAAACTAAAACTCCTTAATATTAAAGTAGGGGCTGGGATGAACAGTGACCTGGCTTTGAGGAAAGAGTTTCCAGAATATTGGTAATGAAGAAAATAAAATTCTCGCTCCTAGGATGTAGTTTAGGGCCTTCCACTCCTGTGTGCCTTCAGGTAAGAAGAAATAACACAGCTAACTTTGTTTATTTACCTCTCTGTTTCTAGGTAAGAGAGGTTGGATTATTGTTTTTTGAAGCTCTGGAGAGATATGGAAGTGGAAGGTAAGGGAGAAATTCAGAATAAAAGCAGGAAAAATGTTGTTTTAGTGTTCAAGGTACCTGGAGCTCAAAAAAGGTGATTTTTCAATGTCAGGCTCTGACAGGGGCTTTCAACAGTGACCATTTCCCTTCAGCTTCTCTGCTTCCTCAGCGCTGTCCTCTCTGTAAGGAGACAACTCTGAAGCTCAGCTCTTTTGAAATCAATTACTCACTATACGGGAAGGAGGGAGGGAGAACTAGTGACAGGGATGGGATAGATTAAGAAGGGTGAGATGAGTGAGCGGAGAAAAAATAGACACAGTTGTGAAAGTGGTGATACAAACTGGGAAACTGAGTGGCCATGACAAAAATTTTGGAAAGGAGAGTATTGATGGAAGGGGAAGGTGAAAACCTAAGCAATTAGCACTAAAACTGAGAACAAGTAAGGGAAGGAGGGACTGATGAGATTACCAGTTTTTGAAAACCAAAGGTAATGAACAGAAAAGACATAGGAGAAAGGGGAAATTTGGCAAAGAAAATTGAGTGAAAGTAATGAAAGTTAGGAAAAAAAAAAATCACACAAAGCCCAAATTTTGTAAAGTATTTTTAATTAAAACTGCCTTTTGAACAGTAACAGTAGCAACACGTGGTGCCCATGATTTGGGGTGTGAACCTCTTCACAGTCATTATAGTGAAGGATTACAAGAAGATAAACTTGCCAGGATGAGAAGGATTCACAGTCCATCTATCATTATAGAAATATGGGAAGTGGAAATGATGTTCATATTTTTGTAATATACTTTGGTTTTTGTGTGTAAAATAGGAATGTCAACAATCAATTTTTGCCTTTGAACACATAATTTTCCACCTATTTAGTGTCTTAGTTGTAATCTTCAAAACATGTAATTTGGGAAAATTAAGCTACTGTCACTGACGTAAATGAGAAACATTGCAATGAAAGCTTCAGCAGTTCTAGGAAAATGTGTAATGGAAAGTGAACAACTGTGCAAAATCTTAATGCTGAGGCTGGCCATACCACTTGATGATGGAAACTACTTTGGTATGTTTGATAATAGTGTTATATAGAAGACCTAGCTGGGACCAGGGACTGCTTGGTCTTGAAATCCTTTCCTGCCTTCAAAATATCTTCAGCATAAATTCTCTCACATTTACCATGGCTCATTGCCTAGCTAATAGGTGGATAATTAGACAAAATATAAATTGGAACAATTCTGTGATATTCTTTTGACTCAAATCTCTCATTTCTTGGTTTAACAGCTGATGACATTTGTCTTGTGGAGTTCTTCTTTGTGCTTTCCTTGCCAGTATTAAGGTTGTTTTCAGACCAGACCAGAAGTCGTGTTTTTCAAGATTTGTCTGCTTCTACAGAGTTGCCTATTTATGTGATAGTGACAACTTTTTGGGTGCCTGTCCAAGTATTTTTCTGATAATGCCATCTGTTTCTTGCTATGGATTTCCATTTTAGCCCTATGGTGTAGCTCTTTGGAATACAGCCAGTTCTGCCTGTGAGTGAGCAAGGTATTTCTAGAAGTATTGGCTTCAAACCCTGGTATGGGGTTAACACATTTTACAGAAAGAACAACTGACAGTAAAATAAAGTATGTATGAAGACTGCAAAAGCCTTTCTCTGAGCTGACAAATACACTGCATTCTCATGACCTTTTTAAAAATGTTATTGGTTCTACGTTTTGGCTAATGTTTCTATGTGATTATGTAGAAGGAGAGACAGCTGGGGCTGTTCAGCCTGGAGAAGAGAAGTCTCCAGGGAGACCTTATATCAGCCTTCTAGTATCTGAAGGGAGCCTGCAGGAGAGCTGGAGAGGGACTCTTTGTCAGGGAGTGTAGTCATAGGACAAGGGGTAACAGTTTTAAATTTGAAGAGGGGAGATTTGGATTAGATACTAGAAAGAATTTCTTTACTGTGAAGGTGATGAGGTACTAGAACAGGTTGCCCAGGGATGTCGTGGATGCCCCATCCCTGGGCATGTTCAAGGCCAGGCTGGATGGGGCTTGGAGCAACCTGTTCTAGTGGGAGGTGTCCCGTCCTTGGCAGGGGAGTTGGAACTGAATGACCTTTAAGGTTCCTTCCAACTCTAACCATTCTATGTTTTCATTAATGTTGAACAGAACTTATACAGCGTCAAGGCCTTTTCTGCTCCTCACATCACCCCACCAGTAAGCAGGCTGGGAGGGGACACAGCTGGGACTGCTGACCCTAAGTGGCTGGAAGGGATATTCCATACCATATGACACTATGCTCAGTATATAAAGCTGTGAAAAGAATCAAGAAGTGGTGGGGNGGTTCCTTCCAACTCTAACCATTCTATGTTTTCATTAATGTTGAACAGAACTTATACAGCGTCAAGGCCTTTTCTGCTCCTCACATCACCCCACCAGTAAGCAGGCTGGGAGGGGACACAGCTGGGACTGCTGACCCTAAGTGGCTGGAAGGGATATTCCATACCATATGACACTATGCTCAGTATATAAAGCTGTGAAAAGAATCAAGAAGTGGTGGGGCATTCAGAGTGATGGCATTTGTCTTCCCAAGTGATCCTTACAAGTGATGGCTCCCAACTTTCCTTGATGGGTGAGTATCTGCCTGCACATGGGAAGCAGGGAATTGATTTCTTCTTTTGCTTTCTTTACTTGCATGCACAGCTTTTGCTTTATTTATTAAACCATCTTGATCTCTGCCCACAAGTTACTCTTCTGATTCTCACCCTCATCCCACCAGGGGGAGAACAAGCAACTGGCTATGTGGTGCTTAGCTGCTGGCTGGGGTCAAACCACAATATTGATCAATACCACAAAGCATACACAGATTTTTCTCTCCTCTGTCTCTCCATGATAATGACAGACAGAAGAGAACAAGTTGCTAGGAAAACTCACACAAATTGAGATATACTTCTTCCATTAACACTAATGAGATTTGCACAACTTAAAACTTCATGGCACACTCTGAAATTGGGCTTCCTGGTCTCTCTGGATTGTTGTATTGAGCAGGGAGAGCTTTCTTTCTTCCAGGGAAAAGTGAATCTACACTACAGAGATCTAACCTTTATCCAGACTCATTGTGTGAATGCCTTCTTTGACACTAATGCCTTTTGCCAGGTTCTAACAGTTCATCAGCTGTATCAGGTCCAAAAGTGAAGCAAGACACACCTGCAAGTAGCCTTGGTTCTGGAGGCAGGGAAACAAAAATAAATAAATCACCCACTTTTGGAAAGATTCAGGTCAAAAGTAATACGTGAAGAAACAGAGAAAAATATTCAGGTCTGAGCATGGTCCTATTCAGTTCCAAAGAATGAAATGAACTGACCTGTATGGCGAAAATAAATTCTCCATTGCATCTTCAAGTAGAATACTAGTAGAGTAACATAAAGGAAACCTATTTCCCTTCTGGTTGTTGAGTAAGTAAAGATAATTTGGCTATCATACAATAGTATTCCAGAAATGTGCCTTTTTGTAAGTTAAAAGTAACTTTTTAATTTGTGCATGTTATTCTGGACTGCAAAAAAAAAAAAAAAAAAAAA
>VZRU01013710.1:433743-450585 GCA_013398155.1 Pedionomus torquatus | reverse complement strand
AAAAAAAAATCCATCCAAAAATAAAGCAATTTAAAAGAAGATAGAAAAAACACCTTTACCTATACCTAGCAGATATTTCAGGAAAACTCTTCACAGGGTGATTAGAGAAGACAATCACTAGAAATATTGGTGCTAAAAATATTAATGCAGAATATGAAATAATAGCCCATCATTATTAAACTATCAAGTAGTTGCCTTGAGAGAAGTTTAAGAAAATGCAAAGCTAAATCCATTCTTATCAATGAACACATTACCTCCTTTAAAGTGGTCTGGAAAACTTTCCTAAAAGCCAACTCTGTTTAGTTACACACAATTTGATTTCTTAGTAATAATTGTACTACTGTACTTAACCCACGAGGACAGGGAGATCTGATGCAGAGACTTACATTCATGCATGTATTGTTTCTTCTGAGTAAATCAGATATTGAAGCAGTTAGCTACATGTTCTATTCAAATGAATTAACTGAAGAAGACTAAAGACCATCCAGGTATGACATTACAGTCAGACCTGTAACTCCACTGATAAGTCATTACAGTACTTCAGAGATGACAGTAAAATGCCCGCTTGAAAAGCCTCATTAAGAAACTGTTCCAAGTATGAGCCAGGTGTAAAGCTTTCTGTTTTAGTCAAAAATGTGCATTTCAAAGGCAGAAACTTTGGGTTCCTTTTCTAGGCATAATAACTTCTGAACTAAAGCACATTTTTAATCTTTTTTTTTTTTTTTCCGTTTGTTCTCTAGGAGAATTGGATCCTGACTTTTATATTTATCCATCCTCCACGTGACCCAGACATGGTTCTTCTTCAGGTATGTTTTTATTGGAAAAAATAAAGATATGGAATCAGGAAGCATGCCTATTGTAGCTTCACCAGTTTGTATTGGTGCAAAACCACAGTTTAGGTTGCTCAAAGTAAACCACGCACCTGTAGCTCTTTTGTACTCTAACTTGTATAGGCTTGCCTTTTGAGAAGACTCTGTCTCATCCAGCATACTCATGTTGTGCCTAGGCACAAGACAAAAAGTATATTTTCCTGCTTCTGGCATAATGCTGCTGGTAAGGATTTCAGACTGCCGTGTCACTTAACCCTGGGAATGCCTCTTAGCAACATGGATCATCTTCCTATCTGAAGAAAGAAAATCTCTATAAAATAGCTTTTGATGTGTGTCATATTAAAAACTCTTAATCTCTTCTTCTGAACTGTTTTCTAGCTTTCTTCAATTTGTTTTCATTAGTCGGACATCTTTTACCATGACACTTGACCTTCCTAGATTTGCATTAAATCCTTCATATAATATCGTTTTCATGTGTTTATCTGACCTCATTTCTCTTCATGTTCTGGTAATTATGGAGGTCTAAAGATTATTTCTCTTTTACAGTATTTTTGTTATTCTATCACATTATTTTCATGTTGCTCCTTACTCAGATAACCTTTTTTGTTATGGAGACTAACCTTCATCTAAATTCATCTTTGAATTTTTTACGCTTAATACAACAAGAACTGAAAAAAAAAAAGTAAATTATTAACAATGTAAGACTATATTAGCTGAAAAGGACTGTAATTGTGCTATTGTGTTTTCAGTCTCTCCTTTGTAAGTCATTGCGTTTCCTCAGTATGATGTTTGCAAGTAATGGACAATATGGGCAAAACCTGAAAACTGGCCAAATTAAACTCGTAAATCTATCTATACATTTATAAAAAAAAAAAAAATTAAAGCTGAGGAACTGTGTTGGAAGTCACTGGAGCACAAAACTGTCTCAAAATCGGGTTCAACTGATTTAATGCTTTGTTATGCTTGTAAGTTCATTAAAAAAAAGATTACCTGAACTTGTAATTTTTTTTCTGTTGTGGAGAACTTGCTGCTTGGGAAATTTAGGTTTCTTTTTTTTTTGTCATTTTTGATAAAATTTAGGCTGAAAATAAGATAATGTGGTATGAAACGGGTTCTGTGTTTTAGGGAACATTTTATTCCCAAAATATCTACAGCAATGGAACCGCAAGAAGTTTATAAAAACATGAAGATAATTAATAGTAAGTGCAAAAACTCAAGGGGCAGAAAATACCTTTCTTTCTTAAAGAAAGAACTTAGTGGGGACAGAATAAACTGGTATCTTGAAGGCAGCTTGTCTCATTATTCTGTGTCTAGGTGAAGGTGTCTCAGACTAGACTTTTCATAAGCACTTGCAGAAACAATTAATATACCCGTGTGAGTTACAATTGGAACACTTGCACTATTCTGACAGCTTTTAAAATGTGATTTGAATAAGCTTCCTTGCATTAATTTAACTGTAAATCAAGAGTTACTCTTCAAAACTCTAGTTCTTATATGACCTCATGGGCTGGGATTTGGACTATTTTAATCCTGTGCTGCAAAGAGTTTAAGTAATGGTGAATGTAAAATTTATTTCTGGAACTATTGCTACTGTGGTATCTTAATGCTCAAAATGTGTTTAAAAAGAATTTATCTATTCAAATTTCAGTCTGGTCAAAGCTACCAACACAGTATCAGAAGACTTTTTGTCTTTTACCCTACAACTTCTTTCTCTGTTTTTTAAGGAGTTTGGGCCTTTCTTAATAGGTCACATGAGAATTTTTCATCTAGATTCCAAAGAAATATATACATTATTACCACAGAATAACTGGTTGGAAGGGAGCCTAGAGATGGTCTAGTCCACTCCACACGCTCAAAGCAGAGTCAGCCAGGCCAGGTTGCTCAGGACTCTGTCCAGTTGAGTTTTGGATATCTCCAAGGATGGAGACTCCAGAATTGCTTTGGGCAACCTGTTCCAGCATTCAGTCATACTTACAATAGAATAAACTTTATCAAATGTTTGAATAGGATTTCTTGTGTCTTTGATTTATACCCACTGGCTCCTTGTCAAGCGCATCACAGAGAAGATTTTTACCTTGTCATCTTCACTGTCCACCATCAGTGTTTATAGACATAGACAAGATGCCCCATGCATCTTCTTTCCAGGCTAAACTATCCCAGCTCCCTCACCCTCTCCCTGTATGTCAGATGCTCTGATACCTTAATTATTTTTGTGGCATTTCACTGGAGCCAGTCCAATGCTTTCTTCTGCTTGGGAACCCAGACCTGGACAGAGCAGCCTTACCAGTACTGAGCAGAGGGAAAGGAACACCTCCCTTAACCCACTGGTGGCAGTTTTTCTAATGCAGCCCAGGATGCTGTTGGCTTTCTTTTCTTCAAGGGCACATTGCTGGTTCATGTTCAATTTGCCATCTGCTGGGACCTTTTCTGTTTTACAGAAAAGGACCTCAGGTCCTTCTTTGTTTTTCATTCCAGCTTCTTGGCCCCCAGCCTCTGCTGATGCCTGAGTTTGTTCCTCCCCAGGTGCATAACTTAGTATTTCACCTTACTAACATTTATAAGATTCCTTCTCTTTCCATTTCTCCAGCATGTCCAGAAGACCAATCCATTGTATCAACCAGTCCTCCCAGTTTTGAGTCATCTGCAAGCTTACTGAGAGAAGATAGGCACTTTCCCATTGTCTACGTCATTGCAGAAGATACTCAGTAGTATTCATCCCAGTATCAACTGCTGAGGTACAGGACTGGTGACTGGCCTCTAGCTGGACATTGTGATACTGATTACAACACTCTGAGCCCAGAAATTCAACCCCTTTTCATTACACTGTACTGGCCACTCATATGGCCTGTGCTTCATCAGTTTGCCTATGAAGACATTTATGGGAAAAATTGTCAAAAGCCTTACTAAAGTTGAGATAAACAACATTTACTTCCCTCATCCCCCAAGCCAATCCTCCCATTATAGAAGGATACTGGGTTGCTTGAGAATGATTTCTCATTCATAATTCGGGATTATTTGCTTTTTCACCTTCCCAGGTAGCCTACTGTTCCTCCTATCCGCCTTTATGCAGTTCCTGAAAAGTGACATCTGTTCCCTTCCAGTCTAGAAATCTGTCCAGTTGTCACAACCTTTGAAAGATAGTCAAAAGTTGCCTCACAGTGTCATTGACCAGCTCCTCAACACTCTTGGATGCTGCTCATCAGCTTCTGTGGACTTGTGTATATCCAGTTTGATAAAATTTTCCTTATCATTCTTCTCCTACACAGTGGGTAATTATTTGCTGCTATAGACTTTTCCACTGATCTCAGAGACCTGGAATTCCCAAAGGCAAATCTTACTGGTAAAGATGAAGACAAAACGGGCATTGAGTAGCTTGACTTTTTCTCTGTCTTCTTGTAGCAGCAGTTCTGCCTCGTTCAGCAGTGGGATCAGGTTTTCTTCTGTCATCCTTTTATTGCTGATGTATATTTATAGCATTAAAAATAAAATTTCTGAATCTGATATGGAGATCTTCCTAGTGAGTTTCCCTACTTGTGCTTCTGTTGTATCTTCTGTTTCTGCTGGTGTTACACTAATAGCTTAATTCAACCAGGAACGTGTTGTATGTTACAAGTTGAGGTTTTTTCCTAACTTATGGTAATTTAAGAGGCCTTGTTTAAACTCTTTCACTTCATTCTAGCAGTGCAGAACAGGAAGGGTAAGTCTGAAAGATTTTGCAAATTTTACTGGAGAAAAAAGTTTTGTCAGTGCTGCCTGTGAAATACAAGGTAAGAGGTCTTTTGTTAAAAAAGGTTTTCCAAACAGTTACTGCTGTCCCATAATAAATTTTAAATGGATGAGATAGCACCCAGGATTTGTGCATGCACTGTGCTGGTTATAGAATCATAGAATGTTTTTTGTTGTAAAAAACCTTAAAGATCATTGGGTTCCAACCCCCCTGCCATGAGCAGGGAGGGACACCTCCCACTAGAGCAGGTAGCTCAAAGCCCCATTTAACATGGCCTTAAACATTTCCAAGGATATGGGGCATCCACAGCTCCTCTAGACAACCTGTTCCAGTGTCTCATCATCCTCATACTGAAGAATTTCTTCCTAATATCTCATTGATATCACCCCTCTTCTAATTTAAAACCATCACCCCTTGCCCTATTGCTATACTCTGTGATAAAGCCTTCCTCCACATTTTTCCTGTAGGTCCTCTTTATGCACTGGAAGGCTGCTGTAAGGTCTCCCTGGAACCTTCTCTTCTCATGGTTTGGGAGCTTGATTTCTTTTATTTACCCGATGTTCCTTCTTTCAGTTCTCTTTTCTTCTTGTACTGCTGCATGGGTTTTCACTGCCTATGGCACCAGCTGGCAGCAGCACACTTGCAGGCCCGCAAGACAATGTTTTGTGTAACTTAGCACATTAGAACTCTGCCATACTCCAGATGCCTTCACTAAATACAAATGAGAACTTTTAATTCAGAACTGGAGGGAACATTTGTCTCAGCCTTGTGTTTCTTGCCACAGTGCACTTGGGTGGAGTACGTACAGGGAAAATACACCACGTTAACTAGAATGTGTAGGGCTAGAGTTGTGTGGCTTGCATCTCACCCCTGTTTGTTTTGTGAAAACAAAACCCCTAACTCAACTTCATTCACACTTCAAGGAAAACAGGAACAGAAAAATTAATACTGAGCTGTTTTCCTAGAATGACATGGCATTTAGACAGTCCTTCTGTAGTGCTATAATTTTTCTGTCTTGTTTACTTTTTGAAGGGTAGGAAACTTGAAGGGAAAAACTCTAAAAGAAAACGCTGCTGTTAGAGGAAAAAGTAGCCTCTCAAAATACATTTTTTGATGCTACTTTAGCTAAATACCAGGCACCAATCACAGTTAAAAGTGCTGAATGAAGTGAACCACTTTGAATCCCCCACCTACTCTGGCTCCCATTATAGTCATTTATGAAGGTTTAGATCCAGCAAAGACCTGTGACCTATATGTGTCTGGAGACTTGTTTTCCAAGACTTTTCACTGTGGAAGAAATAAATTAAATCCTGTCATTCTGAACATGAATAGTAAACAGCTTTCTAAACTGTGTATCCAAGATTCTCTATTTTCTCTCTGCTTTATGGAACCAGATATTTTCAATAACTACTAGAAGCACTGTTGCTTTTTTCGGTTCTCTGAATGTCCATTTTATACTGCTGGGCAATTTTTATTGCTGTTAACTGTTACTATTGCTAATTTTTCAGGTCCTTGTTAGTTTTTCCTGAGTCACTCTCACACCAGAGTTGTGCCACTGGAATTTCTGCTCTGCAGGTAGGAAAATGTGAGGAAATTTGTGGCCGTTTCCAGAATATGCCCAGTTGGGAGCTTGGTAAGTGGAGAGCTCATTCAGCTCAATGCCAAAGCTGCTTATCTCCACAGTCAGGGGTATGTAGAAATGCAAGGCTTTGGGAAATAATTTGTCTCATTTATATCAGAGCTTTTTATGGAGTCAGCATTGTACTGTCAAGTGTTCAGGTACTATAGAGTCAGCGTTGCAATGTAAGACACTCCTAGCAAAAGATTTTCAGTCGATTCTACCACCTGATTGCATTGAGACAGAATTATTACAGTAGAGTATTTAATGAACTGTGCAGTTCACGAGCAATGAAATTTTAATCCAGCCGCACAATAATTTTGAGAACCATGTGACTGTCATCTTAACTTGATATCCCTGCCACCTTAAATCCTAGCATGTGCATATAGAGAGACAGATTAGTTTTAATAGTAGCTGTCAGGAAAAGATGTGAGAGTAAGAAGAATGAAGTTAGCAAATATGAAAGTTTGAGGGTTAAACTAAGCCTTTCCAATGTTCTCATCCATTACTCAGTGAAAGAGAAAATGGTATAATGTACACACAGCTTGAATACACTAATCAACAGTTTCCTTGTTGAGAATTGCACTATTGAAAATATATTTCAAGTGACACATGATCTCGAAACATCGCTGTGTGCTAGGCTAGACAAATTCATTCTCAGCTTAAGGAATAGGAACAAACATCAGCTGTATCTCCAGCCATGCGTAATTAGGTAAGTAAATAAAATGGCTGGCTAAGAGTTTCCAATGTGTCAGTGAACATCATCTGTTATGATTCAAAGAAGTAGCTGTCAAGTCATTGTCTGTTCCGGGTGACTTACCGAGTACCAGCCCGTGCCCAAAGCACATCCTCAGTGCTCGCATTGTAGTGTGCAAAGTGACCATTCTTAACATAGAGAGCACCACATCAGTTTCAAAGATGGACCTGGGAACCTGCCCAGATTATACATCTGTGTAGGTGTCTTCCACCTCAAAAGGAAAGTAGAGATTGGGGAAAAAAACAAAACATAACAACTTTTAAAAATATTATAATGCTTGCTTTCTTGAGCGTATGTAATTATAAACAATAATTGTTACTTTCTTCCCAGCTCTCCTCTTCCTTTCTCCACACTTCCACCCTTCCAGCTCCTTTGTCATGCCAACACAGGGTTCAGCTGAGGACTGGCTGACTTTACACATCTGTAAACAAGTGGAAGAGCTGTGAACTGTGGATGCACTGGCAAACTGCAGGCACAAGACTAACAACCCAGCTGTAGAACCAGTTACTCGCTGTAGGTGAGTGAAGGCAAAGTCCAGGATTAGCTTCTCAATTAATACATAGCTGCCTATTCATTTGGCCCATTTTAATGTATTTCATTGCTACTGATGTATTTACTGCTTCAAATGTATCAGTTATTTCTTTCTGCCCTCACTCATCTATTTGCTTCTTCATTTGATCCTTTTTTTTACTTTCTTCTCTTGTGAATGCTGAATTTTAAGTAGTGGTTGATCATTTTTGAACCCGTTAAAGTTAGCAATGGCAGGTTTTTTAATTGTGTTGGTAGATATCTACATCAAAAATACAAGCTTAGGTTTAAACGTAGGTCAGCTTGTTGTTACGTTGCTGCTTTATGACTGCTCCTGACAGACTGCACAGTGCAGATCTTGCCTTTTCCGTAAGTATTTCCATATTTGCAAAAGATGGCCTTTAAAAATGCCAATTTGGCGTCTTACATTCCTTTCACTTCTAGATAGAAATGCTGCTATTTTTCACCTTTGTGGTGAGTTTGTGAGATAATGGAGATAGGAGTACTAAAGGGGTGGGGTTGTTGATGGTCCTAACCATCTGCATTTTATTTGGATGTTTTATGGGGAACTTAAAATTTATACGGGCATATGAAACTGGGACATAAATGCTATGTCTGCAAGAATTCTCCTGTGTTTGTGTGTGTGTATATAAAGCAAATGCTAGTTATTGCATATTTCAGCTTCTACGTATCTGTCTAGAAAGGACCTACTGGGTTAAGTCGCCCTAAAACCTGGGGTAGTGATCTTGCTGGAAGCATTCTTGAAGGCTATGTTATGTCTTTGCTCTGTACGTGCAATAAACTGATAAGAAATCACCTGTAGTTGCAAATGCAGAATAATGGATAAGAATTAAATACTGCTGTTCTGAATTATTTCTGGGAGCTTCTATCTTCCAGCACAGTGAGCAGAACTGGAGGGCTCAAAAAGTCTTTACAAGACTGCATGATACAATTTCTGTTCTTGGCAGGATCCTTTAATATTTTGGGGCAGTTGTGTGTATTTCATTGTTATGTATGGAGTATGGAGTTTCTTTCTCTCATTCAATAGCCTGTGTAGATGTAGACTAGGACATCTCTGTCATGGAAAAGGGAAAAATCATGTTTCTTTGGGGCATTCTTTCTCCAGCTTTCGTAATCAACAAAACAAGGACTCTTGAGCTGCGGGGTGTGTTTGGAGCACCTTATTTAAAACCACTGATTACCTTCTCTTCTGGGAGTGCATCTGATTCCTTTTTTAACTCACTTGCCTGTTTGACCTCCTTGTTCCATAGCAGTCAGTGAACATTGTGTGAAACACCTGAAGTTTCTGTGAAAAAGAAATTCTGTTGTTTTAAATTTGCCATGTTATGAATTCATTGATCATTCACAGGTGCTTATCTCATAAGAAACAGTGAAAATCATTCCCAGCTTAGTTTCTTCATGTCTTTCAACATTTCATCAACTTCTAGCATGTCTTCTTTATTTATACATTTTTCAAGACTAACCCGTATAGTTTTCACACATTGGATCATTCTTATAGTGTTTTTTTTGCTGTTTACAGTACCTCTTCTATTTCTTTCGCACAGTTTTTTGTATGGAGTGATCAAGATTAGGCATATCATGACTTAAGCAGTAGTAAAATGACACTGGTGATAGCTATACCTTTTAAAGTGATTGCAATTGTTTTATTTGCTCTTTTTTTTTGGCTGGCACTTTGTATTTTCAGAGGGCTCAGGGTGCCGAGATGTATTTTTGAACTGGTACCAGTAAAGTTCATCACTGTAGATGTGGTATTAGTGTTATTTTTCCATGTGTGTTACTGTGCACTTTGTGTTGAATTTCATCTGTTCCTGCTTTTACCACTGAAGTATCTCTCAGCCCTATCGGTATTGGAATAAACTTTGCAACTGCTTGCATTCAACTTACATTTTGATGATCCAGAATAATTTGTCTTCACTTTATGTTAATCTGTTCCCAGATGATCTATAAAGATGTAGAAGTGAACAGGATCATATGTGATCCTCCTGGTAACTGCCCTTCTTCCTCCACAGAGAGAAGTAGTCATATACTTCAACCCTAAAATTCTCTTCCTTTAATAAATTAAATGATATAAGGCCTTTTCTTTATCTCCAGACAGCTGACATTTTTAGGAAATATTAACGATGGGTATGTTAAAGCTTTTTGAAAATTCAAGTACATTGTATTGGTTAATTGCTTATAAAAGATGCTTACTTAAGATTTCTCAGAATTCAAGGAGGTGAATATTCTTGGTGAATCCAATACTAGACACTTGGATGCATAGCCTAAGGAATTTGGAAAAAAGGTTTATGTAGAAGAACCACAACTGTAAAATACTCCTAAGGGTTGAATCATCAGTCCCTAACCCAGACCTTTCAAATTTAGTTGTATTGGTATACCTAAATAGGTTTACTTATAGGTGTAACTAAGATTTTAGTTTGAAGAACACCTGTCTTATTTGGGTGTGGTAGAAGCTGTAATTTGCTCTCCCATTTATTGGTAATGTGGTGCTCTGCTGTGAGTCAAGCTCAAAGCACATCTTTTGACTTGTAGGTTGAAGATAATAATTTGGGATAACACAAGTTACACCATTTAATACCTTTTAAGGATTCCAGTCTATTGACATTAGGTTATTCAAATCATGTCAGTATTTTTACCTGAATTATTAGTCAATGCATTTAAAAGCCCAATACTAACAGAAGCATAATATAAATTGGATAGTGCTTAGGTAGTCTACTACCTGCTTACCTCTTAGGGAAGGAATGATTTATTAATTTATTTATTATTTTTTTTTCTCTGTAGGATTCTTTGTTGCTGATTAGCATGCAATAAGAACGAACCGCATGCAAGCAGTACTAGTTTTTACTTAACTAGGCTTCACAACTGTCCTGCAGTGCTAAGGTGCAAACCATTTGGCAGTCATCTACTAATTAAAGAAAACATTTTGATTAATGTGTATCTTTTCCAATACGTTGCACAACTGACTTTGTCTGTTGTGACTGAAACAGCAGTGTTCATTTCAACATCTGCTATTTTCGATGTTGGTTTTGCGACCTTTCAGCCTTTTCCATGCACTAGCAATTTCCCTTGGGGGTTGTAATTCCTCAGAGACAGCTGGGGTTGAAAGGTGCTATCATTCTTCTACGTAAGTCCCTCTTAAAACTTGATATAAAGCCTGAAATCTCAAGAGTATTCTGGTGGACAGGTGAGGAATTCACACAGATATATAAAATTTCAATATAAATTACAGTCTATCTATTAAATTGACATCAAGGAAAAAGCAAAGAAAAAAACCAACAACCTGCCTCTAGATTTGCCTCATCTTATTTTTGACACAATGGAAACATCCAAGTTAGAAACCCAGTTACCGTATGTTCCCTGGGTAATTAGTTGTGGGAGAATCACCTCACTCTTTGACAGTGTCACAAATATAAATGAATATATTGTTGATGGTTTTTTTTTTGTTCTGTTTTGTTTGTTTTTTTTTTTTGTAGAGCTATGAAAATTAGCATGAAATAGAGCTTTTAAGGTATTAATAGTTCTAAGCTGTGAATCCCTATCATGTAGTTATTCTTCAATTTATCTGGAATATTGATTATAGAGGCCTGCAGTTTTTAATACCTGATTAAGCTAAAAGCCACTCAAGTCAGTAGAAATCTTTATCCACTTGTACATGCTTTTTTATTTCATTTGTTAAGCTGCAGGTTCTTCTATTTCTCCTTTGTAAAGCACGTCCAAAATTGTGGTGCTTCATTACTGAAGGCCCGTGTTTCAGTTATGAATTTCTTATACATTATCATTAAGTTTCAATGTTTTGACGTTTAGCAAATGCTCTCCCTAAAAAAAAGTTGGTCTAAGAAATGACATCTCCATTTTTCTTACAAAAAATTGCTTTAGTGGAAATTTTTTTGGTAGTCTAGTAACACAAAGTAATGCAGAATCAGATATCCTCAAAATGAATGCTTGTACAAAATATTGTAGTTTTATTGCATTTTTTATTTTATATTTTTATCCTCTGGGAAAAAAATCCAAAGAATACTTATTGCCTGTACTTGCACTTGGAAAAAAAAATGGGGAGAAAAGATGCAAGCATCACACTGAGCAAGGGCTTGAATAATGTTTAAAAGGCAATATCAGCCAGGCAGCAGGCATGCTGGCAAATGTCACATCTTCTCTGAAATAACCAGACAATGCTACCATGGTATTGTCTGGTGTTCTTGGACCAGGGAAACAAAAATAATTACAATGCATGAAAACAAACCTAGTACAAGGAACAAAATATGTTAGTGTGATGCTAGATTGATTGGAAAAAATATACACCTAAACCATAAAATCAGCTTTTTAAAAATCCAGGTTTAACCATTATAAATGGATATGAAAGCATGTGACAATATTTACTTATAGGGAAACTTCGGAGTCAGCAGGCATCCCATTTCATATGAAGCTGAGTCCCAGTGTTTGTTTCTGTTATGTACCTCTTCATGTGGACTGCAATTTTCTTGTTCCCAAATGTATTTAATTTCATGCTACTTCGGTGACTCTGGATTATTTATTGATCCTAAACCCTTTTTTGTATAAAGTGTGTGTTTGGAGAGACAGCAGGTGAAAACAATAATTTTGATTTTCTACAGGCAAATGGGACTCATACATGTTGGAATAATCTTTTGGGGCATTTTGTCTCATATTTGGTATCATTCTTTGGAAATGTTGAAAGAAATGCACACCTATGAAAGAGCCCATGAGCATGTGATACAAGAAAACAGAGTGTTTTATAACAGTTTCCTTTGTCTCTAAAAGGTTATTAAAAATAAAAGGAATACAGTAATTTTAATTATTTTTTGATTTTTTTTTTCTTCTGTTGAACTACCTGATGCTGTTTACTGAGTGTGTTAGATGTTTTCAGGTTGGTGGGGAAGTGGGTGACTATGAGATACCATAAACTCATTCCCATCCTAACACCAGCACTTGTGAGGAAAGACTGTGTATGTAGAATGCGTGGTCTGGATTTCATTTGATGTTAGTATTGATTTTCCTGAGGCAAACTGAATACATTTAGGCTTGTTCTGAAGATTGTTGATTGGCAGATCTCAGAAAATCTGTGTGCAGCTTGGACTTGGGGGGTCCCACAATGAAAGCCAATAAGGAACAGGATGCCTTTTTTCTTCTTGCATGAGGCACAGCAACCTGCATTTCATAATGTTAAACAACAGTTGTATTAAATATGTGATTTTCAAGGTTGCAAAAGAATTCCAAATAAGCACCTCTTGAGAATGTCATACAGCAGGTACCTTTAAGCTTTTTGTCACATTAATCATACGCACTTGTTCCACTTAGGTTTGTGATTCCTTCCTATAGTGAGGATCAGACTGGATTATAGTAATGTCTTTTCCTGTCTTTAATGTATATAAATCTGTTAATCTCTTTATGGTCTAGTCATATATGATCTAGGGTTTCTGGTTGAGTGGAATTACTTTGAGAACAGCCAGATGTGTTATGGAAGATTTAAAGGAAAATGAGGAATTTCATCAGAAGCTGTTAAGAGACATTTATGGCTTTGCTGCCACAGGACTGAATTGAGAGAACTTCCTTGTTTTGTACGGGTGGTCTCAAAATCATCTAATCCTTAAAAAAAAAAAAAAACCACTCAGCATTGGGTTTCCATTTAGACCTAGTATCTCTGAAATGTAATCTCCTTTTGGGAGACAGTACAATATGTGGCAGCCCACTGGCAGCCACGAATTCTGGACTTTGTCAGGTACTTCTGGTGTTACGAAAATTTCTTTAAGATCTGATGGTTCCCACTTGTCTTTCAGAGGGCTTTTAGAGTACTTTCTAGCTACTTGGCTGAAGCTCAGATTCAGATCTACCACAGTGTGCATGTCCAGATGCCACTGAACGCAACTGATTCCGAAGAAAAGTTTGTCCTGTTGATGAAGGACACCTCCCAGACGTGCTGTTCTTGTGCACGTCTTTACCACAGAACTGTTTTCTTGTATTTAACATAAATCACCCTTGCTGTGCTTTACATCCATAATTCATGCAGAAAAGATTGTTCTGTTCTTTGTAGCAAGTTTTTGTATTTGAAGCTGCTATCATGGTCTCCCATCTTCTTTTCTTCACGCTAACCCCATTATCTCAGATTTTCCTTCCTGACCGTGGGTTTATACAGCTGTTGATATTTATTTTTTCTTCATGCTATTGTTGGTTCTTTTCTGAAGGGTTATTACTCAAGTAGCTGATCCTAGACTTGTAGTTCTGTGGTTGATTATTCCTCTCTGTTAAGTACTCATCCTCCCTCATCCTAAAATAGATCTCTTTGAAAATCTGCTCAGTGCATCTTTTCATTTTCGCAGGCAAGCAGCTGCCTGGTTGTAGTTTCCATTGACCTTTGCACCTACCCTTCTGTAGTTTCATCAGGATCATATTTCCCTACTTAGCTTAGGAGAATGCCAATCAAGAACAGCAATAAAAAAAAAAAAAGACAAAAACAAAAAACAAGGAAAAAACCGACTTTATCAACAACTGCATATCTCCCTTATCCAGAAGTCCTTATACTTTGTTTTAAAGACATGTATTTTTGTTGCCCAATGTAGTCAAATGCAATTTCAGCTATAAAGTCAACTGTAAAGCAGTTGGAAGAAAGAAAAACAGAAAAGGGGGAGACTGGTTTGGTATTTTAAGGAAATGCGAAAGTATCATATTCCTGCTTTGCTTTTTCAGTGAAAAAAAGATTTTGGTACTGGCATGAATTTTTAAGGCAAAGTATTTTCTCTTTTTTACTGCATTCTCTGAATTAGGAAGCAAATGTTTCCACTCAAGTCACTTGCCTGCCATTAGAGTCTTTTCTTGGTATCTTAATATTAGAAAATAGTCTTTCAGCATTTTCTGGATACCTATTTTTAGGCAATATACACACCTAGTTGAGATTTGTCATTTTTTTCTAGATGATACTGTAAGTAATAGCCCAATTAGTAGTTCTCTCACCATCATAAGAAATAAACATCATACAATGTAGTATATTTCAGCATGGCATAAAATTTCCCAACATATTATATCATCATAAGTGAACTGATCACCATGCTCTGTACCAGTTGCTTGCTAAACAGTATTTTTATACTTTCTCTAGAGAAAAGAGTGCAATGAACAAGGACAGCCCTAACTAAACAGATCATAATACTAGTGTTAACATACTTTTTCATGTCCTATATTCATTAATTTCAGGAAGAAATGTGTTGAATGTTTTTAATGCAATGATTAAATAGTGATTATTTTTACTGTACTGAGAGTGACACATTAGCTTTCTTATCAATGAGAGAGAGAATAGCTTGGCCAGTACTGAACAAAAGCAATATTGACATTGATGGAGTTGCTTCTAGCCTATTTATACACATTAATTAAGCACACTACATTAATTCTGGTATTTACTAAATCAACCTAAATGCTAAAGTAAATTTCTTCCAGCAAATTTGAGCCTGAATGGAATATAGTCCAAATGTTAAGGTCAGATTTTGCTACTTCTGTTCATGTAGTTTTAGCTAGAAATGTGTGTTGTGTTCCAAAACATGTATATGTAAACAACATCCATGTTTTGAAGCTGCACATTTTCCTAGAGTCCTTTGAACTTAGTGGGAATTTGATTGAGCAGGTTTAAAAATGTTTTTCTCCCTCCTAATCTCTCAGATAAATCTGATGCTGTTACATTTCTTACTCCAATGAAACTCTAAGAGGCTTTCAGCAGTCATGTAAATGACAAAGCATATATTTTAGTGGTTACCACTGCAATTCAAAATAAAAGGAGTGAACTTTTTATGCTTAGGCTTAAATGAGTACTCATCTCATTTTCTTTAATGGATGACCGAAGGAGTTAAACATCTTTTGGTGCTGTCAGATTCCACATGAGAGGGCAACATCCAGCTTGTTATGGCTATAGCATCAGCACTGAGCATTAGTTTTACCAGAAATTCAGGAAGGGCAGTATTAGGCCTTCCAGAACTGCTGTGTACACGGTGCATCACACATTGTCCCTTTCTTTACTTTCAAGGCAACAGTAGGTTTAAAACACTATTTTTTTACAATACAGAGAAGTGACACACATGTCATAAGTGTAGTGATTAAAGGAGGCAGAAGCTATTACAGCTATATTTCGTAGTAGTGAAAAGTGTTAATTACAGTGACAGTGCTCTTTCCAATGTGATATTTAACAATTTTAGCAAATAACCCTAATAAAAATATTCACATTTGTATTCTTACATGTCAATTTGAAACTTTTCAGTAATGCAAATGTGTTAAGCTCTTCAGAATTTAATTTTATTACACACTCAGTAGAATTCAAAATCTTTTCATGAACAGTCAAATGGGAAAATATATCCCAGATATTCTTTGCAAGAATGTAATTAGAATTCACATCAGGTTTAACTATGATGACATTCTTTAATTTCCTTGTCAGCCACAACACTTGCCTTCTGCTTCTTATCAGTTGTTTGTTGTGAAGGTTGCTTAAGTACATGTTACTACCTTTATTAACCTGACAAACTGGAATAGTATATACAATATTTAGGGCATTTCTTATGAACTTATACATCTCTTAAGAAATGAGGCATTGTGTGGATCTGAAGTGTTGATTCCTGCTTGGCTTTTTTAGATTATATCATTCACATATGAATTTTGCTGCACCTCAGATTTCTTTTAAGATTGACTTTTTTATTATTGCTACTCTAATCTCTAGATGTTTGAGTCTTTTGAGGCTAACGCTCATCCTCTGAAGTTGGGTACAGAGTTTTCTTAATGTGATGTATTAATGCCAATATAATAGCACTGTCAGTAGAATCATAGAATGGTTAGTTGGAAGAAACCTCAAAGATCATTGAATTCCAACCCCCATGCCACAGGCAGGGACACGTCCCACTACAGCAGGTTGCTCAAAGCCCCATTCAACCTGGCCTTGAATATTTCTGGGGATGGGGCATCCGCATCTGGGCATCTGCAACTTCTCTGGGCAACCTGTTCCAGTGCCTCACCACCCTCACAGGAAAGAATTTCTTCCTAATATCCAATCTAAATCTCCCTCTTCCAGTTTAAAACCATTACCCCTTGTCCTATCACTACACTTCCTGACCAAGAGTCCCTCTCCTGCTCTCCTGTAGGCTCCCTTCAGATACTGGAAGGTCACTCTAAGGTCTCCCCAGAGCCTTCTCTTGTCCAGGCTGAACAGCCCCAGCTCCCTCAACCTGTCCTCATAGGAGAGGTGCTCCATCCCTCTAGTCATCTTTATGGCACTCCCCTGAAACCATTTCAACAGTTCTCTGTCCTTTCTCTGTTGAGGATTCCAGAGCTGGACACAGTACTCCAGGTGGGGTCTCACCTGCTGGTCACACTTTTGATGCAG
>VZRU01013710.1:408725-433025 GCA_013398155.1 Pedionomus torquatus | reverse complement strand
TGACTTGGGTAGTGTGGTTAGAGCCCTTGCCAGTGAAGACTGAGTCAAAAAAGTCGTTCAGTACCTCAGCCTTGTCCATATCCTGGGTGGCCAGGTCTCCCATTTCCTTCCGGAGAGGGCCCACAGCCTCTCTAGTCTTTCCTTTCCCCCTGTCATATCTGTAGCAGTTGTTCCTGTTGTCTTTGATGTTCTTGGCCAGATTCACTTCTCTTTGGGCTTTCGCCTGCCAGATATAGTTTCTGGCTGCTCGGACAGTTTCTCTATATTTCTCCCAGTCCACCTGTCCTTGTTTTCACTCTCTGTAGGCCTCCTTTTTTATTTCGAGCCTTTCTAACTCTTCCTTATTCATCCACACAGGCCTTCTGGATATTTTGTCTGACTTCTTTTTTGGGATGCACCTCTCCTGAGCTTGGAGGAGGTGATCCTTGAACACTAACCAGCTAAGGGCCCCACTCCCTTCCAGCTCTTTTTCCCCACATTGGACTCCTGAGAGATCTGATGGGCAGGGTAAAGTCTGCTCTCCTGACGTCCAGGGTAGGAACCTTGATTGATGTTTTTGTAGAAATTAACATGGATTTAAAGTACTTTTTGTAGAGAGAGATTATTATTATTACTACTTTTGATGTTCTTTTATATCTGTATTGTTTGCAAAAGACCTTAGGTAGCCCCAAGCCACCTTGCAGTGCTTGTGGTGAATCCTCAAAATCAGCCTTCATACAGAATGTCTCCAACCTCAAAAGAAACAAACCAAAATATATATTTCAAAACTAGTAGCCAGCTCTTCACATCTCCCCAGTACACTTGCTACAAAGTCAGTATCCCATATAATCCTCTGATATTAACCAGTATAAGTACCTACCAGATTACTCTTTGTTTGTCCCAAGCTTCATACACCTTTCAACTCTCAGATACATTGTTTATGCTTGTTTTCAGTCCTGTATGTGCAGGTTCAGCCTCTTGTTTTTAGGGTCCAAGGAAGGTTCCTGTGAAGATTTATGCCTTCATTCCAGAGGCATGTGTTCACTCAGGCTTATGTCCAGCAAATACATCTTTTCCCTCTGCCATGGCAGACAGTGGAGTTCTGCATTCTGAAAAGGCACATTTTCCTGCTATAAAAAGGAAAATTGGATTTGTTTCTAAGTGAAAGGATTCTTCCATATATTCTTACATTCTATTGTGGCTTTGCTATCTAAAAGCTCTTTGTCAGGTTGTATTTCTGCGTCCTTAAAAGTGGGAACACAAAAAACCCCCCCTACTTTCTACATATCCATCTCTATGCAAGTTGTAATAATGCACATGGGGTTTGCAGTTTGATGGGTTACTAAAGAAAGGAGCATACATTTGAAGAACGTGAATGAGTCTTATTTGCCATTCAATATTTTTTCTTGCATTGAATTGTACTTCCATGCAAAAGGACATGGCCATTTTATTTACGAAGAACATTAGTTTCACTGTCTCTCAGAGGTCCAGACTGCTCTTAGGTGGAAATAAGGAACTCCACAAAGAGCATGGGACAAAAAGAGTGGGAAAGCATCAGTGTCTGCCCAGAGGAGGGCAGATGTGTGCTCCTGCTTCATGCTAGGTACAGACATATTTTTCTTCAGGTCTTCCTGAAACCAAAGGAACTTATTTAGGAAGAAACAAGGTGCTTACATATTTTTCTGACTCAGGCTTTTCTGTGGGTGTACGACAAAGTATTTATTAAAGGCAAGAAGATTCATCCTGCCCATGCTATATTGCCTTGTTTGGAGTAGCAGGCACCACAGAAATGCATGAAAAGTCTTGGGTTTCCTAAGTCCTGAATTCTTGTTGACTTCAAGGATAGATTGCAAGCCAGTATATATAGTATGTCTATAGAAGGAGATATATGCTTTATTTTTCTTGTAAAGTGTCACTTGTAAGTTTATAACTGGTTCAGTACTGATTTATTTCCCACATACGACTCATTTTTGAAATACATTGAAGTATTTGTAAGGAACTTTCACTTAAGTTCCTCCTCAAAAACAAGATGTATGATACAGCAGCTTCCAAATCCAAAGTCTCAAAAATTATGAATAAGGTGTAAACTGCCCCCCTCTTTGAGCTTATTATTGTAATGAGAATGATAAATTTTTACTGTTGGTTTTTTTTTTATTATTATTTCTGAATTTTTTCACAGGACACCTACTCCTTCCCTTACAGGCTTTTTTGTTTTTTCCTTTTCTTATTTTTCTAGCCACTGTGAGTTCTAGATTTTTTTCTAGTTAAAAAAAGCTGAATTTTTCTAACTGCTTAAGTAGGGTAGCTTTTGGGGCTTAACATAAAAATCATACTGGAAGACTGAATAAATCTATGGCTGTATGGAATTGACGGGAGTTTAGATGGTCATTTGTGGTTTTAAAAGCTTCATTTTTTCCTCTTTGATCTTAAATAAGTTTCTTGTGTAGATTTATATCTGTGTAATTTTTTTTTTGTCAAGGTATTGTGAAATATTGTTAATATTTATCCAAGAAGCTTGCACAATATATGAAAATAAGAGAAAACTGGAGATATGGAGACTGAGAATTAAGTTGTTCTTACAGTTTTAACAAGAAATTAAACATGTAGTTGTCAGTACAGCAACCCCAGTTGTACAGTAGTGGTAGAAGCTAACCAGTGCATACTTGCTGAATATTGCTGTAGTATTTGAAAGCCTTGACCTTGATCAAGTCACAAGTCTAAGGGTTCTTTTTGTGCAACTTGTGCACAAGCTTTGGTACTAGGTGATGTAAACTCACAGTCTTCTATTACTTAACAGAGGGAAATTGTTTTGGAGTAATTCTTGTTCTTGCTACATTTTTAACTCGGTACTTTGTTAGTTCTATGGGATTTCTTGTTCACCCAGTAATAAGAATATAAAAAATACCGAGGATCATAAAAATTTGCTAATTTTATTTCACTAGTTTTATGTCATTTGTCACAAGGAAATTGTATTACTGCACTATAACACCATTACAAAAAAAAAAGTGGGCAAAGCCTGTGTTTAAATTTCAGTCAGAATATCTGGAGCACAGCCTTGGAATACAGCATGAAACTGGAAGTGTTTGCATTGAAATCTTGTAAAATATGTTTCCTAGGCAGGACAAATGAAATAAATAAAACCCCCAAAACATCAGTGAGGTAAATATATACCATAATTCCAGTGCAAAACACTTAAAGGAGTTATTCTACGTAACTTGGAAACTATTCCTTAGTGAGGAACCAAGAAGGTTTGATTTCTAGAAAACAGCAAGTTTCAGTTCTCAGGAGTCTTATGAGGTAGAAAATGACAAAACTGACAGCACTAATACTTGAGGGCTTTATTAAAAGGCCTTCTGAGATTGGCAAAAGTGTTCGTGTGGTTACTGACAGGACATTTAAGGTAGAAGAAATATGTAGCTTCTGTGTAGTTGTAGTACAGTTATGTCCAAACCCACAGACCTTTTCCAGTTCCTTTACTATTCTTTGGATTTTTTCAGCCTGTCCTTGTAGTAAGGTCTCTCTGCTATGAATAGTAGGTGAAAATGTCTTAGTCTTAGAAAAATAAATCTGGGGCTATTCATGATACCTAGCTGCATTCAGAAAATTTGTTGGACCATAATTTAAAAAGTGTGTGTCTTACCTTGCTTCCAGTTGTCTTCTACAAAATGTGCCTCTAGCCTTTTCTACTTTGAAAGAACGTGTAAAAGCTCTTTTTGCAGGATTTCTTGGGAGCATGATGGGGACGTGATGCTTTCAAGGGAGGTGGTGTTTTCTTGTAACTGGTGAGTTTGTTACAGTTTTTAGTGGAGTCTCTTGCCTGCACAAAACAATGAGTTCATTGCAGGGTGTGATTTTTTGATATAACATTAATTCAGTATTTGTCTCTAAAGGCCCTCAATTAGAAGAGACTTAATCTTGTATTATTTGATGAGAACTAGTTAACTAGTTGTTGGTGTAGCTTTGCAAATATTTACCTGGTTTAGGGAGAACTGCTTCTATTTGATGAGGAAATTTAAATGTTTTGCAAGACTGTATTTTTCACTATTAACAGTTAAAAGAGATTAATTAACTCTGAAGTTATTTATCTTTTAAATTGTGCTTTAGCCTGCTGTGTCCTGTCAGAAGACATATGCTCTTTTGTCCTATGAAAATCTTATTAAAACCTCCATTGGTAATGAATGTAAACTTCGGTATTATCACTGATTTTTATAAAATCCCTAGTGGCTGGGGTGATTAATTGATTTTTTAAAAAAAAAAATGTTTTAAATTTAATTTAATTATTACTACAGCACTCCATTTTAGGATTATAGCTACCTCCTGACTGCAAGCTTGGCAGCAAAACAAAGGAGCAAATGCCTGCCACTAATCAAAAAACAATGCTTAGTAATAAATCACAATTGTCAAGCAAGGACTCTCTTGAGACAATAAAGGAAAACTAATTGCATATAAGGTTTTTTTGCCTTTTGTCTTTTGCTATAGGCAAAGCTTACAGGAAGCCTGCCTCACTTGGCATTGTGCTATTACAATGTCTGTAGGCATCCATTAGTAGTACCTATCACATATAGCTTGATCCAGCTTCAAAAATGCCTTCACCTGATTCATTTCCCATGTGAATGGCACTGTCTATGTGTCTTTGTTACAAGTCTGTGCTTTTCCAGGGACATTATGCATTCTAGAGACTATTAATTTGTCTGAAAGATCTGCTTTTTTATCACAATCATTTGTATGCCATGGATACCCAAAACCTTGCCTGATTTTTGAGAAGCTTCTGAGTATTTTTAGAGGCAGAGGTTTTAGATGCTATAATGTATAGAGACCATGTGTACACAAAGCAGAAAACTATCTGTCACTGTTTTCATAATTATACAAAATATTTTGGGGAATTTTTGTATTGCAGTAATGACAATAAAAGGGAAGGTGCGTTAGAATTTGTAATAAACAAGAGTCCTGTAAGCGCCAGGACTAACAACCTGATTTCCAGCAGTTATGTAGGTTGTGGATGTGCAGCAATGCTACACTTGGAATAAGCAGCAATTCCAGAGCATTGTCTCCCTTGCTACATATGCTGTGTTTACTTGATACTTCTGCTAAAGCATCTCATGGTTTAGTTTTCTTCCCACCATATGTTCACAGAGGAACAACTGGCAAGTAAATTGAATTTCTTTATTGTAAGCAATACAATCATTACTATCCTATGAATAGGATTTTCCTGTGTCTCTCTAGATGCTGCTCTGTACATGGAGAGAGGAGATAAAGGGCACGGCATAGAGTAAATTTCTGCACAAGCAAGGAAGAACAAATGATAATTCATGCTAAATAGAACTGCTGTGTCCTCCGTGCGTATATATGAGAGGGACCAAAAACCTGTCATAGGTATACAGGCAGAAGACACAACTGTGGTAAGTCTAGTTAATTTGAATAAGTTATTAAAAACTAAGCTGAAAACAGTTTAGGGGAAGCTACTGAGGAGTTCCTAAAGTCAGGTCTTTTATGTCAAGGAGCCTAACTTTTAAAAGTGATAGTCTGAGGAGAACATTACTGGAAGGGAGAGAATGTAAGACTATCACTAGAATAAGTTATGTCCTCCAGGTCCTTTAAGGTATTGAAAGATATACTTGTAATAAATGTTTTCCTGAATATAGATAAAAATAAGCATGAGCTTTTGTGCTTCCCAAGGCTATAAGTTAAAGCAAAAAACATTTGTTCAAAACTTTGCTGTGCACATACACATGATTGGGATCTTCAGATTTATTTTGCTATGTCATGTTTTATAAGAAGTAGTACTCTGTTTTCATAATAAGAAACTTTAGAATTACTGGAGAGTTTATGTACTGGGCCTTTGCTAAAAATGTCATTGTGAGGAAATAAGCAGAGAAAGGATAGCGGATAGAGCTGGATGGCTATAAACGTTGATTAACAGTGGCTATTGGTGATTTTTATATCAACTTTATCACTTTTTACCATATAATTAATTTTCATTCATTTACATTTTTGTGGGAAACAAACTGAGATTGATCAGTGGCGCTCGGTATTAACCCTCAGACATCGCTGTTGTTTTGACTTGATACAGATAAATCCGAAACATTTATTGAACAAACCCTGCAGGACTCTCTTCCTCTCAGCTCACCTGGATTAAAGCTTTAAACATTCAACTTATGTGCTTTTACAATCCAGGCACAGTGTGCTGGAAATACAAGGAAAGTTATACCCCAAATCTGTGAGATCTCAGGAAATTCACTCACTCTAGAATGGTTAAAATGAAATAGTATTTCCTAATGGATTTTTTATTCCACATTTCTATGTGTGGAACGGACGTTACTGCACTTGGTTTGCTGCACTGTAGTGAAGGGCATGATCCTGAGGTTTAATCTGTTTTATCAGAGTAAGGAACTTGATCTTCATTAGAATCTACTTCCATATATCTGTATCTGACAATTTTGGAAGTCTGGCCGGGGGTTGTTTTTGCATTAGGAAAATTAACACAGGTTGTCAATAAAGAGCTTGTCAAATTGCTTGTAGAAAAAATCTGGTTGCTGAAAATGGAGAATTTTACAGCTAGTGGAGAGCTCCACAAAGGATGATAATTTTTCACTAATGTCATGGTAGTCTTTTTAGTAGAAGTAAAATTCCTTGATTAAATGTGGCCAATATGTAGGTAATATTAATGCTACGTATTAGAGTAATAAAGGAAATTCTTGAAGGTTATCTCATTTGTTTGCCTGTGTCTATGGTGTGAGAGACCTTTATGTTTCACAGATGTGACAGAATCAAAGATTTCTCAAACTTTATCTTCCTTCATAAATCACTATGATCTAAAGATTTATATCATGGCTTGTTACATTCATTTATAATCTTCTACTTTATAAGTAGCATCAGTGATATTTTAGAATGATTGCTGAAAAAAAAACTTTCTAGCCCTTGGCACATGCTCCAGCAATGTCCATTCTTCTGGCAATGTTTGCTAAGTAGAAATCTGTCATATTTGTGTACACAGAATGACTTCTCAAAAGTGTTGTAGAGGGACGGAAGTGCAAAGATAAACTGAGGTCTGAAGCAGGTTCTTAACACTCCAGCAGTTGAATTCTTCACCAAATTACATGATTGTTATCCATTCAAATGTCTCAATCTCTTGCCATTTCAAATGGCAGCCATTGGAACTGAGCGGTCAGTCACTTGCTCTAGGGATTTATACTTAATGGAATTTTTCTTATGAAATAAGAGAGAACTAGACAAACCTCCAGTTTGGAAATGACAGTACAGTATGGACAAAAAGAAGTTGTAAACTCTAAGTATACCTTAGAGAAATTCTTGGGCATGTGTTTGGTACATATATAGTTACAGTGGAAATATCCATGACTGTTCACATGAAAACCCTGTTTTTGGAGTTATTGGTTAATTAGTTACTGAGTATCCTTTTCATGTGTAGCTTTGAAACGTAGGAAGAATTTAATACCTGATCACCCTAGAATCAAAATTATTTCGGTGTGGAAAAAGGGTGTATTACATCCATGACTAAGAACTGCAGACTCCTGATGTTTGCATAGCTTGGGAGTCTGCAGCAATGCTTCTTCGCAGAAGCCAAAGAAACTTTGCAGAATATATTTCTTTATCCAGTATAGCATTTTCTAGATAACTTCATTAGGAGAATCTACCTACTCTTCCACTCTTTATGTCTGCTCTGAATAAGCTTGTCTGTGCTCTGCGCAGCAACTTTAAACCAGTGTTTCTCAGTCTGGCTAGATTACCTCGGGGAAAAAAAGATGCTATCCTTGAGCAGCAAATTAAGGGAGGGGTATAATGGTTCTCCTCTCTTATGTAGTGGAGGATGAAATGGCAGACAGGTATGAGGATTTGATTCCCTTTTAGTATGTAAAGAGCTTTGAGGTCTTCAGCAGGGAGGTCCATGGTTGTGCAACTTTCTATACTGATGGTAACTGAATAGAAAAAAATTAAAAATATTGTGGGATTAAAGGCTGTATCCTGTGCTTTATTCCCTCAGAGATTAGGTTGTAGTGATGGTTGGGATGCTGGGCAGCTTCACACCTAGAATAAATGGCATAAAGACTCCTACAGCTCTGTATATAGGATTGTGAATTTCATTGAAGGGAGTGGGGAAAAAAGGAAAAGGAAGTACATGTACTATATGAGATTCTATATGATGAGATGGTATATGGTTTCTCTATTCCCTCTTTTCTGAATCTGGGGTAAATACAGGATACGTGAGATAGCAGCTTAGCCTCAGGGCTGTGAAGTGGACTTTGTACCCACCATTATTACTGTAAAGATGACCAAGTGACTATTGGTTTCAAGGAGATAACTACCACATTTCACTGTTTTCTGATGATAAATTGCATCTACTACTAATAGAGTAGTCAGCTGAAAATCACGCCTCAGTGTTCAGATTTGCTAAGAAGCCTATAAACACAGGAGAAACGCCTGATGTTATGCCTGTTTATTACTTGATATTACTTGAATCTCAAGTGTCTCACCCTTTAGTCTTTTCTTATTTATTTATTTATTTTTATTTTATTTTTTCCCCAGGATCCATGCAAGAATGCAAGATTTTTATTTTAAACTGAACTGAACGTCACATGTGAGACCTTCCTATTTATGTATTTTTATGATGCTTGTTGTGGGAAACATACTTCTTGACTGAATTGTTAAAGCTTGTGAGTACTATTGGGATAAATATAAAGGTTTGTTTGCGTTATTTCTATGAGCTGTTTTTGTAGCTGAGCTGTTGTTGTTTGTTAAATAAGAATTTGAATCTCTGTGAGGTACTTTCCTAGTACTTTATTTAACAGCACAATAAATGTGAGAGACTCTTGGATTTTCTGACAATATTGGGAGGGTTGCGGAGCAAATGAATACTTTTCATACCCTGTGTATGACCCATATATTGTTAATATGTACTACTCACGTAAAGCTATATCCAGATATTATCAGTGTCTCCAAACACTTGCTTTTTCTGTATTACTCATTTAGAAATGCAGCATTCTACCTAGAAATTCCTTTATTGAAGAAATCAACAAATTGTGCTTTTTTTGATGCTCATTGATTTTTATTTTTAAATTTTTTTTAGCAAATGACAGGGTCATAAAGTCCAGAGCTTTAGCTGATTCAGTCATAGATCATCCTGAGCTGTACTGGAAGATTTTTTCTTTTCCTGTAATTCTTAACCTGTGTTGCACAAGGTTGTTTGATTTTCTTTTTAATTTTATTTTTTTTTTAATATACTCTTGCTTAATGTTGTTACTAGAAAGAAACAAGTAGACTCAAAGATCATTATTACTTGAGAAAATCATTAATGTAGTTGAGATATCAAATTCAAAGGGGTACATTAAGTAGGTAAAAATAATGCTGGAATAAGTCCAGGGTTGAAGTAACCAGCATTTGTTTCAAGAAAAGATCTTTTTAGGTCAGCATTATTCATTCATTAAATGACCTTTATGGGACAACTGTTACCTTTTAAACTCATGAATGAATATGTCTGTCTTATGGTACAAATGTCAAATCTTCTTCAAGCAATACATTTGGCTCACAGATACACGAATGCTTTTTCACGTGCAGTGACAAATACATCCAGAGTAAAGCCAAGTTTCTTGCAGAAATACAAACTATATAAAGCTGTGTGAAAAGTGGAATTCAAACTAGTCATGTATGTAATTCTTAATAAAATACACATTCTTTTTTTTTTTTTTTTACTTGAAAGCTATTGTAATTTCGTCATAGTTTTTTCTCCTGTAAGATAAGTAACCCTGTTTCTTTTGTTTTCTCCTTCTTTTGTACTTCCAGTTTTTTGCCTTATTCTTCACTAGAACTTTTCCAACTCTTTTACCTCTTTCTGACAGCGCTCCTTAGGCCTTTCTGAGGCTGAGCAGAAGGGATCAAGGCTGCCTATTCTTCTATATGTTTCAGTGGAAAACGTTAATAAGAACTGAATGAAACGGAGCTGTCTATATTACTTGTTCTTGTAAACATCTTATTCATGACAGTTATTGATAAAGTCTGGGATTAGAAAATATCACTTCACACTGATACAATATGTGATTTCATATAAGAACTTGTGGCTATTTTATCAGTTTTTGTCAAGTGAATTATGAGGAATTCATTATTATGCAAGAGGTTTCCAGGGTTAAGCAGCTTCATAATTCAGCATCAAATCAATAGCAGTAACTAATTGCCATTAATTCTCCACTGGTGACAAGCAGGGCTGATTGTGGTAGGAAGGTATGTTGGAAGATGCTTTTTATTTAAAAGGTCTTACCTTAAAAGTAATTATTTTTGAGTTATTTTTAGGTTTGAGATAAATTTAATTATTATTTTTAAAGAATATTGAAAAAAAAAAGAGGAAAATAAATGCAACTGCTTTTGTTTTAGAACACCAGAGGAGGACATTTGCATTTGCATTGAATGTAGCAAAAAACTCGCTGGAGAACCAGGGGAGTAGAATTGTCCCATAATCTTGATTCAATCCCATATGGGTCATAAGTAATGTGATGGGATTTTATTTAAGTCATCATGTGTACAGTGTAGCCGTTAAAACTGGAAGTTTTAGAAATGGCCCTCAGGAGAGGGCATACGTGCTACAATATTTTGAGAGATTTCAGATCTTACAGAAAGGATTTTTCATCATTGTCAAGCAGAAGAATGTCATTGCTTTGGTCCTTGTTAGGGCCACCCTCCGCTATTCTAACCACCACTCAGACCACTTTGAATCTTGGGTGTTATCAACTAGAAACTGTAAGGTATATGAATTTTTTTGAGTTCACTAAATGGAATTGTGAAAAGGTGTAGAAAGAGAAAAGAATACTGAGAAAGGGAATGTACACTGGAAGAATCTTGACTCAAATAGATAATATCCACTGGGCACTGGATTGTTTAATACCACATTGGGAGGATATAAATAAGGAGTTGTATTATTTTAAAACTGGAAGAGAATTATGTTTCCACGAGGTTTCCTTGCAGTTCTTACACATTGTAATATAACTTCTCCTGTGAGACATGCTGATACTCCTTAAAATACAGTTTCATAAAATGTAGAAATATATAATGAAGATACCAATTTTGTATGAGTTTATGTGAGTTAGCAGTAGAAACATCTCTTATTCTAATAGAAGAATGTGCAGGTATTTAAAATGTGAAATAGCAGAGATAAAGCTAACCCGTTCTTTATCTTTACCTTCAGTATCAACTAGCCCTGAAATAAGAAAAATATAAAATCAAGTTTTTTTAAGAATCTTAATATTTTTCCCCCACTGTTACAATGCAATAAAAGGACTGAAACAGTTCTAAACTGTTTTTTTTTTTTTTAGGATATTTTCCTTCCATTTTTACTGAGTTGGAGGAACCAGTATTTCTGATTATCAGTTAAAATTTACAAAACTTCTCTTGGTTACGTGGAAGGTTGTGACACTCTGGAAATTCACCATCACTTAATAGTGCCCCTTGGACTTTCTGATAATATTGGGAGTGAACTCTTGCTAGACTGCACTTTTATTTTACTCTCACTTTTAAAACACTCTTTACATCAGTGTTCATATCTGATAATTCCTACCCTTAGAGCTAATAAGGGCATTTTCAGAAGCATTTCCATCCCACCATTTATGGCCAGAATGATGTTCCCCAAAATATCTTTGTGCTATAAAATCATACTTGTTTGGAAAATGTTTAAAATTACATTAGAATGATCTTGATTTATAATTACTATACTAAATGAGCTCAATTAAAGTTTCACATAAATGTCCCTCTGTATTTTTATGTCCCACTGCTGGTTTTATTGCTGTATGTACTGTTTGTTCTATAATCTGATTAGCCATATGTTAAAAAATATCCTTTTTATTGCATTTGTTCTCCTCTTTATACTGAATTTCATACTAACTAGTCATAATGATCCCACTGAACTTAGAATTTACAGCACCATGAGTATCTCTCATTTTGCTTATGACAGGTATTTCTCATTCTTGATGGCATTTTAAAACAAAAATTAATTCAAAACTTAAAAAAGCCAAACTTCTTGACTGAGAATAAATCTTAATGGCATAAGAAAGTTTAAAGACTTAGACTTGTTAAAAAAAAAATAATCAAATATTTACCTGGCTTCTTTTCTTCATCTCCTATTCCTAAAAATATGTTGGTAAAGAGTAGTTTCACAAAGTAGTTTATACCTCTTGTCAAAAAGGTAAACATACAATTATGACCCAGGAAAATACCCAATGATCTCAATGTATTTCATAAAAAGAGTCGGCATAATTCCCTCCAATAGATGATACTTAATGTGCTCATGAACATCCATTCACATACATTAGAGCTTCTTTACTGCACCCTGTTCCTAGCTTCCAGCTATCTAATTAATTTGATAATTTAAGACTTGACAGGTGATTTTAATTTCCTGGGCCACTGAGAGAGACATGAGATTACAGTAAGGGAATACAAATATCACCAAGAAATATAATTTAGTGATTGTTTTTGTTCATTTTGTTGCAAATGTGTAAGGATATTTTAAAACCTGGAACAAATAGGGGCAAGGGATTTACGCTGTTTGTAGGGTCAGGTTGTCTGCTTGTCTGCTAGTAGGACAAAAACATTTTTTAAAAAGAATAATTTTCCTTTGCACTTTTTCTGTCTTACGATTTTTGCTCTAAAAATATTTTTTGAATGTCCAAAGGAAAAGTATCACACTGGAGTACTTTCTGATCAGCTTGTGAGACTCTTGCTAGTGTGAGACCTTTGTTTTAGAGAAGGTTTAAGAACTTTAAAAATGATACCTAAATAATACAATAGCTACGGAAATGCTATCACCTAGTTAAAATAAATGCTATTCTCTGTCTTGTCTGTGACACTGTCACCATTCTTGCCTGGATGTCCTTGAATGTCTTTCAGTGCTGGAATGAAAAATTGGATAGTTCTGCCTGTTTCTCTTTCACTGCTGTAACAGTGGTTTGTCTTGCAGTTGTGGATGAGTTTTAACTAAAATGGGCATGAGAGGCAAGGAGTTATTTCCTCCTCATTGATAGAAAATTGAGACATGGCATAGATCAAGTGACAGTCTCGCAAAATGTAAATGTTGGGGGGAGGAGAGGCAGTTCTAGGTGGAAGGGTCCTAAAATTGGATCTCTTGATTTCTGATGTATTTCACTATTCACTAAGCCATCTTTCTGTCCACATTTATATACATAATCTTAAGGCATAAATCAAGAATGATAGATTTTTATCCAGTTTTATATTACTTACAGAAACCACGCTTCAAAATTACTTGATAGCCAAAAGTTTCCAAAACAGCCTTACCTGTATTCCGGTCTTCTGTACATAGGTGAAGGTGGACTACGTAGCTTCTGACTAAAGTATAAAGAACTAGGAGGGAAACACTACTTGTAGAAAGCATCAGAGTATCACAGCAACAGTCATATAAAGTTTGATTCCATCAGTTGTGTCCTATGATTGATGACCTAGTTGCTTAGCCACTGTTTTAGTATTCCAGCCTCACATTGCCTTGGAAACTCTTGGCCAGTCCTAGCCTTGTAAGAGAGGGAAGTAGCAGTTCTGGAGCAAATTATTTCTTAAGAAGACTTTAGAAGTCAGTCAAGTAGAGGAGGGAGGCCTTGCTAAGCACTGCCATGAGGAAATGCAATGGAAAGAGAGTTGCTTTGGGATCCAGACATCGCCCTTCATGGATGGCTGCAACACCTGCGCCGGGAAATGATGTTCAAAGTAATTATAGAATCAATGAGAATCATAGAATGATTTAGATTGCTAAAGACACCTAAGATCAATATGCCCAACTGTTACCCTTGTACTGCCAAGACCACCACTAAACTTTATCCTTAAGCATTGCATCTACACAGCTTTTAAATACCTCCAGGGACAGTGATTCAGCCACTTCCATGGACAGCCTATTCCAATGCTTTACAACCCATTCAATAAAGACATTTTTTTTAAACATTCAATCTAAACTTGCCCTGGCATAATTTGAGGCCATTTCCTCTAATCCTATCACCTGTTAATTGTGAGAAGAGACTGACTCCTGCCTTGATACAACTCTTTTCAGGTAGTTGTAGAGAGCAATAAGGTCTCCCCTCAGCTTCCTTTTTTCCAGGCTGAATAATCCCAGTTCCCTCAGCTTTTCCTTGTAAGACTTGTTCTCTAAACCCTTCACTAGTTTTTTTGGCCTTCTTTGGATGTGCTCTAGCACCTCAATATCTGTCTTGTAGTGAGGAGCCCAAAACTGAACATGGTATTCAAGGTGCAGCCTCACCATTATGCCTGTTGTAGTTTGACTAAAGAGCCAAGGAATGCCTTTTTCTCACTCACCTATATTCAGTACTGTCAATGGTAAAATACTGCTCCCATGCTTCCATCTTTATCTGACAGCATGTTCAGTCTGGCATGACCACAATGAGCTAAGCTTGTTCTTCAAAGTAAAAATTCCTTGCTGTTTCCTGTATGTTGATTTTGTTTATGGGATAGCTCTACCAGTGCAGTGCTTATGAGCAGACAGTGAGGGTATCACCCATGGAAGGGTTAACATAAGCACTTGGAGAGTTTGACTATGAAATACAAGCAAAGAGGATATGATGAAGGAAAAAACCACCAAGAAGTAAGTCAACAGCCTCTTTGTTCTGGTTTGAGGTAAAATGAACCAATTTTCTGTTTTATAATTTTACTTTTTCAGCTCTTCTAACTAAACTCTGAAATTAACAGCATATTATTCAGAAAACCATTCGTTCTCACAGTGCTAAGACCTGATTATACCAAGGAATGGTATGCAGAGAGGCCCTTGCTTATAGTTATTGCTATAATAATCATGGTCAGATAATGTTGTTTTTTTCCCTGTTGGAGGGTCAGAAGTGGAAAAGTGTACAGGGGTCACACTTGTAGGGAGGAGTGGACACTACAGGTGACCCAAAACTGACCAATGGGGTATTCCTTCCCATCTGCATCATAGTCTGTATAAAAACTGAGGGATCAAAGGGTCAATTCTCTTTCTCCAATGGCTGATGTCTGAGGAGGACCCTTTGATCCTGATCTGAACATTCCTCACTCCAGATCTGGAATCCAGCTCCTGTCGATCACTGAGTCCAGCCTGAGATCTTCCACGATGCCTGCTGGCAACGTGATATCACCCTGGGTGCTTGATATGGTTTTTCTTTTTATTATTTTATTATTATTTATATTTTCATTACAAGTAGTTTATCTTTTTTCTAAATGCCTAAATCTCTTTAAACTCTCCTTTCCTCTCTTTCTTAGAGGGGGAAGGGAGGGGCCATAATATGTCATTCTGATTGGTCAAAACCATGGCACTCTTCAGTCAAGATTACAGGGTAAGTTTGGTTTTCTTACTTGGGCTACTCATGACCTCTGACTGCTTCATCTTTTTCTTATAGAATAACTGTCAATGTAAGTCTCTGGTTTATGTCTTCTTGGAAGTAACATCCTAGGAGTTACATCCTTGTATCACCTATTCCAAAGTTCAGGGAGGTCTTAAGTCTGCAAAAAGTGGCGTTTTATAGGAAATAACATCAGTTTGTTGAAAACCAATCTTTTGTTGGTAAATTTGATTTATACAATAGTTTTCAGGTTAAAATATGGCTATTTTGATAATTTTTAAGCTATTCCATTTAAAATCTCTTTTCACTTTGGAACAGACAGTTTAAAAAATGCAGTAATTTAAGCAAAAAACTTCAGAATGGCCACTAGTAAATATGTATATTACTTTGAGTTATTTCCTGTTTTGGATTTTTGTATATTTCAGCTTTTTGTAACTTACTGTGGTATGAAGAAGAAAGCTTTAACTCAGCAAGCTCAGGAAAAAATTGTGTCTTTCAATTCTTTGACTATATCTGTCCATACATTTAAATAGAATTTATTTGAAAGTATAAGTTTTGGAGAGCCTCAGTGAGTTTGTTGCTCTGTATTGTAAAATTATTTCTTGCAGATAAATCTGTGGAGGCTTCATATCTTTGAAAAATCACATTCCATTTTGAGTGTCTAAAAATGAATTGAAGTCTTGGCAGTCAGGTTTGAAAATTACCTGCGTACTGCGTAAACAGGAAACCTTTTCTGCTCTGAGATGCAAAAAAAGCTAAGAGAAAATAAATTAAAAAAGGGTGGTAGATACTTAGTGAAACCTTACTGTATCCCATCCACACGTGTTCCCTGTTCATGAGTTCGTCATAGACTAAAGGGAAAAAAACCACACCTTTATCAAAAATGTCACCAGAACATAAGGCTGTTGTCAACCTTTTACTATGCTGAGGCAGGACAGAAGTGCTAGTTGCTTATTTGTGATTTGACCCTGAATTAGAATTCCACCCCCCTCACACACAAAATGGTAGAGGGAATCAGGAGCTCATCTGCAATACTGGAGAAAGGGTCTTGGTACTATTATATTTGGTTTTTAAACTGACCTTGTTCTGTTTGTCATACCACCTGTTGCTTAATGTTTTTCTGTTTAAATATTAATCTATTATTAAATACTAAACCAAAGCAAAATTGCAAACCAAAACAAGCATTTGATCAGTGACTCTGCATATGCTGCCACTTAGTCTTATTTGAATGCGTGTTCAGCATTTAACAGTTCTACCATCAGCTGCATCTCACCTGCTTCTTCCCCCTGAATTTTCTAGATAAATGATTTTGTTGAAAGTACTTGATGACCTTTTTTAAAGGTCCTTCCTTGCCTTGATGTACAATCTTAGATATTTTGACTTACTATCGCCAGAGCTAGGACAAGATTCCAGTCACTTTGTATCAGTGGCATAACTCTGTAATGTCAAATCTGAATTAATCCCTTTAATTAAATATTCTCGTGCTTTATAGGAGCAGTTAAATGGCTGTCCTTGTAAACTGAAGGCAATGTGGCTTTCTAACACCAAGAATCTCAGAATAACTTTATTTCCTGAAAAACAGGGACAAATTTTTTTCCATAGAGGAGATGACCAAGAATGATTGACCTGCAAGTAAATAGAGAGAAGATGGCTTCAGGAATTTCAGGAGGCTAAGGGGATCTGGTTCAGAAAGAAAGTCTCCTGCTAAGCATAATCGGCATTTCTTGGAGCTATTCCATTTGAGCTATAGCGAGTAGTAGATAGAAAGACTACAGAGCGACATGCAAGATTAGGCAGCCATCTGAAAAGGCTGTATAAGCAAATCAGAGCAGGCATTTCTCTGCTGACACTAGGGTGGATAGAAATAACAATTGCCTCTTTCCTGTTGAGAGGCAAAAGTGAGGATGCACGAAAAACAAACTTTGAAGTCTGCTAGACGTACATCGCACTAAAGAAGGCAATGCACTTGTTTGCTTGTGCCATCTGCTCTTGGACAAATAGAAAGACTTCATCAGAAACAAGCAGTGGAAAATTCTTTCGCAAATTCTATTTCAAGTAAGATTTTAGCTTCCCTAAGTTTGCTAAAAGCAAAGATTCTTAGGGAAAATTAGGTCATACACCTTTCCAGGATAGAAATCCAGTGGTTCTTTTGTCTTCAAAGTATCTAGGCTGCTGTAGACTGTGAATATTAATGCTTTAAAAAAAAGGTAAAACTGTACCAACTATTACTTGACCATTCTGCCAAATCGCTGGTTTGCCAAGAAAGACAATGTGATTATTTAATAGAATTTCTTGACACAAGCATTAAATGGATTTCCATATTTCACAAATCTTATTAATAGACTGGCAAAAGATCTCTTTGCAATATGGGGTTACCTTATGTGAAAAAAGAAAGCCAAGAATACAGTTAGGAGTGTGCTGTGTGATCATGAAATGACAGTTGTCAATTATTGAGAAGTAAGTAGAGGGATCAGCAGAACTGCTACCTTTAACTTCAAGAGGGCAAACTCCGGCCTGTTTAGGAGCCTGGTTGACAGAGTCCCTTGGGAGGTGGTCCTGAAAGGCAAAGGAGTCTAGGAAGGCTAAGTATTCTTCAAGAAGGAAATCTTAAAGGCACAGGAGCAGGCTGTCCCCATGAACAGAGAGCTTCGGTGGGAATTCAGGAAAAAAATGAGAGTTTATAACCTTTGGAAGAAGGCGCAGAAGTCTCAGGAGGACTACAAGGATTTTGTGAGGTTATGCGGGGAGAAAATTAGAAGGGCCAAACTCCAACTAGATCTTAACCTGGTGAATCCCCATCCTTTATTGGATGTGGAGTGGAACCTAGTGACAAAGGATGAGGAACAGGCGGAGGTACGTAATGCCTTCTTTGCTTCAGTCTTTACTAGTAAAACCCGTTCTCTGGGTACCCAACCCCCTGAGCTGGACAACAGGACCAGGGAGCAGCTTATAGCCCCCAGAATCCAAGGGGAAATGATGAGCGACCTGCTGCACACTTAGACCCACCCAAGGGTACTGAGGGAGCTGGCAGAAGCCACTTTTCATCACGTATCAGCAGTCCTGGCAAACCATGGATGTCTCAGTTGACTGAAGTCTAGCAAATGTGTCTAGCAAAACAAGAAAGACTGGAAGGAGGATCCAGGGAGCTACAAGCCTGCCTGCCACCTCAGTGCTTAGAAAGGTTATGGAACACATCACCTTGCGTGCCATTACATGGCATGTAGAGGACAACCGAAAGATCAGGCCTAGTCAGCATGGGTTTATGAAAAGCATGTCCTGATTGACTAATGTGACTTTTGTCTATGACAAGGTGGTCTGCTTAATGGGTAAGGGAAAGGCTGTGGATATTGTCTACCTCAACATTAGTAAAGCCTTTGACACCATTTCCCACACCATTCTCCTGGAGAAACTGGCTACTTATGACTCAGACAGGCATATTCTTCACGGGTTAAAAAACTGGCTTGGATGACTGGGCCCAGAAAGTTGTTCTGAATAGAGTTAAATCAAATTGGCAGCTGGTCACAAGTGGTGTTCCCCAGGGCTCAGTATTTGGCCCAATTCTGTTTAATATCTTTATAAATGATCTGGGTGAGGGTATCAGTGCTCACTCAGTAAGTTTGCGGAAGACACCAAGATGGGCTGGAGTGTTGATATGTGTAAGGTAGGAAGGGATCTGGACAGGCTGGGTCATTGGGCTGAGGCCCGGTAGGATATTCAACAAGCTCAACTGATGGATTGTGCACTTGGGTCAAAACAACCCCGTGCAGTGCCACAGTGTTGGGAAAGAGTGGTTGCCTGGCAGAAAAAAACCTAGGGATGTTCATTGACGATCAGTTGAATAGGAGCCAGAAGTGTACCCAGGTAGCCAAGAAAGCAAACACCTGGATCTGTATTAGAAACGGTGTGGCCAGCAGGATTTGGGAAGTGATTGTCCTGCTATGCTCAGCACTGGTGAGGCCGTGCCTCAAATACTATGTTCAGTTTTGGGCCCCTCACTACAAGAAAGACATTGAGGTGCTGGAGCATGGCCAGAGAAGGACAACAAAGCTGATGAGGGATCTGGAGAACCAATCTTAGGAGGAACGGCTGAGGGAGCTGGGATTGTTTAGCCTGAAGAAGAGCAGGCTGAGGAGGGCCCCATCCACAACTACCTGTAAGGGGATTTTAGNCCTGTAAGGGGATTTTAGAGAGGTGGGTGTCATCTTTTTTCCCAAGTAGTAACTGATATGACAAGAGGAAACAAACCAATCTGTGACAACCACAATTTCTGTTGGTAGCAGATGTAGGAGAAGAAAAAAAAAAGGGAATTTAAGACGTGAATGATGCACGTATTTAATGTAGATCTAAATGCTATTGCATGAAGAATCTGATTAATTAATACTAATTAAAAAAATTGATTTCTATTTTTTCATTAATGAAGTGTATTAACATGATATTAACATGATATTAACATGAAAAATCGTATAAAATCTGAAGGTGTATAATTAATAATTATTAATAATTAATTAATAATAATTAACAATTAATAGATTCTACAAACACATGATTTTCACTAAACTGTTTATTTCAGTTTTTTATGGAATTGTAGTTAATTAAGCAGTCTTTAAAATGCCCCGTATAAGTCTTCAGGTGTAAAAATTGTAATATTTTTTATGTTCATAGAAAGAAATAGTAGTAGATGATACTTTCCACTGAGTTCCAAAGAAGTACACCAACCCTGCTTTAAAATACGTCTTGTATTGTAGGTGACATTTCAATAGCATCATATCTAATTAAAGAGAGTTGAATTACAAAGAAACAAACAATGAAACTATAAAAACCCAGTCTAATTAGGTTATAAATTTGCTTAAAGGCTGGTTGGCCTCCCTTTGCCCCATCTCCAACAATAAATTGGAAGGTGTGTTTTAAAAAAAGACTCCAAATGCTTACTTTCATAGTGATGTATATGTACAAAGAATCAACAAAGCTCAAACTATTCAGTTCAGCTTCATCTGTTTCTTCATATGGATGTTAATAGGTACGTTATCTTAATGGCTCACCTAATCAACATAACGAGAATTTCTGATTTTGCCTGATGACAATCCATTCACGTCTTTAGTGAAGCAATTATACTGAGGATGTCAGGGCAAACAACATTTTTAATTTGAATTCCATATATGTGGCTTAAGAGCATAAAGCAAAATTGCAACGCATTATAGTGAAAGCTGTAAAATATAACAATTTTGCTAAAGCAGCTTCCTATCTTCAAGTAAATGGCCCCAAAGTATTCAAAAACATATGGGATGTAGAGCTGCTTTACTTTCATTATAAAACCTACCTCCATTTTTGTATTTGCAATAGCAAGGTTTGAGGATTTCTTTGTTCTCTTTTTTGCCTCTTTTGTGGTACATGTACTCAGTCTGATTGGTGAGAATGTCACAAATTTGAGTTTTCACAATGTCACAAAATGAGTTTTCTTTAAAATCAAGAAAGCCATGGCTGGTGGCTTTCATTGGTAGTTCTGACAGCATTTTACAAATAACATCAGGGTTGTTTTTTCCAAAGTGAAGCACAGAGAAGAGGAAAGCACCAGGGAGGCCAGAGGCAGAAATAAAATTGAATCACTGGTCCTTTTTGTTCACTTGAAAACTCATAAACCATAGGCTCCAATATACAGTCTTCAGTGGGTAATTTTAGCTAGGTTTAGGTTGAGCAGTTAGCAAACATAGCTGCATTTCCTGCGATCTTCATTCTCTAGTTGCCCTTACGTTCTTGCAACAAGTTGCAGCTCTCCTGTGGTAGTCAAGGCAGGGGATGGACAGATGTCTCCCATGGTCAGGCCTCCTGCTGTTGGGGAGCTGAGGTGCTTGGGTCACATTTCATAGTTGTCCTTTAATGAGAGAAATTCACCTGCAGTGCACCTGCTAGGTGCTGTGTTTGCACACACTCTTTGTGAGTTCAGAGACAAGCAGTAGTAGGACAGGGAGCAGAAACTGGAGTTTCTGTCTTGCACCTCTGTGTTTATGCCTTCTTATTTTTGCAGAGTGCACAGGCTAAGCATGGCATACTTTAGCACGTGAGATTCTTCTGCCCCTAAAATAGCATATCAAAGTGCTTTTTTGGATGCGTAAATACAGGCTTCCTGCACCATTTTAGACGGCCTGACATATGTTTCCTGACATCCAGCTGTTTTTCCTAAAGGGCACAGGTGTCTTGTAGTTTTTGTATGATGACTGTGTGGATGTCTTGAAGGCTTTAGAATGTTTTCCATGTCACTCAGCATCCATAGCTAGACACCAGAATTTTCTCTTTTCTGTATGGTTGAGTCACCAGTTGTTTATTTGGATTTTATCTTCCTGTACTGAATAGAACTATTTTTCAGCAAAGCTAAATAATTCAGTTCAAGCATGTGAACCTGCTTCTGTGAAGCTTGCTTGTTGTAACAGCATTAAACCAGGGCTCTTAAGCAATCATCCCCCCACTGGGTACCGCCCAGATTAGAACTAAACTGTTTTGTGGGTGATCATGCGAGACCATCTTGACTGAACTAGAGAAAGTTTCAGGTTTCACAGACAGTGGTTATGAAGTCTGGAGCCTAATGAAATTCTTTATTTGTAAAACAAAATATATAAGGTCAGTCGATTTCCCTTCATGCTGGTTTCTTATTTTTGTAGACATAACTAGTGATAAAATTGTGACCAAATTCAATTTTACAGTTTACCAGTGAGTTATTTGATTTATATAAGCTATTTGCTCTTTCGTAATTGTTCTCTGTGGTTGGTTACCTAATTTACATGTCAATAAATTTATTGGTGGCAGAAACCTCTCCAACAGAAAAATAATTACTGGCAAGTGTTGCCTGGCTCACAGTGGATTCTAAATAATGAATAAATCTGACTGTAAGGAGCCTTGTTACATGTAGCAGCATTGTAGCAGGAGAAACAAGCATTCTCCAAATGTTTGTGCAAACAAAAAGGAATCTCCAATATGGAAATGGAAAATGTGGCACTTCTGAAGTGACTGCCTGACGCTGACACCTCTTGAGTGTTTCTGTTGGTTCTGGATAGCTGCTGCTTTTCATGGTTTGGGTTGCCTCTGCATTTTTGATTGTGTGTTTGTTGNGGTTTTCTTTTTTTTTTTTTTTTCACCCCCGCTGGCTATCTTGAATAATTTTTATTATCTTTTTCATATTATGCTTCTGACTGCTGGTTGTCTTCCAGCTGTCTTATTTCAATTTTGCCCTTGTACTATTTGATGTGTATTGGCGAAGTGTTATATCTAAGAGCCACTGCAGTGGCTTTGTATGTAACCGTTCATTCTGCCTTACACAATATCCCATTATAAATTTTATGTCAGTAGATGTACTCCTGAGTTATACTGGTGTGAGAAGAGAATGTGCAGTTTTAATATGTCAGGGAGTAAACCCTCCAAACAAATATCTGGTCTGGAGAAAAAACGTAGGAATTTTTGGAGAAGTTTGGATTGGTTTGGTTGTTTCCTAGCTGAGGTTCGGTAGGATTTGTGCATCAAGAGCTATACCATATTCTCTGACAGTTCATAGATGACATTTCAAGATGGATTTCTGACCCTCTGGAATAAATGGCATTAGCATTAGTGAGAGATTGACCATGAGAGCATCCAGCACACAACACAAGTGTATATACATGTACATACACATTTTTATTATTGTTAGTTATCCTTTCAGACCAGAGTGTTAATCCTAAATAGTGGATTGTTCCGAGAAATATTCAAGTCTTTGCTGGTGTCCATTTCTCTAGACTTTTCCGATCATGCCTGGGAGAAAAGTTTAGAGAAGAGTGAGACCAGTTTGGGATCATTAGCTCCCTGCAACAAGTGTGTACAAAGGAAGACACAGAGGAAAACCATCAGCTTCAGCTTGGTGCTGATACCTCTCAGATGCGACTTTTGTGCTTGTTTAGGAAAGCCACTCTTCAGTACAAGGACAGAGGAGTCAGCTTAAGTCACCTCTGGCCTAACTAGGTTGAAACTGATAAGAGGTGTATCAGTAGTCTCAGCTAGGAGGTCGCAGATGCTGCACTTCAGTGGAATTTAGTGCCCTTAAGTGGTCAGAGGAACGTGAGAATTCATCACCTAAGACAATTCTGTAAAAGTCAGCTCCTCTGTTTTCCTGCAAATGTGAACAGTAAGGTAGTTTTCATGTAGTCCAGGCTGCTGTCAGACAAGAAATGGCCTCTAGCAAGCCATTTGGCTGTAATACCTCAGTTCTAGTGTGTTTTCTAATTTGGATGCAGCAGTGGGGGGTAAATCATTGCCTGAGCCAACTTTTTGGGCTTGGGCCCAATTCAAACCTACAATATAAACAGAGCCAGAAAATTGAACTATAAAGGTGTAGATTTGCTCAATAGATCTGTGTCAAAAAAATGAGTAGGGTAATCCTATACAGATACTCTCAAAATGAATTGCCTTTTCCTTACAAAATAATATGATTTCAATAAGATTACCAGAGTAAAAGGTTTCTACTGAACTTTGGCACATCAGTGTCGCAATATTTTTTGCTGATTTGATATACTCCCTTTTGATTTCTTTCCTTCCAGCTTCAATGTATACACAAATCTGGAAGGAATGTTTCCTCTGTTATTCCTTTGCATTGCATTTTTTTTGTTCTGCCTTGAATTATTAAAAAGGCATTGTTACTAAAATCAATGCCAGCTTTTAAATGGGTATCAAATCCTGGGAGAAAACTTCAAATTAGCTGAGGACTCTTCTCTCTTTGTGAAAAATAAAGGTGAGACTTTGCAGTCTTTTCCTTGGCATTAGGGATTAAGATAACGAGCACTAGCATTGCAGCCTGTAAGAATGTGTTAGTTTTGACTAGAGAAACATCAGGGAAAGCAAATTAATCAGCAAAGGGAATAATTGCTGAAGACATGCACTGGAAATTCCCGCTACTCCAAATATGTTTATTATTTTTTTTCTTAATTCTAATAAACTGGCGATTTCTTCTTGTTATTTAAATACATGATTAAAAAAAAAA
>VZRU01013710.1:379491-408675 GCA_013398155.1 Pedionomus torquatus | reverse complement strand
GATTTGTCACTCTGCATATGTTATACTCAGAGGAGTCCAAGAACAGGATTTGGACCGGAGCTGAAAGTTCTCTCTCAGTCAGCCTCTGCTGCCTCCCCTTGAGGGTGTGAGTAATCTGCCTGGGAGCTGTTGGTTCAGGCTCTACTCCTTCAAACATCACGGCTGAACTGGTAGGCACGCTGATGGAGGTGTTGCATTGTTGGAGCTGTATCCCTTCCCTCTGCTTTCTGCACCTACTTTATGCTGAAATGAGACCAGCAGCTCCACTGCTTCCTTGTGATAAGTATGATTCTTTCAGGAGACTTAGGGGGTGATGGGTCTTGTCTTTATTTTCGTTGTGGACTCACACAATTAACCAAGCGTAGTCTTAAATAACTTCTAAAAGGGAAAGGAGATTTAGCTTTTCTTTCTGTGGTTTTTATTTAGTCTAAACAAAAATCCTGCTCACAGGGCTTCCAGCACTGTTGCTTGACCTGAGCTCAGCTGTGTGAGAAGCCATTAGATCGCTGCCCTCTTCTCTGCTGAAATCCTTCACCACTCGACAGCTTCTCGATAGGCAATCCCCCACAGTGCTCAGTCATGGCAAAGTATCAAGAGTGAATGAGCAGATGAGCAGCAAAAAGGAACGAAATAAATGTGCTTTGCCCGTGGAAAGTATTTAGCAGAGTGGTATTTTTCTGAATAATAAGCTTTACTATTGTTTAAAAATCAGGATTTCCAGGAGGATTATTATTCTGTATTATTCAGACATTCTAATTTATGGTACAGAAAATAACCCAAATATTACGACAGGTGTCAACAGAAAAGCAATGACTTTTTCTGTCACACTCTCATAAAGTGTCTCAGGTTCAATCACACATTAGTAATAATTAATAACTGTGGTAGACTTTTTCTTACGGAAGAAAATCTTTCTAGGTATCAGCCAGAATAGCTGAGTTACTTGCAGGAGCGGGAAAGTAGAGACTTAACACTGCATATTGTACTGTCATTATTCTCTTCCTGATAGAGATCTTCTCTATCCCATTTCTAAACAAACAGTTCCATCAGGTAAATACAGGCTGTCCCAGAGCCCATGCAATGATTCTGCCCTTAGGGCATCAGAGTTCAAGAATCAAATGCAGGTGTGGGGATGGTTATGATACAAGGGAGTTTTCATCCTTCTGTCCTTTTCCAGTCTATAACTGATGGAGAAAAAGAGTGTCTTTGTTGGTCCTTCGTGTCCTACATCACATTACAATGGTTCCTCCAGTAAAGAAATCTCTTAAAGATGGTGGGGTGTTTTTTCACACTAATGCCATAATGTTGGGGAGTAGGAAGGGGGCAGATTTTTCCTCATGTTTGGTTACTCTTAAACAAATGAATGCTGAGCACAGACAGAGGCTGGAGGCAGACAGGAAACTGGCAATATAGAAGCAGTGCAAAGAGAGGTTTTCATTTCTACTGTGGGCATTTAGAAAAGAGAGAAAGCATAAGACGTTGTGAAGTGACAGAAGTGAGGAAAGGGAAACAAAGCACATGAGAGAAAGGAAACAGCACAGGGAGCTTGTGTCTGCCCTTAATTCTATTAAGTTTCACCAAACTCCATCATCATCCTGCTTGAGACTGTGGCTCCCAATGTTTATTGTAAGCCAGAAATCACTTTGAGGAATTGGGAGCAGCATGAACAGTTCAGTACAGCATGAGAACTAAGAAGATCTGTAGACTGATGCTGTCTCGTACTACTCCTGTTCTCCCTGCGTTGTGTTTACTATAGTTGCAAAAATGCTCTACTGAGTTCTAGCATGAAGCTCTAATGTAAAGAGAAAAAGTGCTACAAATTTTGTCTTATTCATCAGATGTTTGCACACAACAGTTGGCAATTGCAGAATATGAAGCATTCTCCAGTTATGGTTTTTAGCTCTCAATTCTTAAGGATTTCTTTGCAAATCACTTTTTCAAAATCATGTTTGTTAATTTTTGGATTGTTTTCAGGTAAGCAACAGTCACTGAGAAGTTAAGAGAAGATCCATGAGGAAAGCTGGCAAATGTAGAGGAGATCTTCGGAATCTCAAACTGAGAATGGGAGACTAAAAGTTGACAGTAAAGTGTGATCTTTGCTTTCTTCAGACACATCTTGCTCTTCCTATGAGTTCTTCAACTCTTTTTGTTTACCTATCAGTAAAGCATCTATGTACCATTGTCATTTGAGAGGAGCAGCTTACTTGTCTGTTTTTCAGGTGAGGCTGGGAACATCATTGACCTCTTTTTTCCTTATGTACTTAACAACTTATTTTATTTTATGAAAGATTTAAAGCATGGTACAAAGGTGTGTTCTTTTACTTTCCACTGATGGTGACTAAGAAGAGGAGTGGCAAGAATGCACTTAGTGCTCTAGGCTCTTTGAAACATATTCCTGGAGTGACGCTGGCATGAAAATTAAGTTTTGTATGTTTGTAAGACTGATCAGATAACTTTAAAATCAAGTATGTGTAAAATATTCATATGTAAATACTTCTTAAAAACTTCTAGAGGAGAGACTTCTCTCAGAAGTTGTGAAATCAGTAACGATTTTGACTTTCTCCAGACTGTGCTATTAGGTTTTTTACTGTATAGCTATTTTTACACATAAGTTAATTTAGATTGCTAATCATGAGTTACCTCTGGTGCCATATGCAACTACTAGTGTACTAATCACATTTTAAAATAATTTAAGATAATTTATTATTTAATTTAAAGGTCTGGAAATGCAGTTGGAATGACGTTCATCAGATCTGTTCTGCTTACTCAGCTAAAACTAGATGCTAGGTGTTAGCCGAGTGTTTGTTTATCATTTTCAGATTGAGCTCATACAGTTGAGTCTGGACCTGGACTTTAGGCAGTGTTTAATGTTTTAAACATACCTTTCTTCCAAATGCTATCTTTTGGCATTTGAGTCAACATTTTAGTCACCCAGGTTCCTATGGAAACAAAAAACACCCAAACAGCTTTGAATCATAGAATGCAGAAGTTTCAGCAAAAGCCATGTGTGCCATTCATAGTCCTCCAATCCTTACTGTGGTCTGGACCTCTTTCTGTGTAATCAGTTTAGCTCTGGGAGCCGAAATTCACAGCGTGGTAAAGCAAAACATTTTCAAAGCATTTGGAAGTGGTTGAGTGTCATTAACTTTGCTTGATTTAGAAAACTGTTCACATTCTGCAGTTCAATATCTCAAAAATTCATTAACTGTTAATTAATTCAAGCTTTCTACTTTTGATAACCTACAGTGTTTGATATAATAAAACAAAGAAAAATCTGTTAATCATTGAAATGCCCTATAAATTGATACTATTACATATTAAACATAGTAACTAAATTTGACTCAGGAGAGCTAATTAGTAAATGTCTGCTGTGGCCTTTAGTTACTGAAATCATAGACTGCCTATGTATTTGCATGAACTATTGATTTCACGGTTATAGAAAGTTTGTGTAGATTCGCTATTTTCTGCATGTATTTTTTCCTACAACCCCCAACAGCACTGGCTGGAGCAGGAGAATTCAGTCATGCAATGTAATGTTTAACTCAACAAAATAACACAAGAGGTAGAAGGTTCTAGAAAACACGCAGTATGTGACTCTTGTTTTAATTCTAGGTTCAACAGAGGATTTTCTTCATTGGAAGGGTTGAGCAGGGCTCACTGGTTAGCCTGGACAAGTGCTTTTGTTTGCCACTGCTATTGGTTCCAGTTCACCTCCAAACAGGTGAGGTTTGTGGAGAGGTTTTTGATGGGTTTTATAGAACTGGGTCTCAATGGACAAGATGATATGTGCATCGACTACTCCATTTTAATAGAACTATTTGTAGTTACAGGAGACACTCTTTATAAAACATTGATTGCTCAAAGTGATTTATCCCTGGATGTTTTCTGTTGCAAGATTTTGTGTGTATGCAGACTATAAGTACTACCTAAATTCATTAAAAAATTGTTTTATTTTGGCTACATGTACTTTCAGTCATACAAATAGACTTAATACTTTTATCTTCTGAATAAAAAACATACCAGCTTCCTTGGATGGTTTTAAAATTATTTCCATGCACAATACTTCTTTATAGTTAAGTCCTTCCTAGATGTCAAAAACTTCCACACCCAGATATAATTACTTCTGTCTCTGCAAAGGCTTCACACACTCTAATTTCTTTCTTTGGATGCTCTCCAGTGTTATCTGAAGATAAACATGAATTTTCTGTGTGTTTATTACCATTATTGCAAATACTGTGAAATTGTAATAAGTAAAAAAATAAATGGCATTCTGGCTGTTTCTCACATACGTCGTATGCAGAATGCCATACAGTCCCAGGTAATGCTGCTGCTTAATGAGGGACTCTTTGTCAGGGAGTGTATTGATAGGACAAGGGGTACTGGTTTTAAATTGAAGAGGGGAGATTTAGATGAGATATTAGGAAAAAATTCTTTCCTGTGAGGGCAGCGAGGCACTGGAAGAGGTTGCCCAGAGAAGTTGTGGATGCCCCATCCCTGCAAGTATTTAAGGCTTCATGGGGCTTTGAGCAACCTGTTCTAGTGGGAGGTGTCCTTGCCCATGGCATGGGGTTTGGAACTTGATGGTCTTTGAGGTCCCTTCCAACTCTAACTGTTCTATGATCCTATGAAGGTAGCTCCTGCCTTGAGGAAAGTTCTCCACTAGGCAAAAACTAAAATGTTGCTGTATATCCATGCTGAGAGCTCTGTTTGCTCATTTTCCAATTCTAATAAGGAAGCAAGCCAAATTAAGTGGAATAAGCCAGACAATTATGCTGTGGAAGATTTTAAACTGAATATTTTAGAAGGGGCTTAGGGAGGCGGGTGCCTAAGCTCCCTGACCAGAACTACGATGCTTCTCAGGATATTGCATGCACCACCACATGCAAAGCAGAGAATGCCCTATCTGTTTGACACAACTTCAGTTTCCCTATCAAAATATGCAAATGTAAGATCTGTTACCAAGAATGCATTAGCTGTTTTCCCTTATATACACCAGAATAGGGGACTGATGGGTAACAATTGTGGAAGAAGAACAAGTAGTTATGTTGCTTGTTTCTGCAGTTAAGGCTGAGTGAGAAATTCTAACTCTAAGAGTCACAGAATCACAGAATTATATGGAGTTGGAAGGGACCTATGGAGATCATCTAGTCCACGTCCAACCCCCCCCCCCCCCCACCTGCCAAAGTAGGTCCTACTAGAGCAGGCTGCACAGGAATGCACCCAGGCAGGTTTTAAATGTCTCAGAGACAGACTCCACCACCTCTCTGGGCAGCCTGTTCTAGTGTTCTGCCACCCTCAAAGTAAAAATGCAATGTATAATCTGTTGCACCATACTTTATTTTAAAAAATACATTTCTCTTGCAGCATAGTCCAGTGCAAAACTGGTAAATTGTTATCTGGTTTGGGGTTTTAGTTCCTATTTTTGTTGATGTATTTTGTTATAATTGTGTGAGGCTGTAAAATACAGCTCACATGGTGTTTGAAACTAAAGAAAGATGTTCTGGTTTTGCTGTCAAATGAACATGCTGTCTTATTGGAGATCTGTTCTATTGGTGATTAATGACGGGTTATTTCTATAATAGTGCAAATAAATTTCAGATATAGGTCTCATTCTAGGCAGTAGCTGTAGGCACAGATAGCTGTTGGTCAGCTCTTGCTCAGAAATATTCAAGAATTTCAAAAGACTCCACTTGCAGTGCCATTCAAAACCACAATTCCCAGACACCTGGGGTCAAATAAATTACTCACCACTAATAATTGCAGCAACATACTAGTTGCCAATCTGTAGATGCAATACCAGCAGGGTTATTTAATCTAGTGATTCTACCTTCCTCATCTATATTTTCAAAAGTTAGTTTGGTAGGCTGAGTCAGTATGAGGGAACTGCTGTACTTCTGTTATTAATGATTAAAAAATTAAATTAAAAATTAAAATAAATTAAATTGATTAAAAATTAGGCTTTACATTCCCTTCTTATTGATTTTCTAGGTTGTCTTTGCTATTGTCTTAGAGTAATCATCATGTTCCAGTCTTTCTTTTGTCTGCATTAATTGCTTATAAACTAAGTTTAATTCTGTGGAAGAGGTATTTGTGTCACCTTTAGTAGACATCGCAACAGCTTCCTCTGCTGACTCACCATTCACTGCCTGTTAGGATAGCACTCCTCTAGTTGAGGCAGAAGCTCAGTTACTTCTGTCTTTAAGTGTGATACTTTTGAATACATTTCTAAAGTTGTAGCTACATATTGAAGTCTGGTTAAGAACATTTCATTTGTTGTTTGGACTTAGTTCTGTGTTTCACCCCCTCCCCCCGATTTTTGTGTTCTTTACAGCAAGATAATTAAAGCAAGACCTTGTATAGTCTGTTTTCATGTCCAGACAACACTCTAACAAAGTGTAGTTCAGGTTGCTACAAAACTTTAGTAAAGATTGCTGGGGAGTTTGTAGGAATTTGACCTACACCTCTAGGGAAAAGCAGGAGCAGCTGTGTTTTCAGAACTTTGGACATTATTCTGTCGCTTGTACCTCCCTTGGCTGTGTACCGGTACCCTGTGGGGGAACTATAGGATAGCATGGGGAAATCAATGCTGGTTTGAATAGCTTTAGTGGTGGCTATTGCAGACTTTATTTCATGTGATAAAACCGGGTATAAATACCTCAAGCACTGTTTCCCAGCTATGTAGGACTGAAAGAGTTTTTTAACTTTTCTGTAACAGAATAAAAAGCCCGTGAACGAGCTTACACAATACAGAGAAGAGTAAAATTTGAATATTTGTTTCTTAGTTTTTTTCTTGGTTGGACTTATATTTTGCACTCATTTCCCAGACTATCATTTGATGTCCAGTGGATAATCAATGTTTCATAAGGTTAATTTGTGCACGTAGAACTTACATAGTACCAATCAAAAATGCCAATCAGTTGTTGAGAATGTTTTAAGTGTGCCTTCGTGGAAGAAAAGGTAAGAACAAGGTATCTGTTTATGGGATTAAAGAAATATCGAAGTAGTTATTATAAACAGCAAATATCTGCATAGTATCTGGGGTTAAACTTCTCTCTTTGAACAGATCCACCTTCATGTGAGTAAGTGGCAAAGACCCAAAACAGCCAGAATGAACTGTCTTTTTTAAAAAGTATGTGAAAAACCAGCAGCTCAATAAAAATGGACAAAATGCCAAACCAGAAGTAAACTCAAGGGAATATCTCAGGGAAAACTGAAAAGGTTAATTAAATCCAGTCGTATAATGCTGAGCTAGATTCTTTGTTTCTTCACAGTTCTTGACTTTGCTGGGGAGAATTTATCAGATGCCTCAGAGTGTAAATGTTTCCTTTCTCCTTTACCATTATGTAAGGGTGAAAGACTGGAAAAGTGTTTAGACCAAAATGTCTGTCACCTGTGTCAGCTGCTTTGCTGCTGAGGCCAGGAAAATGGCTCTGAAACAAAATATGTGTGCTTAAGTGTGGCCAGGAAAGAGTAAAAATATAATTGGAGAATAAGGTAGAAAGCATATTTATTGCATGCAGTTGGATGTCACTACATTTCACTGAAGTCCTTTGAGCTTGTATTAAAACAACTAGTACCAGTCACGTTAATTTAAATAGCTTTGTATTCCAGTGCCTTGAGGGCTGGGGGAGATGGGGAGGGAAGTGCTGGAGGAAATAGGTCAGGCTGGTTCTTCACTAATGACTAGAATGAGCTATTTGTGTCAAATACTTGCAGGGATATATTAGTATTACAGCCCTATTTACCTTGTTGCAAGGCGTTGGGGAGAGTCCAGCTTCCATCCTGACTAGATTCATGCTATTATCAACACTTATTTGCCCTAAATTCTCCAGCAAACACAACTAGTTATAGGGTAAAAAACGTACAGTTTATTCTTGAAGAACTGTTTTGTTTTGTTTTTCCTATTTCCGTGGCTAATTTCTGTTCCGAGGGTCTCTCTTCTCAGTTTTATTTTATATTTTTGGACCTCTTTTATTTTCTGTCTTTAGGATAGTGCTAATACTGTGACCTATATTAGTATCATCAACTGAAATCTGAAGCTGTCTAAAATGATAGAAAGCTATCCAATTAGACACAAACCTTTCTAATATATTTCATAAGGTTTATACAGTCATAGTATACTAGGTTGGAAGGGGCCTCAGGGATCCAACCTTTCTTGATGAACGCACAGTCTAGATAACATGGCCCAGCACCTTCTCCAGCTGAGTCTTAAAAGCATCCAATGTTGTGAATCCACCGCTGCCCTGGATTATTCCAGTGTCTAATTGTTCTCATTGTGAAAAATTTTCCTGTTAGATCAAAATCTCACCAGGAATAACTTGTACCCATTACCCTAATCTTTTCCATGTTATTCTTTTTAGAAAGGGAGACTCCTTTTTTACTCCTTATTTATGACCTTTCATATACAGTCATTCATATCCAAGCAGCAAATGCAGATAAATGTTGTTTATTCATGCTGCATGTAAAAAGGGAAACTAAGTGAAATGATTGGTGAAGAAAAAAGAGGCAGAACACTGAATCAGTTATCTGATCAAGGAATATATCTCAAGACTAAAGGTTTAGATACTAAGAATATGCTAACACCTGCAGCATCATGCAAGTCTGGAAGCCTGTTTATTTTTAATAAAATAGATACAGAAGGAATTATGCAAAAATGTCTTTCTTGACATGGTACATTCAGTAAGGGCAAAGGGAATGCAAGAATAAACAGTAAAAATAACGGTTCTGGATTGTGGTTGCAGCCTCTTTCTCACATTTCTGGGCTAGATGTCTCAGTGGTTGATTCACTACATCCCAAAGGGCCTGATTACTTTTCCCAGAAGTGATGCACTGTTAGGAGTACCACTGGCTGCTTCTCTGAAAAAGGCTCAGAAAGGTAATCATCATAAGAGGAATGAGAAAAGAAGGTCTGTTTTCCTTCTAGCAAAATTCTGGATTTGCCTCATAAATTTTTACTCACTTGGTTGACTTTAAGAGTTTCCTTGCCTTATATGTTCTTCAGTTCTTTTTTTTTGTTTGTTTTACCTCATCGCTTACAACATGACGTGCAACTCCTCCCTTCCTTCTCCCTTACTCAGTTTCAATGGTCAATTAAATGTTTAGTGTAGCTTTGGAGAAAAAAGTCTTACCTGGAAGCAAAATACCTCATAATTTATGACAACTGTCAAAACTTCAGGCACAGTGGTTTTAAAAGTCTTTGCTGATAAAAGCTCCTGCTTACAGTAAGGCCTGACCTGTGTGAGTGGTACAGTGAATTTTTGAGCTTTTCTTCTATGCCTGAGGGGTACTGCAAATCAGAGACTTCTGAGTATATGAAGACATGATGACTTGTGCCCAGGGACTAGGCCATCAGCTTGCACTATTTATGGATAAATTTCAGCTTTTTATAAAATGTCAAACTCCATAAAATGCCATACAGAAAATATTTTGGTGAAGTCAATCGGTATGTTAAGAAACTGAATTTTTGAACCAATGATTTTCTTTCTTGATAAGAACTTAGTTTTGCGAATGAGTTGTGGCTGATGTAAGATGTTGGGCAGGGCATGTGCTGAGGCATTTTGTGTTCAAATCCAGATACGTTCATCTCATATCAGTGGGTTGTTGGGAAGAGGGTGAGGGCAATACCTCATTGCTTTACTCTCTTCATAATTCCTCACTTGCCTGAGTCAGAGTCCAGTGTAGTGGAGCAATTGGGTTGCTGCAGCCGTGTGTATTAAGGACTAGGAAGTGGAGAAGCAGTTTGTCTCTATTGCATGGCATTTCTTCATAATGAGTAAAGACAAATGGGTGGAAAAAAAGTACTTTGTTTCTAAAAGGTATTTCTTCTTGCTGCACGTTGCAAGGTTAATGATGAACTGTACATCAAGCCACCTGTCAGTGGGCCTGAACTGATGTGCTGGGAATTAACTTTTATTGCTGAAACTGAAACCCTGTTTTTTCTGTGTCCATACATTTCATAATTGCAGTCAGTAGCCCCTTAGATTTCTGGAATTAGGAATGGAAATCTTCACAGCTTTGGTGTAGTTCTGGTTACTGTTTCCCTAAGTATGAAGTGGTTTGTACTATTTTTAGTGCAACGCATTTATCTGCCGGAGTCTTCAGTTCTAATCTTAAAAGCTTCCTTTTAATGTTGATATTGGAAAGATGTTATTGTGCTGGTAGTCCTGATACAGTTGGCTACAATTTCTCTGCTCCTGCTTATGTTCCAATGCATGACTAAATTCCATAGTTTTTAAAATGTGGTTGCGTAAAGTAATTTTGGTCTTGATTCCAGAAACTGTTAAAGGTGAAAGATACGTGTGGTGAATTAGATATCAGACCTCTTAACAGGCACTTTGAAGACTGCCTAATCTCTTGGTGTTTGGTCATAAATGTCAAATGTTTGGTCATAAAAAAAACCCAAAACAAAACAAAACAAACCCAAACCAAAACAAAAAAAAAAACCCAAGACACTGTATCTTTTGCTTAAGAATGATTCAGGGCTTTCAATGAGAGTCATGAGTAAGAGTCATGGATGAATTTCCCCACCTATTTTGTCTATCAGGCCACAAACAAATGAAAATAATCTAAAAAGGACATGTCTTCACTTCATTTCTTCCAAGAACATTGTGGTTAGAGTAGTCAGCTGAAATCTAGTAGTTAAAATGTGAAATCCTGAATCCCACAGGTGCATGAGGGTGCTTGAGGACTGTGTCATGTCTTTCACTATACTGTCCTAAATTTCAATTAATAGTATATTTCATGGTGGCATTGTCTCAACCCTTCTTGCTGAAGCCATTACAGGTCAGATGAAAAGAATTACATATTTATTTTAGAGTGAAAATAGGATGGTTACTTTGGCAGAAAGCTGATGTGGGAGGCTTATTCAATAATGGAGGAAGAGCTTGGTTTCTGTTTTCTGTTTCAGTTAATTTAAAATCTTTTTATAGAAAATGTAGTGAAGGCATCTGATGAGATGGGAGGAATGCATCTTAATATCCAGAATAGCCTATAGCCATGTGACTAGGCTTGAATGTGGGAGAAATAACCCATGAGGAAATAAAAAGATTTAAAAGTAACTCAGATTTGTGGAAATTGTTCTATCCGCTAGGGTATTATGCCAAAAAACCCCCACACCAATAAAGTCAGTTTGTATACATTTAGTGGTGACACTTTCCTTAACTGGCATCTTTGATGTTAAAGATACTCTGTGCATACATAAAATATTTCGTTAATAAGCACAACTGAGAGCCATAAGGAATCATAATTCTTTAAATCATTTTAGTTGAGTAGGAAATTATTGATCCCAACCTAGGAAAGGGGGATAGAGCTATGCTCCCCCTTTTATTTTTCCTCCTCCCTCTATGTTATTGAAAATATTTCTGGCTGGACAAACAGCTGCACTGAGGCCCCAGTGGCTGAATGCACAGAGCAGCCTCATCCAGGCACACAAGTCGGCAGGAAAAGATAGGCTGAGTTCCAAGATACTGAAGCTCTTCTAAGTGTCACACTCCTGACAAGTGATTTCAGTGCCTGATCCTGCTGCATGTGAAGTGATGCTTTAATTTGCAATTGAATGACAAAGTCCTCAAGTCATCCTTATCTCCTGAATAATTGAAGAAAGAATACAGTGTAAAAAGTCATTACGATTTTTCTATGTCATTTTGCACCTTTGGAAAGGTTTTTTTTTATCATTACATTGCTCTCCAGCATATTTTTATTAGCACTGAGCTACAAAATATGAGATGCATACCTAGGTTGTGTGCTTGTATTTACAGATGAAACTGAAGATTAAAAAGAGAAATCATATTGCATCTGTGCTAATTTTGAGGACCCTCTCTGCAATTGATCTTTACATTTAATAATAGTTTCTTTTAAGCTCTGATGAGAAAATAAAATATAACCATTATCTGAAAGTGTTGATTGTTGCTGTACATACCAGAGGAAAAGATGAATCTGTAATTGTTTTACAAGTGGAGAGTAATTGAATGAAGTAATTAGGGTGTAAGTTAAGATAAAATCCAAGATCCAAAACTTTGAAATGGGAGACAGCATTTTTTTCTACTGTTTGATGTGCTTCTCTCTATTTCCTGGAGCTGGAGAATAGTAATTTTTGGAGCACTTTTTGCCCTGTTAGAACTTGAAAGCAGAACTGGAAGCCTTTCAAGAGGTGTGTTTCTCTCTTGAGGGAGTTAAAAGAAGGGGCACTGGTCACTGAGTCTTTAATTTGTGGAAAGCTTAGGAAATAGCTGGCAGCTGTTACAGAATCATCTGCACATGCAGTGGGGTAGATCTACTGATAGAATATGAGTACTTTGTGCCATTTTGGCTAAGAGAGGTTTGTGGTTGCTCTCTTTTTTTCCCAGAGTATCTGAGAGAAAGTAAGACATACCAGCATGTTTTCTGCATTGTTTATGATATCATTTTGCTACTTTCTGTAGGGATATTGCACATGGAAATGACACTCACAAGGAATGGGAAGAAAGGTGAAAGAGTCGGGGCTGGAAGGGTTCTGAGGTGTTTCTTCTGTAATGGAGCTATAATGGAGATGCTCCATGGCCTCATGCACCTCAGGTCTCAACCTGTAATTGGCTGCATCAAAGGATGAATTTAAAGGAGAATGTGTTGGCAGTAAAAGCACATGAACCACTGTGCATCTCTCTGGCTCCTGAGCTGCACAGCAAGTGGTACAGATCCAAGGCTGCCTTCTATGTCTTTGGTGACAGAAGTAAAGCATTAATTTGCTCTAAATTGTTTTGACCTCTTATTTACTTTCTCTTTCTAGAACTGGTCAATGTCTTATCTCTGCACAAGATGTTTATGCTGGCCTCATCCCTGAGACCAATGAATCCCAAATATATTCCAGCTGAGTCCTCTTTCCCTTTAGAATTATTCCTTGGGGATAAAGCAACAGTGGGTCTCTAATTCATGATGATAAATTATGTACAGAAATGAGTGTCTCCAGTTTTTCTGTTTTAACAATTAACAGTGATTTATTTCCAGCACATTGTGTTGCTTTGTGACCATAAGGATTAGGGCTGTCATACTGCCTCTTTTCTGCATCCTTAGGGAATTTGGTCTGCAAATCATCCCCGGTTCTGAAAGTCTATATGTAATAGTTGTTTTGGTTGCAGTTGAGACTGGGATTTTTCCCTTTGCAGGAAGAGACTATTTGATTGGTGTATTTGCACTGAAACATAAAAAAAATAAACCAGAAGTTAAAAATTTTTCAAGATATTTATTGGTTTGGGTCTGATATGTATTCAGGGTTCGGTCTTTTTTCTGTGTTAAACTCATGACTGCTGTAAACTGCGCCATCAGCAGAGAGTATCTCCAAAACTTTGTTCAGCACAGAGAGAAAGCATTTCAAAGGAACAGCAATCGCTCTGTCACCTTAGTGATATTTATACCCTCTGTATCTCAGATGCTGAATGGCATGAGAATGGGGCTTTTCTGTCCAGTGAGTGAGACTTCAGTTCCCCATGCCTGGGCACAGCCAGTTGAGGACCCTACCTACGGAAATGAATACATGCCTTTGTAAAATGCCTTGTCTGTATACTAACTAGAGCTGGGGGTTTGGCTTTACCTTATTTAGTACTAGAAAACGTTTGGCTTTTGGGGATTTGAGAACAGTCCAGCTGAGAACTGCACTTTCTGAATTGCTGTTTGCATTTCTATTATTTTTTTTTTACATGCTGCACAATCAGTTTTATTGTTGGGGGGTGTAGATGTACTTTAAATCTGCAAATCATGTAGATTAAATCAAATTAATTTATCAACTGTATTATTTGACTAAGAGTAAGCAGTATAATGTTTGCCTCATGGGAATGATGGCTTTGTGCACAGCTGCCAGAGAGTGAATCGTTCTGTGATTCTTTTTGGTAAATGTGGGTGGTTGAAAAGTGTGAAGCAAACATCAATATATTGTTAACCACAGACACATAATCCTTCAGAGTGAATAGTTTCTGAAACATGAACAATGAGGACTTTGGAAAACAGATGACTCATGCAGTTGAGCACTCAAGTTTGGAGAAAGTATTGCACAAATCTTTGTCTCATCACTATAGGGCAGAGATACATGCCATCACCTTCAAGTGATGGAAACAAGACTTGTGAGAAATTGATTAAAAAGTTTCCACTGCTGTAATATCTTTTTTTTCCAGGATAGGAGACACAGTCTCTTCCTTCTGCCACAGTGATAATGTTAGAAGGGTGATAATCTACCCTCAGATCATCTCTTCTGGGGCAAGACCACATTCCCATGGCTATCCTGACTCCCAAGTGACAAGGGGAAATTGTTGTTCTGACCTGGGTTCAGCCATTGCTGACAAAGTTAATAAAACAGCTAAAGTTTATGTCTTGATTTTATTTTATCTTTGAATAGTCTTTGCCTCCTAGATGCACTGGGATTTGGGTAGAATTTGAAGAAGACAGCCCAAGTTAATCAGTCAAATTCATTGAATCACAGAATGCGTGGAGTTGGAAGGGACCCTAAAGACTTCCAACCCCCCTGCCATGGGCAGAGACACCTCCCACTAGATGAGGTTTCTCAGAGCCCTGTTGAGCCTGTTCTTAATCACTTGCAGGGATGGGGCATCCACAAGATCAAATTGTGCAAATGTATCCTCAATCTGAGTGCTGTAGATTATGCTCTGCTCAGCATAGTTCTTGCAAGTGATTCCCTGGAAGACTATATCCCTGTACAAGGCACCCATGTAGCATGTCTTAAATTCAATGATCTGACCACCTCTGCAAATGTATTATAAGGAGAGTTGAGTACAACAGGAGACAGATATAACCCATGTGGGTGAAAAAGATACTTATTTCTATTTTCTGAGCTCTTTATCCATCTTTTCTTACTGAGACCGTGAGCTGCCTTGTGCACAATAATTACCATGATACCGTAAATAGCAAGGAACTGTTGGTCCCCTTAACATTAGAAAATTGTTATCATTATTCCTGAAAAATTGTAGTTTTGAAAAATCAAAAGGCCAGTGGAGGTATAATACATGGATCTTGATTATTTTATTAATTTGTGTGAACTTTGTTGAAATCCTGGACAGTGATCTGAAAGCTGCAAAAGTGGTGAAACAGCAATGTCTTGCTGTGCCTTCAAATTTGTGAGTGTTTGTATATGAGGAGCATTGATTTACACTGAGAATTTCAATCTGACTTCAGCTGGGTCATAGTCTCCTCTTGTCATTCAGTAATGACTTTCTTATCACAGAGGGCCAGAAGAACCCTCGACAACATTTTCAGATTTCAGTAGCCTCTGGTATGGTAGGTTACCAGACAGCAGAGCCTCTGCTGGGTGGTTCTGCTGTCAGCTTGGATGCTCTGGATTGTGTCTGACCAGGGCAGGTTGGAGCTGCCTAAATATATGGGGGAGCTCTTGTGCGGCCCCACTCACATTATGGACAGAGATCTAAGGGTCACAGATAGCCTTAATGCACTNCCCTTCCAATGTTGCCAATTAGAGATGCAGTGTTAAAATTTGGCCCCTGATACTGCTGATAATAGGCAGCAATGTTTTTCTCATTTGCTTTGTGACAGGAGCAGGAGTGACATGTTACAGACATCTCCAATCATGTTGTCAAAAACTAGGTCACTCAGAAGTGACAGGTCTGGCCGATGGAAAGGCTGGAGAAGAAATACGAGGGAATTTGTATGGGTATGATGGCTGGTATAGGGCAGTAACATACTTACATTACAGCTTGATTATATATATTTAAAAATAAATTATTTTGCTTTGTGTATGATAGTATACTCAGAGGCCTATTTCTGTTTAATAAGCTGCAAAGTTTTATGCAGTCACTTATATTTTAAGGGGCTTTGACAAGAAGCAGTTGGACCTATATCAGTGCTTTGGCATCCTGTGCTGTTGCACACTTGCCTGGCTTGGCAACAGAGCTAAGCGAAGCAGGTGCCTCCACGACTGACTACACACCTTCAAGCCATTTCTGCAGAACACTAGATCTGCTATCCAGTCTACAGGGGAAATGCAGGCTGTTTCTTGTGTAGGAGATGATGTTATGGAGAATAGAGAGGAAAAAAAAAAAAGCCCTGATGATTTCAAAAGGACCTAGATTTAACCTCAGTGAGCTTTGTGCCCATGTCTGGGGTTTCCCCTCTCAGGAACATTGCTTAGCTCCATGTTATATACTCATTTGCTCACTTGCTTGAGCTGAAGTCTAGACTGTACCAACATGGTTTTGCTGAGCTACCTGAGTATTTGACCAACCTGTCCAAAATGTGGTAATTATAGAATAGAATCATAGACTTAAAATTTTATAGCCTGAGAAGAAAAGATGAGATTCTGTTCTGTATTTACTGCTGGATCCACTTTTTTAGCTATCAGTACAATTATGCATCACATCAGGTTTTTCTGTGTACGTCAGGTGGTTTAGTAGCAGCTTGATTCTCAGGTTGTGCTCTCATATTTACAGTCAGTTGTTCACGGCTCTCGTCAAGTCTCAGTAACAGAGATACAAGTTCGGACATGGGAAACCTGAGTCATATTTCTGCCTTTGGCACTGCCTTGGAGACTGAATTTGTGAAAACAACTTCCTGTCTTTCTGGTTTTTCTTCCCTCCCATTCACGTGTGGCTTGCAAGTTACCTGTGACATTGTTTTTTATTCTTAACAATGTCCATATCTGACTGGGAGATGAGATTCCCCCTTAAGGGCGGAAAGGACCTCTGGATGTAACATGGTGAGCTGCCATGGTTGAGGCAAAAGGCTTGTTGGGGGTGGCAGGGACGTCTCACCTCCCAGCACAGGGCTTGTGCTGTGCTTCTTGGTGTGTGTTACGTGTGTACAGTGGCTAGGTTAATGGAGGTCTGGTCCTGGATGCTATTACCGCCTAGGCACCAAGATAGTGTAAATAGCACTCTCGGGGTCTTTTCCTCTGAAAGCTTAAAGATGTGTTACTTTAACACTGCAAAAGTTGAGAAGAGTGTCTGTATCTTTGTTCCTGTGACTTTGTTGTGTTGGATGAAGTTTTCTCCTGGGACTTGAAAAGGTTCTTTTAGGAAGTTAGTTTTATAGGATTATTTTAATCAAAATGCAGCTTTCAAGGCACACTGGTTGTATTTATTATTATGATAACGATTTCTGTTTTCTTGTTGTGCATATTTGTTTTTATCATGTGCTTTGCTCTATATATAAAGTGTCTGGGATGCTTTCACAGACTGGTGCTACATAAATAACGTGTATTATTATTTTAATAAGCTGTAGCAGGACAGCAATTAGAAAAGTCTGTATGTTCATATTATCTTTTTAATCATTGGTATTGCCAGGATTTACTGTTTGGGGAGAAGGGTGAAGTGGAAAGGGAACATCCATGTGGAAGAGAGAAACTACTCCTCTTCCTGTATGCCTACTGAAGATATCTATTCATGATACATTGAAATAGATGCAGTAGGTTATATTCTAGGATTATGTCCAACTGTTCCCTTCCTGTTTCTTGCAACATTGTGGAAAGGGTAATGAAGAACATTTAAACGTTTGGCTGATAGGGACACTGGTGAGACCACAGCCTATTGTGTTTAGTGATGGCAACACAGCCATGCAGGAAAACATGCAGCCAGCTGTGCTCAAAATGTTGGTTGTGTGTACAAACAGGAAGGTTTCTACTGTTCCTTGCATTAAACACTTAAACCAAGCATTTCTGAAGAGTCAAAAATGATGTTAGCTGATATTCTTCTGGTTATTCCTTATTGTTGCAAACTTCTGTACTTCCCAAAGAGAGTTGGTCTTAAAAAGACAAAATATCAAAACAATACTTGAAAGATGAGAAGATAAAAACCACAAAGTACTATTTCCATCTGGGAATTCCAGCAGAAAAGCTAGAAATCTATTTAGAAATACAGTTTTTCTATGATTTCCAGCTATAAGTAGAAAGTTGTGGTGTTACAAAGCTGGGGGTGGCATACTGCAGCAGCAGGTATGTTAGTCAGGACCCAGGCTGTCCTGGGGTTGACTGCCAGCTTTGCAGTGCTTAGAGGTGCTGGTGCATCTTCAGCTAGCCACTTCCCTGCTGCTCTCCATTTATCTTTTTGATCTGGTGACTGTTTCTGAGCAGACTTTTTGTGAGTGTGTGCTAGAAGGTGACCAAGATCTAAACTGATATCTAAGCTTGACCAGAATTCAAATAATCACTTTGATGCATAACTGTTGTTAACTGTAACCTTTTTTCTCTAAAGATATTCTATGATTCATGTTTTGAGTTTCTGACTTAGTCTGGGATCCTTTTTTGACTTACAATGCTGTAAATCAGACCAGACCCTGATAGTTGGTACACAGCACTACTTTTTTGCATTTTATGAAAGTAGGAAGCTAGATAGGGCTACTTAAATTCTATCAATCTATGTCACTGTGTATTACGTTTTGAAAACCAGACGATTTTTCACATGTAGTTTCTACAGTGTTGTAAACCATGCAAGTAAGCACACCTATGCAACAATTCTGTAGTACAGGAGTACGTATTTTTTTTCTCCACATTTCTTGCTGTTTTAATTGTAGGCTTTCTTCCTCCTTGTTGTTGCAAACTGAGAAATCAGTTATGATCTAACCAGACAATAGAATTTGTTTTTCTTGCTGGAAGATAGGCTCCTGTTTGAAGATGCACAGCTAGTCTTTTGCAGGAGGTTAGCCCATCTGCCTGCCTGCCTGCAAGTGAGGAAAATGCATTGGTCTCTCAATGCTGGGACCAGCAATGATATGACATATAGCTGTTTCACAGCATTGGGGCCTGCTTTCGTCAGCCAAGCTCACCTCAACATCTCAGGAACTTGGGAGAAAGGTAGGAAATATAGGGTCCCACAGGAGTATGTTGTATGGCTGGAGACTTGGCCACTTCTCTGAATGACGGGTAGAATTTAGCATTTGAGTAGCACAGTCCTATATCTATAATTTTGATTTGTGAAATACTGGGTTTTTGCAGCTGGTTAAAATATTGACTTATCTTGTTTGATTTGTTTTTATGTTTAGAAAATGTAGGAAGACTGAGTATTTCTTTTCAGTATTAAAAAACATTCTTTTACAGAGATAAGATTTCTTTTAGCTCTCTGTCTTTGACACTAATTATCTGCATTATCTTTCTGCCTACATGCATTTAAGCACATAGTGGTTTAACTGTAACTCTTCTTGTCCAAATAAACTGGATCTGATGTATCACACATACCAAAATATTTGTATCGCTGCAGCATCTTATTGTTGACTGGAGAAGCTGTTCAAGTGCAGAACAAGAAATGGTTGACACCCTGAGTTTGCATTTGAAATGTAAGCTACAACTAGCAGATAGACAGATGGGAAGTGCAAGTGGTGCTATTATTTAAGATGACAGTCAGGATCCTCAACACAGCAGAAGCTTAACCGTTTGTTGTGTCGTAGAGGCATCAGGAAAGGCAGTGCTGTAACAAGATGTGGGAAACAGCAATAGAGCAGATTGCAGGTGTTTCTGAGATGCTTAAAAGGGAATGGGATGGAGCACAAAGGTGATTGTTTTAAAATTAAGCATGAGTTTGCTAGGGGCTGATGGGTGTTCAGTGTTGCCCAGGCATCCTGTTCATTTTTGATGTTGTAAAACAGGAAAACTTGTTATCCAAAGGACCAATTACTTTGCTTTCTCCTTCTGCAGCCTCCAGTTGTCTGAATTGTCACTTTGTACCAAGTATCTGTAGGACATGTAAATTGTCTTTCTGTGCATAGGTAGAAATATAGGCAAAAGGCAGTAAAAACACGTTAGGAAAAGAAACATACTGTATCCTTTTCAAAGTATTGGGGGAAGGAGAAGAAGATAGTGGGGAAGCAGCAGAAATGGAAAGTTGTTATACACCTGTAATGTGTATAAGCTTCATGTATGTAATTTGTTTCCTGCACCTTCAAGTGCTTCCTGGACCATGTTTTGTGGAAAACAGCTGTTTTGTAGCAGCACATCATCTTATGGATCATCCCAGTATTGTCCTCTCTGGTACAAAAGTTTAGCTTTGGTTCATCTTTGTCTTTTTTTTTTTTTCATTTCTTTTTTTTTTTTTTTTTTTTCTTTTAGTTAAAATTCTGTTTGAAAGGATGGGCTTGTTCTGGTGAGTGGAAAAACAATGCTGTATGTTAGATCTTTCCTTGGGCACCTTTACAGACAAGCCTCAGCCGGTGTTGGTACCTTATTCAACATGTCACAGGGATAAGCAGTTACCTCCAGATGATGACCTGCAATGTTCTTCTAACAAACAGCATTGGGTCTTGCAAGCTTGGGAAGCCAAATTTAGCAATATTCCAGGCAATGTTTTATGAAATGTAACTATAGCAACTAAATCTTCACTGCTAGGTGTTAACACTATCTTTTCTGTAAAAGAAAACAGAAAACCTGCAAAATATCTTCCCTCCTTGGTCCCATACCTACACATGATACACAGGATATTATCTACTAGCTGGCTACCTGCATTGTTAGATATTTAGATTTTTTTTTTTTTTTTAAACAGTGAACAAGGCAAATAGGTGTATTTACTTTAAAAAAAAAAAAAAAAAAAAAAGAAACAAAAATGCTGTGTGGCTTTTCATAGCAACTTTCTCTCACCAGCTTATCTGTGTCACTGCATTGCTGTTCTGGTTGCTGTTACTTTTTGGTTTTTATTTCCTAGGTGCCACATGGTGGTGCTCCTGATTTCACATTGCTCAGAGGCCTGAGCTAGCTGAGAGGAACTACAGATGCAGTGTGTGTACCAAAACTGATTTTGGAGGGACGGCTAGAATTCAGTTCTGCGATGAAGGTGAATTATGCCATTGGATGTGGGATGTACTTTTCTCTCAGGACTCCACTGCTAAGTCAGATATGGGAAGAAAAAGATGAATAGTGGCAAAAATCCTCAATATTGTGCATGTACACTCACATACATGTGTATTCAATCCCTTTTAAACTTGATTACTATGTGCATTTAGTATGTTGGCATTGTTTTGGTAGATACTGCACTTTCCTGTTTTCTCTGTTTAATCAGTTGAAGATACATACAGGTTCACATCTCAGTATCCTCCTGTTCTCTATGTCTATGATAAAAATGCAGAGAAGCAAGGCAGTGGAAAGGAAGATACACCACTTTCTCCATCTAAGGAAAGATCAGTACAGAATCAGGAGCTGCCTCTGTGGCCTCAGGTAGGAACCCTAGGCAGGAAGGCAGTGGCACAGGGTGCTAGCCTGTTGTCAACTGGAAGATCCTTTTTCCTCATAAGAAAAACTCCATATCTGAGTGTACATCCTTGTCTATATCAAGGCTACAGCTCTTTAAACCAGCAGAAATTATTTCATTGGCTTGTGTGTACTTGGAATCTGGTCCTATGCCAGTTAAATTTTAGCCATGTGTGTTTAGGAATTCACCTACCACTGAGAGTTTCTGATAGCTTTACTGAAAATTGGACTGGCATTTAGGTATTTATGGCAGTCTTCCTTTTAAATTGTAGGAATCCATCTTTTCAATTGATCCTTATATAAACAATTGAATCCATGATTTACAAGGATAATTTCTTGTGTTCTGCTTTGATTATTTGGGATTTGTATTGCACTGGCATGTGATCTAAAAGAGGAGCTCTAATAAAGTCTGTGCACATATGAAATTTTTAGATCTGGCAGCCATGTTGTCTATATAATTCTGTATTACCAGAATTATTATTACACCATATTCTGTAATGTCTTATTATTAGCATAATCTTTAAAGGTTTGTCTTTGCTGTCTTTCATGTCTTTGGATTATTTATACCATATATATTCATCTTCCATCAACCAACTATTGGAGTAAATGTCCATGGCTTCTAAAAATACCTTAAATTAGTGTTCCATTTATGGAACATATATGGACAAATTAAATGGCTTTATATGATGAGGCTTCCTGAGTCTAAGGAAGCATGATTAGTTTCTGAGAGATTGCTATTTCCACTATAGCTTGTTATCTGTTGCATAGTCTCTATCAGAAGCTAATGTTAAGGAGAATTCTTTACTGTTATTAGATATAAGTGATTCTCCAAATATGAGTAAGTGTACGTTACAGGTGGTCTTGAGTGAAAACTGAGACATGACTAGACGTCACCAGGAAGCACCTCTCTGCGTTATATAAACAGACTGAAGGACAAGGCAGGCAGCACTAACTGTGCTCTGACCAGTGTTGATTTTGCACTTCAAGTGCAGCATTATGTATCAAAGACAAGTGCTGAAAGTAACGAAATTTCGTTAATATGGAAAATGCAGTTTGACATTTTGCGTGAGTTTGTTATGAGCAGTAAGAAATAACCAGGAATCTATTTGCAATGAATAGTGTCTCTGATGAGTGGTGCATATAGACAAGAGAAAAGCTTCAACTGAAGAAAGACAGCCTGAAGAAGAAAAGGCTCTTACAGCAGCTTTTCAGTACCTGAAGGGGATCTAGTGGAGAGATGGGGTGGGATTCTTTGTCAGGTAGTCCAGTGATAGAACCGAGAGGTAATGTTTTTAAATTAAAAGAGAGAAGATTTAGACTAGATACCAGAAAGAAATTCTTATACTCTGTGTGTCTAGAAAAGCAGTGGAAGCCCCATCCCTCGGAGACTTCAGCCTTCAGCTGGATGGGGCTTTGAGCAACCTGGTCTACTGGAAGGTGTCCTTGCCCATGGCAGGGGGTTGGAACTTAATGATCTTTAAGGTCTCTTCTAACTCTAACCATTCTATGATAACACCAGCAGTACAGGAAGATGGTGCCTATAGGGCAAGGCTGCTTGTTCTCTAATGGGCTTGGAAATTAACCTGCCTGTTAGCCTTGTTTCTTATCTTTATTAATATTGAAATAGCAGGGAGATATTAAGATATTTATGTAGTTGTTTCATTGCATCTTTTTCAAAACAGAAATGCAAGCTGATTGTGTCAAAACAGAACCAACTCTTTACATCATCATAGGCTGAAAATTTGCCATTAATAATATTCTGTGAAATGCTGAATTGAATTTGTGCTCACTAGCAAGAAATCCTGAGTGGATTTTTTTCTCTGAGACAGAATGAAATGGAATCATCCAGACCAAATAAGACCTCTCTTTTCTCTTTATTCAATAATCATATAAACTTCACAACAAAATCATGTCCCCACCCACATAATTCCTCATGAATACATTAAAGTGTAAAAGCTTGCTGCTAAGGAAATTAATAAAATGTACAATTTCTCTCTATATATAGACTGGTAGGGTGTTAGAGGTTTCTTTGCCTTGTTTCTCTCCCCAGAATGGATTAAAATACTAATATTTTACTGATCCCAAATCAGAAGGTACTGTGGAGGGTCAAAATAGGATGCAAATAATGAATTAGTGCCTGAAAGATGAATACCAAAAGTCATTAAGAATGTATAGCTATGTAAGAGCAGTACAAGTTTACAAAAAACATAAAGCCATGTCTGCCAAAATGTCCTGATATGGTTAGGATTGTTTTCTGAACTGTCTTACAGCTGACTTCCAATGCCATCTTAAGAGCTCAGTGCAAATTCTTCTATTCTTTGATGTCTTCCCCTATATGTATAAATGTATAAATATATGTATAAATACGCAATATATGTATAAATACGTAATATATGTATAAATACGCAATATATGTATAAATATATGTATAAATACGCAAGAATTATGTATTTATATATACCTGAGAGGATGCTGTAGAAGCACAAGGACCCATATTTATTCTTTCTAGCATAGTAGGGTGTACCCCTAGCTCATCCTGGAGCATAGCTTGTGGCCTGTTTGCACATACCACTTTATGCTCATCTCCTGCTGCCAAGGGGACAGCACATAAAAATTTTTCTGATTTCACCACGTCCTCTGGCAATAGACAGCTTGAACAAGAAAACATGTAGATTGTTTCACTTACATGAAGAAACAGGATGGGGAAAAAAAGGTTACAAATAAAACAGTTTTAGTGGGATTTTTTTGTGGGTTTTTTTTTTTTTTTTTTTTTTTTTTTTTTTTGGTATGCCTTCTCAGTTGTTCTGACATTTCACTGGGAATGGAGTTCTTGAGCTTTGCAGCGGGAGGTCTGGCTATGCGGGTCTCTCGCATATATTCTGAATACTGAATAACTTTTCTCTGTTTTCCTGCCTAGATGCACTGCACTCAGTTTCTCCTTGATTCTCTGCAAATGGAGTATGGAGGGCTGGGAGAGAGGGGAGGTTGAAAAATAATGGTCAGGAGGAGATATGTTGTCTTTACTGTTTTCAGCTTTTTACTCTTTGCTCTCTTATTACACCTGTCTTGCTAGATGTCTTTGTATTTTAACTTATAATGATATTTTTCATGGTTAGGTGGTCTTGAATACTTTCTTCCACTTTTTTTTTTTAAGTTTACAATGTTGAAGTAGTAATTCTGGAAACATCTGTTCTCCATAACATCTGTGTTGTTGTTGATTTCCCATGCCATACTAGTTTTCTAAAGGAATCACACAAAGGCGTTTTAATGAATATACTTAAAACAGATGGAGGACATGGACATTAGATATATCCATGTGAGTGAAAGCCACATGTCTTTGTCCAGTATTTTTTCTTGGCATTAATGATCTAAACCACTGTTCTTCCCTTAGTTCCCTAGCTCTTATTTTTCAGAAGGGAAATACAATCAAAACACTAGCTTAGAATTTGCTTGCAAAAATTGCAAAGAAAGAGTTTTTGTGTGTGTTTACGTGGCTGATAACAGTTTTAATAATGTAACAAACCAAGGAGTGGAATTCCTTCTCCTCAGAATGAGGTATTGTCAGATAGTTCCCAAAAGACTACATTTAAGTCATGGCATAGCTAAGTTTTGGCTTATCACATCCTGTCTCTCTTCCTGCATTTCTGAGAAAGCATTAAGTGAATTCATATAAGACAGGAACACACAAAAAGGATAACTGCATATCCTCTGGCAGTTTGAGCATCCAGAAATTTCCTCTAATATTCTCTAATGGACATGTTTTGTGGATTCTGTATGTAACTCTGTGTCATATACAGGCAGCTAGCAGGAAACTTCAGTTAGACTCTGGATGGTAATTAGGAGGTGATTCATTTCAATGAATTTCAAAAACTCCAAACAATGAGAGTTCTGTGGGTAGAGGTTTCCTATAACACATATGTGGGTGAAAAAGTCACCACGAACCAGCAGTCATGGGACATATACTGTGAGAAACTCATTTTAAGATCTAGAAAGTATGAATTACTGCTCTTTTTGTATTGTAGTACTATCAGTGTTAACAACTTAGGAAGTCTGTTTTTCCACAGAAACGTGGTTTGAAAGATAACCATGTACACCTAGCCTCTGGGAAATGTGTGGAAGCTGAATGCCTAAACTGGGGCTTTGAACTCAGACAAATGTACTTAGCTATCTCATTTGGGATCTCCAGGATTTTAATGTTTAGCCTATGTGAATGCTGTATGAACTAGATAAGAGCAGTGTCAAGGGAAGAAAATAATGCAGTCTGTCCCCAAACCACAATACTAAGCAGCTACAAGAACACATTTACTATTTTCAGTAATAGGACTGGCATATGTGATCCTTGCAAAGCAGTTACATATTGAGAAACACTTTAAAATTTGGTGATTCTGCAGCAAGCTGAATATATTTTAAAATATTTCATCCTCATACAGATACATAGATGTGTATGTAAATATGTGTTTCTATATGGTAAATTGAAAAACACTTCTGTGTGTGTTTTCATATGTAACTATATGTACAGATGCACAAATCCATACCAATGGATGTGTAAATGTTTTGGTCAATGAAATAAGTTTTTGAATCCTTCTTGATGAGTATGTGGGACTAATAGTTATTTTTGGGGTTTGAATTGCCTTAAATATATTATTTTCAACTGGATGAGTTTGTCAGTCCATTAGGAGTCTGTGCCTCCAGGTCACAAGTATCTTGATCACTTTTATTTTCAAAAGGATGCCATTCACGGTCATACTGTCTTTGCTAGTATGAAGTTCAGCAGTACTGAACTGTTTGGTGTATAAACAAAGCTTCAAGTTTTATCTTCCACTAATGAAGTTGAAATGAATTAATATACAGCAAAGTAAGAAAACTGGTACCTGCCAATATTAATTCTTTCTTTACTACTTCAGAGGTTCAGAGGTTGGAACGAATGAAAATGTCCATTAACATAAATTTGTTTTGATTCCCTTACTTTCCCTGATGACAATTATTTTTTAAACAAATAATTTTTTGACATTGAAAATGTCTATAATTAGTGCAAAAATAAAAGAAGAAGTGGTCATGCTTAGGAGGTTAAAAGCATAAGGTGTTGGGGTTTTTTTGTTTCCAGAGAAAATGCTCGGTCATATACCAACAACAGAACGTAGGTGAAGAAGACTGCATTACTATGGTGGTGGTTAACATTTCTGGTTTTAAAGCCACTATTTTCTACAGGTTTAATGCTAAGTATTTGTTACCATTTAATATCAATAGCAGTTTATAAGAATGCTTGAAACAAATTGACCTCATTAATGATAAGACATAAGTCAGTCTTTGGCTTCTACTATGAGGATTTTATCAAAAGGATTATTTTGAGTTCCTTGTTTGTCTTTGGTACCAACTTCAAACCGTGCCCAGCTCTTTTCCCTCTGCAAGTTCAAGAACGGCCTCAAGTGCTCCCTTGAGAGAAGCCATCACTAGCATGTTGTGACAGGCTAGTCTGACCAAAAAAACAGCTTGCTGGGAGGAATTAGAGTGTTACTGTGTTGCTGGTTTTGTGAAAGTGCTGCAAGCGGTGGCCTGCTCCTTTAGTAACAGAGCACCTATGCCATCACACACAGTCTTAATTAATGTCTGGCGTAAAGGCTCATTGTAATCCAGATGCTTGAAAATAACTGAGCTTTGGAAGCTTTTCACTGCATACATTTTAAGTGAAGTGAAATTGCTGCAGATAGGTATAGTTAGCAGGAGGCTAGGTTTGTACTCTGTAAAGACCTATCAGGCTAGGTATGGTTTTGCAAAAACAAAATGAGAGAGGAATAGAATCTTGTTGTCTTATTATTCAAAGCACAGGTTCAGACAGGAATAAGAGGAGGAAGGAAAATCAAATAAAAGTGTTCAGCTTTTGACTTAATCTGACTTACAGCTTGTATAAAATTGAATTTTAATAATTTGTTATGTCAAGATTAAAAGTAATATTATTCTGTGAGAGAAAAAGATATTTTAGAGAAGTTGTTTAATCTCCTTGTGTCTCTCCCTCCCCTGATGATACTGTAACCTTTAAGCCTTTTTGCTGGCATCTCTATTTTACAAATGAATCTTTTTGCTCATTCTTATTCTGATGGTGGTCAGGTCCAGCGTCAGTCTTTGGAGTTGTCAGCATGAAACCTGACCGAATCCCCACCTATCTGGTTAATGCTATTGTTGGTATCACAGAAGCATCACTTTATTATTATCATTATTTTTTTTCAATAAGTTATTGATTCATGCTGTATACCTTTCTTGCAGATTGGACACCCTTGCCAAAGAAAGGGGGAGCAGTGAGTGGAGAGGTCAAATTTATCTGAGGTGAATCTCCCTGAAGTGAATGCCTTGTCTGATAGGAGAATGATGAGCTTATGACAGAGTGGCTAGTTTTATGTGAATGCAGGAGAATAAATGATCTGCTTATACTAGCGGTATCTTTCTGACAGCAACATATGTCATACCTAGTTTATAGAAACACACCTCCAACATATTTCACTCAAAGCTTGTTTGTGTCAGATATCAGTATTCAGAAAGCCAGGCGTTGGAGAAGTGTGCAAAGAACTGCCTGCTAGGCTGAGGATTTTTAGATGTATAAAAGGTGACAGGTATGGCACAAACATATGCAATTGAAAACAAACCATTTAAGCCTCATATGCAGACCCAAGCAGTGTTACTTCTTAGAAGTCTCTGTTCCTTTTTGCTGTCTGTAATATAAAATATATTTTCCTGATGCACTTCAGTGTGGGTAGTGGTGGAGTAGAATTTGGGTTATTTAAGGGTCATATACTTGAAGTTGGGAGACAAGAGGAAGATAATATATATAGAAATAAAAATAGAAACCCCCAAATGATCCACCAAAATAGGGGCAATATTTCTGGGGTTATTTCCTTCTCTTCACTTTGATCATTAATACAGAAACGATGCAGAGATCCCAGTGAACATCCAGATTCCAACACTCTCCTTAGCACTTCTCCATATAGCAGCTCTCATTTTTCAACTCTTCTTGTGGTGCTAAACAAACAAGAAAACGAAACAACTTTTTTTTCACATCATCCCTCATGACCTTCACACCTTTTGGGTCTATTGACTCTTAGGATGTTTTCAATATTAGGGACTAAAATCCTTAATTTGTCCCTGAAATATTTCCAGTAGCTCTGTCACCAGAAAACAACAAAGATAGAAACAACTATTCAGGCTTTCCTGCATTGGTCTTTCCTTTGCAGGAAGATTTTATCTTCAGATAAAAAGTCATTGTATTATTGTGCCAACACTCAGGCTCTGTTTCATCTAAAAAACCCCATTGTATGATAATCCTGTAAACAAGTTTTCTTCAACTTCTCTTTTTCCATTTAAAAAAAAAATGAATGATGCTATAATAAAGAACGGTTATTGTTGATTATTGCTTTTGCTAGCTATAATTTGAGTGTCAGAGCTGCATTCAAAGAGTTGTATTAGAATAACATTAAAGAAGTCCTTCCAAAACAAGCAAGAAAATCTAAACTTGTTCTTACATAGATGAAATATTGTCAGTCTTTGTTTTAAACTAAGATGGACTACTACTCAATTTTTCTGTTTAAAAACAGTTCTTATATTACAAAAAAATAAATTCTACCCACTTTAAAATTACAACCTTAGAGAAAGGTGTAAGGGTTTACTGGAATTCATCAGTTCACTACAAAGAACACCTAACAAAGAGTTTTGTACTTGAGGGAATATTCTATAAGTTAGAAATAAAGAAGCCTCCAAATAAAGAACAACTTGCCCATTGTTTCATATTGTTTAATGGTTCTTTTAGTAAATTTAGACATAGGCAAAATGTATAAAAGTGACATTACCTACTATAGATTTCTTTTTAAAGTGGTTTATATGCATACCTGCATTATAAAACTGTTTTAAAATTTCCTTTTTATTTAATAACAAGACAATGAAGCACAAATAAAGAATGGACCGTGCAATATAATAACAAATAGCCTGCTTTCCTGTTTGCTTCAAGGTTGTTTTTGTTTTTGGTGTTTGGTGTTTTTTTT
>VZRU01013710.1:343614-373834 GCA_013398155.1 Pedionomus torquatus | reverse complement strand
TAAAAAAAAGAAAAAAAAAAAAAAGAAACATTGTTCAGCAGTTTATCCAGCAAAACTTCTGAAAACACTTCACCCTCTCCTTGTTTTTCCTCTTAGGTATACTTGAATACTTGAATGTTGGGAAATATTAATTGGAAGTTCATCCAGTTAGGAAATGGGGTCAGCAGTTTTGGCAAATCGTTCACAGTCCCATAGCATGGGAATGTGCTCCTTGCGATACCCGTTGCTTTTGGTGAAATTTGCAGATGATTCATCAGTCAAAACAAGGAGCTTTTTGTGGAGGAATGGGTAACAAGCAGTTTGGTGTGTCTAAATGCACTGTAGCCTTGTCTTACCTGATCACTTCATTCTTTCTAGGCTATAGTGTTGGTTTTATGGCAGAAAACTCAATTCTGGATTTGAATCACAGAATGGGTTAGAGTTGGAAGGGATCTTAAAGATCATTGAGTTCCAACCCTCCTGCCATGGGCAGGGACACCTCCCACTAGACCAGATTACTCAAATCAACCTTGAAATAGAACAGTACACAAGCTACATAATATTTCAAACTAGGATTTGAGTCAATTTAGTGCTAGGAAGCAAAGTATATAGATCTGGATCTAATTTAAATCTTCCTCAAAGTTTGGGATTTTTTTTTTTGTTTTTGCTCAACATCTGTCTGAAATGGACTTGTACCAGCACAAATGTTTCCCAGGCAAAACAGGTAGAGCCAAATGACAGTGTATACCTCCAAAGCTGAAACCCTCCATGAATATCTGTTGATTTTGTCATGGAGACTACTATTAAGGTATAACTTATAGTAGTGCACTATTGTCTTTGAGTGTTTTTACTGCTGAAAATGCTCATGGTGTTTAATATTTCAAGAATAGTTTCAAAAAATCACAAATACTTAATACATTTGGCATACCTCTGGGTGATCCTTGGGACCCTCTCTCTAAATTGTTAGAGACTTAAAGACATCCAACTGTTAAAAACAGCTGATAAGCAGGGATATGGTGTAGTGGAAAAGTGGTGGCAAGAATTACCTCAGATCTGCTTGCTCTGTTCATTCTCTTCCACTTCACCGCTCAATCATCACTACCATGAACAAGGCATTGATTTACATATACAGGGAAACAGTATTTATTGAGCAGAATATTCCTATTCCTTTCAATTGACTATTGAAAATAGCTGCACGTCCAAGAAAGTTCCCTATGATAAGTAACTTGTGCTCCTCCAAGTTTTGCTTAGATTACCAGTTCTTTTTTATTTTGCTTTTGAGGAACAAAATATCTGTTTTCTCCTCGGTGCTTTAAGTACCTTTATGCTAAAGGTTTACTCTCAATAAATTCAGTGTATATTTTATCCCTTGTAGAGAACAATTTACTTACCATGTCTAGCTATGTTCCCTCCACAGTGCACAATAAAATATTACTATAATTTTTTTCTTGAAAAAATGTGACTTCTGCTGCTTTTTGTTGGAATACCATGATGCTGATGGCATCTTCATCTGCCCTTGGTCACAGAATTTAGGCTTTCACGTAAGCAGGGTGAACTAGATAAAGTGGCTGCTCCATATCTTCATAAATGGTTCATACATTCCTATCTGTTCCCAGCTGAGAATATTAGCGCAGTGGTATTGAGAGTGTTATCACACCAGCATACTGACGTTCCCAATATCAGCAAAAGCTGCTTGAGTGGTTTTCTTCTCTTTATTGTTATAGAAATTCAGCCTTGAGCAAGACAGCCCAGTAGGAAAGCTTTCTTGAAAGGGTCTCAGACACTCTTCTGAAGTAGCTAAGTGCACCCAAGGTTTGGTTTATTAATTTCTGTTACTCTGTCTGGTTTTGTTTTGTTTTGTTTTGAATTAAGAAAATGTTGTTCAGGCTTCAGCAGTGTTACAGAGATAGTATTGATGGTCAACTATAAGTGCCTGAAGTTTATTTGGTTGCAGTTATGGTTCTCTGTGTTATCCTTTGATAGATGGTCCTACTCTCCCATCACAAAATATACCAAGTGTGTGATATACAGGAATCCCCAGCATTGAGTCTTACTATAGTGTCAAGTATAATCACCTTTATTTCACATATGAGAAATAAATGTTTTTGTAGTAAAATGCTGATCCCAGATAATGGTGAGAATACTGTCCTTAATAATGTTACTGATACTTTTAGGGAGGGAAAAGAAGGGTCATAGATTATTCAGTGATTTTTTATGGCTTAATTCTTGTTGAATAGATTGGATTCTTAATAGTAAAATGAGTTAATGACTGCTGATTACTATGTTAATTCTTTTTTTTCATAAGGTAAGACTAAATGAGGATAGATTTGCTTACTCTTAAAATTAATATTTGAGGTTGTCCTGGATTAATAAAAGGAACAGATAGTTCTTTTTATTTACCTAGTCATATAAAATATAACACTATATAACAAAATAGTTTTGCACTAAGGTTGAGGCCTTTTAGAGCTGGCCAGTAGTTCACTGTAAGAAATCAAGGTTGTTTTGAAACCCTGAAGGTGAATCCTTCACATCATGTGCATTGAGATCTGAATTTTGTGCCGTGCTGTGGCCAACCGTGCAGCCATTTGGATGCCCATGAGTTTAAGTTGATTCTCTTACAGTAAATTACATATTTGCACAGTGGACTCAAAACAACATTTCTGAAGCAGTAAAGGTGCAAAGGAAGCCTCTTTTCCAGGAACTTCAGAGGTGTCCTTGTTTTGTCCCCACAATTCAACCCCTTTGCTAGTCCTCTGCCACCAGCATTCCTCAGGGTTGTCACTTTGTCACACGTGGTTCTGCTGTTACACTGCTGTCCCTCAGAGGAAATGAAGTCCTGCACCTTTGCAGATATTTGGAGAGGTGACCTGCTTATTTGCTGCTTCTCCCATGCAGCTACTTTGCTGTATTAAAGGAGATTTTGTAAAGGTTGCATTCCAGAAACCTTTGGGGAAAAAAAAAAATAAATTAACCCACTTACTTGAAGTGCCCGGGGTGCAGCACTGCTGTGGATGAAGCTGCAAGAAACTGAAAATGTAACAAAGCTAAGCTTAAATTCCCATATGACTGACTTCTAAATTAAGCAGTATGCATTATCCAAGGTGTGAGTTTGTGCATGCAGTGAAAGTGCACTTATTCAGGCACTCACATGGTGATGGGGTAGCGACCAGCTCAGGCACCTTGTGTGATGATGGTGGGGCCCAAGAAAAGCAGCATGTGGCCTTCCAGTAACACACTGGCTGTTGTGCATGTATGCAGCAGCAAAGGATGCTGAGCCAAAAAAAAGGTCCCAGTGCCACAGGAGGACCTGGGGCTGATACTGCCTTATTGCTTCATATTTCAATAATGTGGTTTTACCTGGAGGCACACATTGATGGCTTGTATCTTCCTCCTTGTGGCACCATGTTTGATATCATTGTTATTTATCTATTTTGTTTAAAAAGACTGGAGGAGTCTGGAGGACTTGTGTGGAAGAAGGGATTGCTTGTTTTGTGGGGGTAGGTGGAGAGACTGTAAAAGTCTCAGCAGAGAGACCTACAGGTCAAGTGCCAGAAGGTCTCTATGGCAGGAACAGCCTGAGAATTGTGGGGATGGAGCACAGCTTGCTACAGCTCAGAATATGTTTGAAGTTACTAAAATGAAGAGTGAGAGCAATGCCTTCAAGGACAGTGAAAAAGAAGCGGCGTAGCCTCGTTTTACATCTATTCAGTCTTTCCTAGTCACTTTGAACATTCTCTGCTTAAGAAGTTAACTATTCTAGTTTGTATTCTCATAAAACCAGGGTGGGTTTTTTTAAGTTTCAAAGTCTTCTCATCTTCTTTGAGGTGACCACTGATATGAGCTCTTGTCATTCTGCTCTGTGACATGAACACAAGATTTCAGGTGTGGTATTCGCAGCTAAGAATATTATTGTTATAGGTAGCTGTATAGCAGCAGAATTTAATTATCATAAGATGTAGCAAATCAGGGATAGAAATATGTTGCCTGCATTGCTAATCTTCACTGTATATTAGAAGTACACAGATAAATGGGCCAGACTTGTAAATCTGTTTCGTAAGTCTTCAGCACAGGGAGCAAACGCGAATTAATAAGAACATATGGTTAAACTGTTAATGAGATTAAAGGATTTGAAAATATTGACAAATTTTGTTAATTTGCTTCTGGAATCTATATTATGAAATTACGCTTAAGTGAGAAAAGTTTGATTGCCAGTTGGAAAAAAAAAGATCATATTGTAAGCTGAGGGATTGGCAAAGAGAACATACACTACCTTAAAGGGTGCTTAATGGTGGGAGAGCCATATAATCTTTACTAACTGTTGCCAGGCTGTAAAAAATTAGGTTGGAGACAGAATTTGAGGATCAAAACATGTTTTTCCTGATCTCTCATAGAGGAATAGTGTGCAGATGGAAATATGAAAGATCTGTCTCTGAAGCGATTAATGTATTAAACATCTGAAAAAGTGCTTACTAACAGTTTGTTAAAAAAACTATTACAAACCTACAGAGCTGTGTCCTGTGTTTTTCTCCCCTCTGCATTTAAATTAATATGAGAAAAGAAATATTTATAAAGGTTTTACTGAAAGAGTGTGTGGTAGGGTTTCTAAAGTACTTTTTAATATATGACCTGCCATTTTGAGTGATTGTTGTATATGAGTAGAAGAACTTTATAAAGGCTAAAGGAAATCAAAATTGTCTAACCGATATGTTTGAGATACAAGAATAGAAAAAGCTCAATGTGTGTATGCATAGATAAGGCTATGGATTCTCTTCTACTGTAGTTCTTCTTTGCTTTTAGGTGATCTTAACCAGAGAATTTCCCTCTGAGTTATAAATCTGTGAACTGTGAGTAAGGATAAGGTGCAGTAGCACATCTTCTAATGTGTGTGAATGAGAGGACAGTCAAATATGTATTATTGAAGGTCTAGGGGAGCTCTCTTGTGATGTTTGCTTTTGACAACTGCCAGAAGAGTAGCAGCTGACAATGTTATGAAGCAATAAAAACACCTTTTGGAGTTTACTCGAGGCTAGCTTACCTGTATGAAACTTCATAAATGGAATGAATTACAGAAGAGATTTTAAAGTGTGCGAAGTATACAGAAGCCAACAAAGCCACTTCCTTTCCCACTCTATTGTGGTGCTGGTGGGAGGAAAAGTCATGTCCCTGCTATAGTTTGTGAGCTGCTGCTCACACATAAGAGGCCTGACATGCATATGGACGTAAGACCAGGAGAGACACATTTAAAACTCTGTTACTTACTGATGCAGAGTTTTTCATGTCCTGCCCTCAGGACTACATTCCTTCTTTAACTGTGTGTGACTCAAAAGCTACGTACAGGCTTAGTTGGCTAAAAGGTGACCTTCACGGTATAAAGAGATAGAAAATGCAAAATAGATCTGCCTCTTTGCAGGGGAACTTAGCAGAAACATGCAGTGTGCAAATAAAGGCAAGCAGACTGAAACATGGGGGACCTGGAAAAAAGTGGGTTCAGTGCTTTAGTGACCTAAATTATACTGGCCCAGTGGAGCTCTAACTTTGTTTGGGAAGATGACCCTGAGGAAGGTCCACAATTTTCCTCTGTACTTTGACATGGAAAATGTTTGGAACTGGGATGTCACATATTTAGAAGAGTCTGCTATTTGTTCTTCATCACTCTGGATCTGTCTAGGTTTTTATTTCTTGAGCTATAGAGGCAAAGCTCTAGTCCTCCCTTTTGGGATATTTAATTCACTGAGATGAAAATGTCACCAAGACGGAAAATGAAGCACTTAATAAAATTAACTCTCTTTTTATTTCTCTTCCGGAAAGTATTTAGCTCATTACAAATAGCTGCAGAAAGATTTTATTGTAGATACTTTGAGAAATATGGTTATTGCTTGCAATTTACTGTTTGTTAATTATTTTATCCAGAGTTCTCTAATTAAAAGCTTCTGTCCTTTTCTACCTAGTGACTCAGATGAAACAGATAACAGTAAAATAAATTTTAATGAAAAGAATAGAATCCAATAAGTCAAGTGTACTTTACCACTAAAACAGTGTGATAAAGACTAGCTGAGATAAACATTCACTGTGTTATCATTGTGATATGCCCAGAAGGACCAAAAAGATGAAACAACACCATCTGTTTATAGCTGAAATTTTCTATTATTAGAAAAAGAATTGTGGTGACCCCAAGGTCATAATAAAAAGAGGCGGCATAAAAAAAAGTTAGTTTCTTCCTTCTGATACTTCAGCCTCAGCTCTTTCAGAGTCTACAAAAAAGTAGCCCTTAGTTATACCCTCTTATGGTGTAAACCTGACCCACAGGATCACAGTGATAATCTGCAATGTTGTGAAATGGGAAATAGTCAGTCTGTCACTTAAAATACACCAGTTGAATAAGTACTCTTGTAGGCCACTAAATCATAATGCTCTCTCTTTTCCCCCTACCCCTCCTTTTATTAGGATATAAGAAGTGAACCTGTATAGGGATTCTGTCTGAAGGATCAAGAATCAAGACTTGATGCTCAGCCTGTTATTCAATGCTTGGTGTCTGATTTCCTCTAGCCTTGTTTTCTGTGTTTGTGACTGTTGATGAACTCATCAATTACAGTGGCTTAGCACATAATTCCAGTAGCATAAATGAGACTGGCAGATATTCCTAACATACAAATGTGTGAGTGATTATAAAATCAAAATCCAAAGACTTACTTCATCCAGGCCTGGTTAATGCAGGCATGTGTTTCATTTCTAATCTGAAGCATGTATTAACCTCCTTTTGAATTAAGGTTCTAGTGCTAAATTCCAGGGGGACTACAGAAAATAAAAAAAAAAATAAGGGTGATGTTTGTGCCTGTCTGCTGCCACCTGAGAAAACAACTGGAGACTTGCNTTTTTTTTTTTTTTTTTTTTTTTTATTCATTATTCATGTAGATGTTTCAGAACTAATGTTGTTATGGTCATAACAACCATTCTGTTCTGTTGAATAGAATTTTTGTTTTGTCCAATTCAAATATTTCTTTGAGACCTGGGTACATTCTGTGTTATTGCCTCTCTCTGACCCTATTTTAAACATCAATTTACCACCCTAACAAAAATCTGTAGTGCTATTTTTTCATTTGTAGTGAAACAGTGTGAAAGCTCGATCAGCAATCCAGAGTAAGTAGTTGTACTGGGTGTGGCTGGGATGGAGTCACTTTTTTTTTTTTTTTTTTTGTCTGCTGCTGGTATTGCAACTACTTATCAGATCTCTTATTTATCTTCAGTCATACTTGGTTTGTAATTATTTCTATTTTTAACATATTCTTGAGAGAATTTCCATGTTCCAGTGTGTGGATATCAAAGAATCTGTTCTTTTTATTTGTAATGCTGTCCTTAGACTCACTGGAATAGTTTGAGTGTGCTTAGAAGACAGGTGAAGACTTCACTCCTGGTGTCTGACCCATCTCAGAGACTGATGTGAGAACTTGTACCTCTGTTTCTTGTCTTATACTTTCTAGTCTTTACCTTGAAAACTAGCATATGAGTGACTTGCTTGATATATTCATGCTTTATTTTTTGGGGGGAGTTCGATACTCAGCTGCTTTATTTTCATATTGGAAAAAAACCTGTTCTTTATTGTGTTCCTTTTCTTATGGCACACATCTACATTGATGTGCTGCATATCCTTTGAAGGAATGACAGTGACTTTTAAAAGTCCGCACTAGTAGTTTATGATTCATAGTTTCTGTCCTTGAAACTCCTAGTCAAATTTTCCACAGATTATCCTGTCCTATGAGCAAAGCTCTAGGCTCTCCCTCTGTCATTAAAAGGTACGCTTGCATCATTGTTCATGCCAAACATTTTTAGGATTGGATACGAAGCTCTTAAGCCCTTGAGAGGTGGCTAAGTCATGCCCATACTATATAGATGAGGTCCGGCAGTCATGGAAAGTATTAAGATATCTCTCAGGTGTTTGGTTTAAATTACGTAAATAGTCTGAAGACCTTTATTAATCCATGAATTCACTGAAGTAAGTTCACCTGCTGTACTGGTTTTACTGGTTTTTAGATTTTAGTCAGGGTATTTTGGAAATTAGCAAATATGTTTTAGTGAGTAAAGGCAGCTAGTAAAAATTTCACAGAGATTTTAGTTTTTATATAAGTTTAGATTATTTTTCCAGTTTCATTTTTAATGCTGGATTTGGATCTTGACCATGATAAAGAAAATTCTCATGCCAGGGAAAAAATTTCATTGTAGCTCATAATCAACTATAAAACTCAGATATGTAGAGAAACAGAGAATTGTCTAGTGCTTTGCTACTTGCAGAACTACTTGTTTCACTATGCTCTTGACTCTGTGTGTGCAATGCTTGTTTTAGGTTTCTAAGAGTTAAATTAATTAAATTTCATATACGTGGTGAATTTGGTTCATTAATGTTTAGAAAAATTGTGTGTGCTACTTGAATTTTCTGTGTATGTATTATGCTTGGCTCTTTAGAATGAGTTTATTTTGTCCTAGGTTGGTTTTTTTTTGGCATTCTGGGGTTGTAAAGAGGCTTTAATTAAATATGGTTTTAATATTTTCTCCTCTATAACACTGAAGATTTCAGATATTCCATTTATAATATATTCCCATTTTGTTCTTGTCAGTGTCCAGCCCTAACTACAACCCTTACCAAGTCTATTTGCCAAAGGATTGGATTTTGGTTTGTTATTCTATAATTGTTATTCCATAATTGTTATTCCTCTGTTCTATCGTTTTTTCCCTCCATGTTGTTATTTTCTAATATAAAATATTTTCAGAAGCTTGAATCCTACTGAGTAATCCAGGTTTAAAAAACTTTTAAAAAATGGAACGTTCAAGCTTGATTTCTCTTTCCTGACAAAGTAAACACACCTTGAAAGAAAATTGCAATATATCACTATTCTGTAATCACTTTATTAGGTAGGTAAATGTTATAGTGCTTATTGTGCAAAATTTGCGTATTCTAAAGACAGCATGATGTTGCTAAACCATAGCTGACATTCTCTAATTGTGAAATAGAGTCTTGCAAAACAGTACATGTTGCTTCAGGGCTAAAGTGGAAATGTATTTTTTTTACAGACTGTGAATTATTCCTCATCTAAAAAAAAGGAGCATACTCCCTGTCAACGAAATGGAGGGGGGGGGGGGCGGAAAGAGAAAAGAAAAAACCTTAGCTTTGAAGTTTCCTAGAGATCTGGAAGACTAGAGTTCCTTATTTTTTCTGTCATGTTTCTATTAGTCCCAAAGCAGAACTTCATGTAGCCTTTTTCCTAGTTGTGGAAATACTTTACTATGGAATCAGTTCAAATTGTAAATAATAATCATGACAGATTGAAGAATCACTTTTATTTTCCAAACTGAACTTTGCAAGATTGGTGTTCTTGAGAATAAAAGATTAATATCAATTTGGGATTATTACTCATAGTAGCAGTACTCTGAAAAAGTAATTTTATAATTAAATTTAACACCAGCTATACTCTCTCAGAGAATAACTATAAATCTATATACAGAAAGGGATTTATTATAATCAACTTAGAAATCCTTTAGTTTGTCTCTTGCAAATACTGTTGTCGCATCCAGAAATAATAAAATGACCATGGAGATTTTGTTAACCTTTATCTTTCTCTGTTTTCATCCAAGATCACTCTGAATCAAGAAAATAATTGAGAGAGGCAAGGCCAGAAGGGATGTACCGGAGGTGGAGAAATCTCTCCCTAACAGTGAATCTCCATAAATGTCTGTCCAGTGAAAGCAGTTTAAGGGAACCCTTACGTATGGTGCTTGGCCCGACATTTAAAATACACAAGAGAATCCTCTTATTAAGCATAAACCATGAGAAATACCCGTTTTCTTTAGTTTTTGTTTTACGTTTGGTTATACTTAAATAGGGAAGCTATGGTTATGCTTAAATAGGAAAACACTAAATACTATTTCCATTAAACTGTCATTTGAAGGACTTGAATTCCAGGTTCAGATCTTCCTTTCCTATCTAACAGGTGGGAATAATGCAAACCTTTTTGTAAAAAGCTTTGTGGTCAAATGTTTAAAGTAACAAGCTAATATAAAAATTAAACATTTCTTGCTGTGGTGGGGTGCTAACAAATATGACAGGGAAAAGGGACTGGAAAGTAACATAGAATAGAAACTTGAGTGAAAGAAAAAACACCTGAAATGGAAGATGCACAATAGACTTTTAAAATGTCACTGACGACTTCAAAATTTTCCTGGTTGTTTTAATGCTTGCACTGTGAATGTTGAGCAATTACCGTGGTGCTTGAGGATGATGTAGACCATCCTCCCTGAGAGCCCCAGAATTTGTCTGCATGGAAAGGCTGTGCTTCTGGGGGAGACAGGGAAGACTAAAATGCAGCTGCTCAGAGTTTTCCTGCTCTGTATTACAGACTGAATGGTTTTGAACAGCAAAACTAGTTTCATTAGTGGTAACAGCTCTGACTAGGGAGAGAAGAGTCTTCCTGGATAAGTGCTCTAAGGATAATATGCTGGCTCATTAGTATCAGGAAAGTTAGTTGTGTCAATAACACAAGGAAAAAATGTAATATAGCCTTTATCCTGAGATGATCTCTCAGGAAAGATGCAGCTGGACAATTCAAAAAGCAAACAAAGCCACTTTATCCCTTTCTGACTTCTTGTCTTGCTCCTGCTCCCAAATCCTTCTCTTCAACTTTTACTCCTGCTGCATGGAGTGGTGGAACAGAGAGGCCTTCTTGAACAGATTGAAATAGGATAAGAAGGATTTCTGGCTTCTTTTCACTCTGAGTAAAGTCAGGATTTTCTTTCTTGGCTCAGAAAGCTTAAAAAAAAACAACAACAGAAAATGCCACATTTGCCCAAAGCAATCTTTTCCTTTCTTCTTTCCAAGTCACAAAGCAGTGCTATTATTTGGGAGACTTTTCTGTTGAACTGTGAGTAGCATGTGTGACTTCTAAGAGGGAAATTAAGTAAAATTATACAAGCCAACACCACATCTAATGATAAGTAGCCTTGAAAACTTCTAACTCAGATAAATGCTTATAAAGGCCTCAATAAAAGTTAATGCTCCTGGTGTTTGATTCTCATGGGAAAAAAAAATGTAAAATGTCAGCCTTGTAATAAATGCACTAAAGGGTGAATGCCACATTCAAATAAATAAAACCTTATGTCTGAAAAGCAAGAGCACTAAAATCCATGAGTACGTAATAAGAATGTATTAACCTGATGGGCCTCATCTGCTCTTACACAGAGGATTATGAAACAGGAACAAATCTGAAGAACTGGTTAGAGTTACACATGCATGAAATAGTAAAGATTAAGTGAAATGACATTTAAGAGCCACAAATTACTTGGACATCAGCAACTGATATTTTTTGCCTAGCTGCAAATGTCTCTGTATTCTAACATTTCTTTCCTTACTTTGTGGTGTGCTTAAACTCACATATGCAGGGTGACAGTTTTTCAGTGTTGTTCATATCACTGAAAACATTTAGATTTTCAGTAAAGCTATAACTTTTTCTAAGGTACGTGCAGTCAGCTGATGATATAAAAAATACATGTTAGAAGTTTGTCTAGCTCCTTTATACAGCGGGATCACAATATGATTTCAGAAATCTCTTTGATTAACAGTTATAAGGTTCATACATTTAGACTGATATATAATCTGACAACATGACAATAATGAATATCACAACTATATTTTGAGACTCTATCTCAAGATTTTGACATTTGAGAATGTCCGCTATTTGATAGTTCACTATGGTACTTGTCATTAGTATGAATGTCACCCTGCTGTGGTATACTTGTACAACCTCATCAACATGTAACAGTTTGACAGCAGATTAAATTTCTCTGGTTGTTGACTTAAATTCATCTACTCTTCATACTATTAGCAGCATTTACTGCAAAAAATGAGGTGTGAGAATGTGGTAACAGAGATTTATTTCCCAGCCTCACTGAGCAAATGATGCTCTATTCCTCTTTGGTCAATGAGAATGCTGCTGCCAGAATTCAGTGTGCCTCTCCAGCATAGCTACGGGTCTGGTAGATGTCAGATGGTTGAGGTCTGCAGCTGTATGCCAGGTAAATATCCTCCTCCTGTTTCAAAGCTAAAGAGTCCTATACTCACTTAGCTAATATGAAAGGGCTTCTGTTGCAGCGTTGCCATTCAGAGCTGAGAGTGGCTTTTAAATTTTACTCTGAGATATGGAGTGGGTAATAGACTTCCAGAGTAATTTATTTCTGGAATAAAGACTGCTAAAGTTATTCTCAAACCCTGTTTTTCCCTACAAGTCACCGGGTACACTGTGTGTGAGATGCCTTTCTCTCCCTTCCCCTTACTCCTGGCTTCTTCCTATTCTCCGCCAAACCATTAAAAAATAAGCCTTAAGGGAGATGGTCCTTTTGAGAAAAATAAGAGCGCGGAGTTGTATGGAAAGCAAGTGAATGGACTCACATAATACAAGATATGAACGCATTGTAGCATTCAATTTTTTTAACTGTTTTTTTACCAATTATCTATGAGCATGGCAGTGAAGTGCAACAGAAGGCAGAGAAAGAGTGTGACTCATAGATTTTTATAGTCTGCATTATCATCTTAGCTGATTTTCCCTGAGTAGCAAGCTGTTACTTACCCAACCTGTGTGCTGTGTCAGGTGTTTCTGCTTTTCTGGGTGGAAGAAACTTAGACACTTGAGAGATTGCTCTGCCACCTCCTCTCCCTTTCATTCCTAAACTTCTAACCTGAGCTTTATGACATGTTTTTACTTTCAACCTGTTGATATGACACTGAAGTTCATAAGGTGGAAAAGATTTATTGTATTACAATGTGGTTTGTTGATGTGTGATTTTTTCTTTCTATCAATAGGTTACTTTATTGAGATAATAAAATGAAAATCAGTTTTTCATTTCAACCTCACACATGGTCCCCCTTAATTTATTGAAACAATTCCTCAAAGAGTAAAAGAGATTCATTTCCAGTATTTTTTAAGTAGAATAGCAGTTCTAAGGATGAGAAAAAGTGTTTTACAATAGAGAAAGAAAAGTTGAGAAAATGGAAAATTGAATGCCCTCACAGTGTTTTATTGAATATATTCAGTTTTGATGAAGCACAAAGGCATTTTTATATATCTTAAGTTGGCAGGTAATAAACTTTGAGGGACAAAACAAAAGACAAAGTAGAGTAGTGAATTTTTCTCTTTCTGGTCTGTTGATGAAAGAAACATACAGTGTGTGTCATTGATAACTGGACATTATCTGTTCACAGTAATTAAATCAACCACAGTGTTTATCTAGTATCTTAGCCTTGGAAATGCAGGAAGAGTGCAGCAAAAAGAAATGCGTAATGGTGCTACTCTGTGCCTGAATTAAGAGATTAAACTGGAGCTCAAAATGCCAGCTAATTATGTGAGCATTAAATAAGCAATTAACTGTGCAAGTGTGCTATCATTTAGTCACCTTCTTTGTAATGTAAAGGGTTCCCATATTGGTCCTCTTTCTGATGTTTCTGTATTGATTTCTATTGATAAGTGACATGTTAGTGATTTTCACAAGAAAATATGAATAGAAGCAATTTGGGTCCAAAGGCTGTCATTTCACAGTGTTTGCATGATGCTTAATGTAACAAGGCAGTTATTTTGGTTGGAGTTGCTGTTATAACTATCATAAACTCTATTCAAAAGAGACACCTACCCTCTCCAGTGCGTGTGCACAATCTAGGTGACAGTAAGAACACTGGGGAGTCCAGCAAGTCCTTCAGTTTTCGGAAGTTAAAATAAGAATTATTCTGATTAAAAGGCAAAGTGTGAACAAAATACTCAGATGGCTGATAAAGTTGTTTTTAGAAAAGTATCTGCAGTAGATTTTGAAATGGAAACATTTCAGAAAGCTTAGCCAGATGGAAAGAGCTGCATGATGCTGATGTCTCTAAGACCTGAAAGAGACAGATGGACAGCAACTTAAAAGGTTGAATGCTTTCAAATATACATGGGACAGAAAGAAAGAGAATGAGAAATCAATGGACAAATAACCCTTGATGATCATAAGTCTCCAACTTATTTGAAGTGTGTGAGCCATCTGAAAGCACTTCCATTCAAACTAAAAGCTTTCATGAGAGGACCCAAGGCTCACTAGAAACTAAAGGTGAATTAGAACCTCAGCTGCTGTTCATAAAACTGCATTTGTAGATGAAGATAAGTTAAAACAGAATTTTAATGGGATCATACCTTAGAGACAGATGAAAATGTTTTAACTGTAGATGACCTAACTCTAGGGAAGGAAAATAGAATTGAATTGAATACACAGGACTCCTTAGGCATTTTTTAGCCTGTGAGAAGAACAAGTAGTCACTAGCATGAACTTAAGTGACATAAGTGCTAGATGGATGATCTCACACTCTGTTATGGATAAAAAAGTAGGAGCACGGAAAAGATGAAGTAGCTGTAGTGAGTATGAGTTACATGACATAAATTAAAAAGGCATAATTTCTATTAAAAAAGGTGCCTAGGAAGAGAGTACTTTTGGCTTTTTATTTAAGTTTGCAGACCTGAAAACTACAAGACCTCAGAAGCAAGGGAATACATACCGATGATTAACTGTTAATTGATAATTGAATCTAGGACATAAAAACTGGGCTTAGCTTTGGTATAAGCCATAGAAACTGAGATGCATAGCAGTCAGAATAAAGAAAGCTAAGACAGCCAATGTTTTAAAAGAACCAGAATATTTTATTTAAATCATTTATATGGCTGCCACCCATGGACAGATTACTGAGATTGAAAACATTAGCTCAGTGAATGATAGTGGAAACACAGCCAAACAAATAAGAACAATTTTAATTTTCTAGACAACCACCAGGAATTTAATGAGCAGCTCTTACGGCTAAGTTATAACTGCAAAGATGAATCACAAACAGTAGAAAGCTTTTGAAAGTCAGTGACTTGGCAACTTTGAATTCAGTCTACTGATTGTGATTCACCGGTCACTCACAGGCCAAGCAGTCAGCAGGAAAACTAATTCAGATTCAAGTACAAGAGGGGTATCCTTTGTGACCTTCAACATCTTCATCAGCATTAGGACTCTAAGGATGTAAGGAATATACATGAATCAGATGTTCTCAGTGTAAATTAAAATATTGTTATATAGAATATGATACCAGACAGAAGTGTCATTCAGGAGGTATCAGTCCAAATGAACCGACAACAGATGTAGAGTGAAAAATGCTAGATAATGGCTTCTTCAGACAAAAGGTGTTTGTGCATCTTCTTCCTGTTTCCATTTATTTTGGTGAGATGTTCAAACAGCTTTGTGAATCTGGGCTTTATTGCCGTATGAATAAAACATACTGGGCAAGCACATGGTGTTTCTGTACCAATTACTTATAATCACTCACAAAAACCTGATAGGCAGAAGTTTAAAACAGCTCAATGAAAGAACAAAAAAAACTATGCCATGATGAAAAGAAATCATAGGCTTAGTTCTGCTGCTGAATGTCTATCCTGGTCATAATTTGACAGGTTACCAATCTATGGAGAAGAGTGGAGCATGATTTTATGAAGTGTTGGCTCTTTTTTCACAATCTAATTTCATAGACTAATTGATCTTTAAGGCAAAAAAGGTGGAAAATTTAGCTCTGTCAGATCTTCTCCATCTCATTTGGCAGAAATCATGACCCAACAACACCATCTATTAAAAAGACCCTTACCCAACACAACCATGTTTGTGAAATTCATACGCAGCTTGTTTAGACCGATTTTTTACTTCAATTTTTGTTTGTAATATATGAGATCTGTAAAAACTGCAGTATAATTTTGTGAATTTCAGTGTTAAATACAGCTTTCAAATCTCTATTAAGTAATTTGTCATCTCTGCCAGCCAGCAGTTTCTGTCACCTTCAGTGCTTAGAAAAACAGAGGCCTCATTTATATTTACAATCATACCAGTCCATTCTGCATTTTATTACATAAATAAGACCTATAGTGTATGTTTTACATGCACCTGACTCTTCTGTGGGTCCCTCATCTTCATACAAAACCGCTATGTATTAACCTTAGTAGAGCATTGTTTTTCTTCCTCAGAGTTTATCTTGCAGACTGACTCACGCTTTTAAATTTAAAAAAGTGATGAAACCTATTATCAAGGTTGTTTCCAAGGCAATTGCACTAGTGCTAAAATTAATACTTCTAACAAATAGTTAATGGTTAAGTGTTAAATTTTACAATAAATTTTGTCTTGATAATTATTAAGACATTCTCTTAATTCTCAAGCTGCTATCACTTTTGCATGGGAGCATCTACATTGCAAATTTGTCCTTGTATATACTGTATATTATTATGTGATTTACATTAGCTCTGGGGTCTTGTCAGAGAAAAAAAAGTGCTTTGGTCTGTTCTCTTTCAAATGTCCAGTAAGATGCCTTTAATTTTTGTCTGTTGAAGAATTATTTCTAAACATTCACACCAAATTCTTAAAAGGTGACTATTTCCAAGTTGTTTCTGTTCCTAGTCAGATGTCTGTTTTTTCCTGTTTCTTTCAGTTTCTCATCTGTAGCCACATAACAGTAGAAATGTATAGCGTCTGTGTTACGTATCCCAGGCTGTCTGATCTAACTGGAGTACATTGTATCTGAAGTTGGTGCTCCTGGTATAAGACTAACATCGGGTTGAGCCAATCAAGAAGACACACCACTTCTGTTAACTATATGAATTTGAGAAAACATTTATTCCATTTTCCCTGTCCAAAGCAGAGCCAGCTTCCTTCACATCATGATCCTAGGAAAGTTAGTGGTCTATTTTATTTAGCTTGCTTTGTGGTGACCATTCAGATTTTGACTGTCAATGCGAGAGTTGCTATTTCCTCACATCAACTTCTTGTCATGTCCATCTTGAATAACTTCATTTTAAGTTAAGTAAGCCATGCTTACAAGCCATGCTTGTAAGCCCATGCTCATAAAGTCATGAAAATATGGGAGTTTTAAGTCAGCACATCAAAAGAATTTCATTCTCACCTGGCACCTTTTAAACCTATTGGCTGCTTTCAACTAGAATTAACAGGAGAGTCAGGAACATTGATGTCCTAAAAATGATATGAATCAAAGAGAGACACATTTAATGGAAAGCAGAGAATCCTTATGGGAGTTTGGTCCTGAGACACAAATTCACAGGAATATGTTCTGCTGCTTGTTGAACTCCTTGATAGTGAGGGGAAGATCACAGCAGAGACGCAATAACTGAATTGGGTCAATTCTGTTCCCCTATTTGTGGAAAAATCAGTGATTCTTTGTTGTCATGGTTAAAAACAGCTGCTGTGGCAGCATCACTCTGACAGGTGAATCAAAATTGGTGTTGCTTTTTATGAAATATGAGTGCAATAGAGCTTTTATGGTTGCAGATTGTTGTAGAAAAAGTAGAAAATGGAAAAGTCAAAAAGTTAGGAAAAATCTGCGGTGTTTTGTGTGGCTTTTTTGTTTTGGTCTATTTGTTTATTTATTTTATTTTTTAAATTCCTGTTAGAAAACTAAATGAGCATTGTGATGAATTCATTTGTGGTGCAGTTTAAACATACTAAAAATGTCAGATCTTAATTTGTTGAAACCGCCTCCAGGCTTAGGAACGTTTTTTCCTAAATAAAAAATACAGAAAAGGTTTGAAGGCATATAGTTGTGTTATTGAATGCTAATAATTCAGACTGTTGCATAATAATATTTTTTTTAAAAGCAGATAGTATAAAGACCCAGAAATTGAGTCATTTGGGGGAAAAATTACCACTTTTCTGATGAAATAAAACTTATATTAAGTTTATGTTCAGAGAAAAACTTTGATAAAATTTGTGTATGGATCAATTAATTTCAAGCCTACCTTTGGACCACCTGGCAAATAAGCAAACAAAAACTTCTAAGAAGTGCTGGAGGGTAAAATAGGTCTGGCAGCTACCTTCCCTCTGTAAAAGCCTTGGGGTAAAATTTGACAAAGAGGTTAGCATACACCAAAACTTTATGCTGTGGCTAAGTAGAAGTGGGCAAATGCCTGAGGGAAGGCTGAAGTTTTGAGCAGGGAACTGCAGGTCATCATGTGATGTTAATACAAGTGCATCATGGCCTTGCTTGCAAAGGTATCAGGAAGCCACACAGGAGAAAATGTGATTTCCACTGTACAAAGGAAGGAGGTTTATGAACGAAAACTCTTAATTCCACCAAAACCTACATTTCTGTTAAATTATTCATAACTTTTTCCAGGGTGAGAGACATTTTGATCAACCTAGCAGGCAGAAGTGGAATAATGCAGAAAGTATCAACTCATTCTGTGGAATTAATTGATACGTTAATGGTAAGTGTGCCTCAACACTGCTGTTCATTTGGCAGTTCCTACATGCCCCTCTACATACGTTCTCCTCTCTCCGTGGACACAGATATTTGCACAGTTTTACTATCCCTTAAGTGCTATTGTCTTTTTTGAGAACAAAAGTTTCAATAGCTATTACTAGAATGGAGCTACAGTGGTTTACAGTTGTGACTCAACCCAGTATGTTAACTAGACACAGGACAAAGCAATGTCAGCATTGATGAAATCAATTGAGAGATTACCCATGTCCCACCCTGCTTTTCTTATATTTTATAATGTAATCAATGGAGAATTCCTTTTTAGGAAAAAAAATGTGTTGTGTTCAAGAATAACCTTCTCTTCTCTGCCAGAAGCCTTTTTTTTTTTAAGCTGCTGTGATTTCTGTATATATTCTTTAACCTCACACAGTGAATTTCAAGTCTGTATAGAACCGTACTGTTATGAGCATGAAACATTCCTTTCATTTTACTGTAAAAAATTGACTCTGTGAAACTTCATACTTAGTCCCTTAATAATTTCCACATCACAAATATGGTCATATTTTATTTTTTCTAGCAAAGTAGATTCTTCCAATCTTGTATGCTGCTGCTAGGAATAGCACAATGTAAATTATGCAGAAAACCCAGAAGTGGATTAAAAACCTGATGGAAAACCTTATGCTTAAGCATGCTTGAAAACTGGACATGTGCAATGAAGACTGGACATTTGCAAGCTCCCTTTTTCTCAGTAGCAGCTGTCATATACCTCAGGCCTGATCCATGCCTGGTGACATAAATTAGCCAAAAGACTTCCATCTCCTATTCTAGGTTTTGGATCAGGTTGTAGCTCTGTGTGTATGTGTACTAATTTTCATAGAATGATAAATCATCTAGGTTGGAAGGGACCTTTAAGATCATTGAGTTCAACCATTGATCTGACACTGTCAAACTACTACTAAACGATGCCCCTCTATGCATCTTTTAAATACCTCCAGGGATGATGATTCCACTGCCTTCCCAGGTAGATTGTTCTGATGTTTCGTAACACTTGCTGTGAAGAACTTTTTCATAATATTCATCCAAAACCTCCCTTGGTGCCATTTGAGGTTTTATTCTGTCACTCTTACATTTGTGATTTTAATCTATCACTTAGGTTTGGAGGTCAACACAAAAAGTCTCTATCCCTTTTAAGAACGATTATGTCATGAGCAGTATCCTACTCTTCACAATCTCATTTTTATCTGCTCAGGATTACTGGCAAAATCCTTGTGAGCGATTAACAGAGAAAAGCTGCCCTTGACGTGTACCTTCATTCTCTTTCAAAAGTTGTCTAACTGGTTCATTTAGTTTTAAAGGCAGTTTGAACAATCCTATTACTTAATCTATTATTGGAAATGAGTGGAAGGGGTTTTAGATAAAGCTGTACAAAAGCACATTTTAATGCTTAGAATGTTTGGAAAGAAAAACTCTTTTGAGATGATACATGTTTAAAGTGGACCATGTAATAGTTTATATTGGAAAGAGAATGAAAATGCTGCATGTGACAAAAGCAGAAGATGTAAGTAAGCTTACCCAGGTATAAGGGCTTCTGTAAGAAGGTATAGCATTCAAAATAGGTGGTGTTAGGGAAAAAGGCATGGGTTTTAGAAATAGCTGCAAGAGGGAGACAGAAGTTCTGAACCTTAAGAGACACTGTACGTTACTGAAAACAGCAAAAAGGAAGAGTGCTCTGTGAAGAGTGGAGTGATGGCGGTGGGAGAAGATGTATCTGCAGTAAATGTGACCTTGAAGAAGCACAGGGAGTTTTACTAAAAGAGGTATGTAATAGCGTGTATCTTTGTCAAGTGGCAGAGGAGTAGATTTGGAAGGAAAATCAGAATTCTGGAGAAGAAAGAATGGATTTATTATGGGAAAAGTATAGACAAGGGGAAAGAAATGGAGGGAGAGGTGTCTGGAAGAAATACAGAATGGAAAAAGTGGAATATGGGATTAATTGGGTGAATTTGAGACGGCAGCTTTTCAAGGAGAGAGAGACATAACTAGGAAAGGAAGCAGCATTGAAGGGATGGATACGGGGGGGAATTTCTGAACAGGGAGATAGGGAGGAATTTGAGTTAAGGAAAGACAGAAAAGGTGGAAGATAGAGAAATCTCTTGGGATAGTAGAAATACGAAAGAGGAAGAAGTATTTTGAGGGAGGTGTAAAAATGAAAGGGTTATGACAGGAGAAAGAATGAGTGTAATACAAAGGAAGGAATAGGGAAGGCAAAGGACAGAAACCCATCAAGTGGCAATCTACAACAAGCACTCAGAGTATCTCTTCCTGACTGTGGTCAGCACTAATCCCTGTGCTGTATGACTGAGTACTTTTCATTAACTCTTAGGTTGTCAGTTAGGGAATGACTAAGGGTATCGCTGCTGTGTCACCCTCTGTTACAACTGTACTTCATTGTTGTGGAACTGGGTTGTCTAGAGGCACGGGTTTTCCTTCATGGGTCTTTTGGGGTTGACTAGCTCTACAGTGCTGTGTCAAGCTACTTGAGCTGTCATGATTGCTATGCTGTTTTTCTCTGAGCTTGCTAATTTAAAGAGTTTAGGAGTTTGCCTTAATCCTGTTAGACGAGAACAAAATACTAAAAATGGTTTTCTTTTTTATTACAGCTCTAAAATATGTGAGTTAGAAGAGAAATTACAGAAAATAATATCACAAGAATTACAAAATAAATTTAACTTTGGCTCTTATGGCCAATTGAAACAAATTGTGTTACTTTAAATCCAAAGCATCTCATGGTTGTGTAATGGTGCTGTTATTTTCTCCTTTAGAAGTAGTAGAGCAGGTAAGAGTTCAGAGTGGCCTGAAGCTCTCTGTATACTGAAAATAATGATGGGCATGGAAGAATGGGGAATCAAAATATGGCCTGAATCCTCCTTATCTTTCCTCTGTAAATAAAAAGTCAACGTACAATTTGACACTTTCCTCTCACAGAAACGCTGTGCTGTAATTTGCTCAGGTCTGGAACAGCATCCTTAACAGGTATACTCCTGTTCAGTGGCAGGTACCCTTTCTCATTTTCTCTTCATTCTTCCTCGACATGTTCTATGTTTGTGGTGTTGTTTGTTGTTTGTTTGTTTGTTTGTTTGTTTGTTTGTTTTGTTTTTACATACATTTTTGTTACAGCTATGGTTATGAGAGACAACTATTTAAAAATTACTCTCTCAGTCTTAGGACTGTGAAATGCCATCGAGGGAAGGGTGACAAATTGATGATGACCCTCTTGAGCCATGTTAGTTCATGAATGATTAAAGTACAGCTCACTGTGGGACTCACCGGAGGCTGATGTAGCTGCTCTGGAGGCACAGATATCTGGAGTGGTCTGGAATATGCAGCCTTGTCAGCTCCTGGGAATTATATCCCTAGATCTTCTAGTTTTCTCTCCAATTTATATAGTAAATGTTCTGTGGCTTTTATCAAGGTAAGATTTCAAACTGAAAATTCCAGAAGACTTTAGCTACTTCTACTGCTGTGTATTATTCTCTTACAAAATGAATGGTTGTGTTGTGTTCTAAGGTGGTTGGTTTGGACAACAGCCTGGGACACAGACTTCCTTTTACTGGTCTCAGATTTTTCTGCTCCTTCCTACTTTATATTAATCTGCTTTGGGTTTATGCCTGTAAACAACAAAATGCTGGGATACCCCCTGTTGTATTCTACAATTTATTCTGTAAAGAATGTGGGTTTTTTTCAGCTTAAGCCCTTAGGCTACAGCTCTCCCTTTTTCTTTTATGCCACTGGACTGTCATCCTTATAGACCTTAGTATCTTGTTTCAGCTTTTTCTTCTGTGGTTTTTCTCAGGTGCCTAAATGTACAACCAAAATGGCACTTTAGAGAAAAGAAGATATTTGTATGTAAATGTAGATTTTTTTACTTCTGTTCATTAGAACTGTGCTTGAAGAATTAACTAATTAATTTTGTGGGTTTGGTTGTTTTTGGTTTTATTTTATTTCCCAGAGCAACAAGCTGGCCAAGCTGGTCTTTGTTCTAAATGTGTTGAGAACTTCCACTTCTTACAGAGCCATGCCTCAAATTCTCCTTCAAATGTTTTTGTCCCTTTGCCTTTTTCAAAACCTGCATCCTCTTGAAAGGGAAAACATAAGCTTAGCTTTAACCCAATAACCTTTTAAAGTACTTTTTCCACAGTACCATTACAAATTGTATTTTTACCAACTTCACAATCATATTTACTTCATGAACTTGTTTAAGAGATTAGATCAGCACTGCAAGTTTTACTGTTTTGTTGATTTCTTTTCCGTGGTAATGTAATTGACAGGAGCTGATAAGCCTCTAAACTCAAAACAAAGATCGAGTGTACTTACAAACTAATAGCCCATTCATCTTCATCTGCAGTGTTGTCTGTTGTCCCTGTGAAGAATTATTCTGAGGTAGTGGTGCTTTTACTCCTGATATGAACAATTTCCTGATACTTACGTACTTTTACAGAACAATGTGAACAATTGTTGTTCTTGCACAATTTCCATAATATGAAGTTCCAAAACCATGATACTTTTCATTGTCTTCTTCACCAATGTTCTAGGCCCTGATTTTCAGAGTAACTTTATGCCTTTCCCCAGTTCCATACTGTCTGCCTTCACTGCTTTTTTGCATGGATATTATTTCATAGGAACATTCTTACTGCTCATCAAAATTCACCCTGTAGGTAGTTCTCCTCTAAATTTTACTGTCCTGGATCCTGACACAGCATCAGAATAGTAAAGATGACTTTATTTTCTGTAATGTAGAAGCTCTTTATGATTGTCATAAGCCATTATGAAAATAAAAAACCTTCAAGTTTTAATCAGGATAGAAAAGATAGCCAACTTATTTTACAAAAATTAAGTATATAATTCTAGGACAGTGCTTCAAAGCTATACGTCATCTTTCTTACTCCCATTATTTGTTGATAAGGCAGAAACTGGTGTTTAAAGTTTTCAGTTACCACCTATGTTTCCAAAGAGTTTGAATCACATTGCTAGCAGTCTTAATTGAGCCCCTGCCTTGTCCATCTTCCAAACCTGAGATTCAGCCAGGCACACTCACTTACTGTCAACAAAGGCATGATTTTCCCCTCCTGTTAATGAATTCAGCTTGCACCAGTACAGGAGCTTTCTCTCCAGCTGCCTGCTTGTGTATTTGATTGGGAATGGATCTCCATCTCTTTTTACTGTATTTCTTAGGTTATATTAAGTGTGCCATAGATATTTCTGTCATTGACAACTTTGACAGGAATCTGTCATTTGATCTGTTTCAGTGTGTTGTCCTCATGCTGAGAGGACAGCATTAAAAAAAGTTAAAAATAACATAAACTTAAAACTTTAATGTAACTTAAAACAGTGAAGAAAAATAGTGCATACTTACCATAAGAAAAGAAACAAGTTAAAATGATGAGTAGTTCAGGATTCCAGAGTAAAATTAAATAAGAGAAGTCTGCAATTTTTTCTTCAGTATGGAAAATTCTCATAGAGACTAAGCTGTTGGATAGTTGCATCTTAATATATTTAATGCTCTGGCCTCTTATAGTGATGACACTTTTAGGTGCATCAGTCTTGAAGATTAATTGCAATGCAAATATTTTAAAATATAATAATGATAGTATTCTCACTAACTCATGTCCTGAAGGCAGCTCCTGGAAAATTAGGCTGAGAGTAATTCTGGTTTCTGAAAAGACCTTATTGGTGTTTATGATATTGCACAGTTGCAAAAGAAGGTTATCGCTGTACTTCAAACATTCTTCATGGTAAGTACAGAAAATAAATCATCTTGACTGCAGAAACAAAATTTCATAGCTATAAATGATTGGTCTGTAAATTACCTTCCTGGAAAACCTACTTTCAGTCTGGGATTCTCTTACAAGGAATCTTAATGATCTCATTAGGCTTCCCCTTTGCAGCAGAAACTTAAAAATGTTAGCTTTTGATTACTAATTTATAGCAAGATAATTTGAGAATGTTTACATTCTATAAAGCTCATCAAATTCTTTATCATCTGATATAATTTACATAGGCATTTGTTTAATTTTTCATGCTTTACATACAATGCCATTAGAACAACAATACTCCACAGTGTAGATTACTGTAAGGAAGCTCCCTCTTTTTAAAGAGAAAGATATGAATGAATATTTTCAAACAGTATAATATATCTTTGCTTGTCCCTTCTGCTTCTATCTCCTCACAAACCTTGTTGATATGTACCGAGACCTCACACTACATTTAACACTGGAAATTACTGGCAGTATGAAAACAGAATCAAATAATACTTATAGCAAGAGGGATTTATAGTGGCTATTTAATCTTGTTTGCAGCAGAACTTGGTTTGTTTCTAGTGAAGTACTTGGAGAAGCAGCTTATAGGTGAAACATGATTTAATGAGGCATCACTGTGAACAAAAAGAAAAGTTGTTTCTTATATTAGGATATGGGGTCAAGGGAGCACAAGCAGACTATTGGGGGTGGGGTGTGATGCTGACCAGGGCGTGGTTAATCATATAAACTCTCACTTAGGAGCGGGTAGTATTTGGTTGATGGTAGCAGGACCACATAACTTTGTGTTGGGTAAGATATAAGCACCAAGAACAGAGCTTTTGTGGGTGTGCTGTGAATGATCGTCAGCAGCAAAAGGTATTTTTAATTGCTTGCTTATGTATTGCTCTGAGCAACACAAAACCCCTTTCTGTGGGCTTTTATTGGAATATAATTATTTCAAGAAATTTTTTTTTCACTGATGCAAGCTAAAAGAGCTTGTGTGGTGAGGTTCAGTCTTAGTCTGTGTAGCAGAACTTGACCTGTATTGATGTTTGGGTTGGACGATATATTTGTGTTTCACTTTCATTCATTGAACTCTGTCTTTGAAGCTGTAAGTTATTTAAAATACTTTATTGAATTTAAAACTAGGTGAAATAATATCCATAAGGTTGCTTGCCCAAGATCACACTGCAATCCATATCATTATTACTTATTGGCAAAGAAAAGTATCAGTAGTAATGCTATTGGTAGTTGGTGAATAAATACTAGGTAAACAAATTGGGGAATAGTGATCAGACTATATGTTGCAGGTTATTTATACCTATTGCTTGAATCTAAGATTTGGAAGAACTACAAATTTTCAGAGAGGAGGAACCTTATCTATTTTTTTCCACTTGAGATCTCAGATCTGTTGTTCAAACTCAGCAAAACTCTGAAGGCTCACTTTTACTGATATATGAGCTTTGCTGAGAGAAGAGGATAAAGCTCAAGAGAATGATCCTGTCGGATGTGTTTGAGCCAGGTAGAAAGTTTCTTTGAGTGAAATGTCAGGGATTTACTGAATTTGCAAATGTGTCAGTGTCTTTATTATTGGTTGGACATGGTCCTTACTCTGTGCTCATTCAAATAGTAATTTTGTCCCTGACGAATTGAATGAATTATTACAAAATGAATTCTTTTGAAATAATTCATTAAATAATTCACAGTAACCAAAAGTTTGCTTTAAATGAGCAGATGAATTCATAATTTCTTTTTTGCTTTTTCCACCAAAATGAGTTTGATAGAATAGCTAAATTGTAGCTATGTGTGTCTGTTTTTCTTTAGAAAGACAAAGTCATGTAAGAAATTACAGACTATAGGGTGAGAAGTAAAAAAATCATCTCTAGTTCAGCTGAACTGGGGAGTAAAAAGGATAATTTGGCATACAGAAAACTTAAAACCTTTGTGAAATTATAGAAGTAACTGAAAAATGTGCAATAAGCTCTTTAAAAGTTACATTTACTTTATGAAAATTTATTCCACATTCAATGGCACACTAGTGTAGGTAGAATTAAGTGTGGGTCAGGTTTCTGCATTTCAAAAGCAGAAAATAAGAACAGTAGATGTGCTACATTAATTTTCAGGTCACTTATGAATAGGATAGCTGTACACATGTCCAGTGGGATCATTGTAGTAGGTTTGGGGTAGCTTTGTTTATAATGGGAGACTGTGTTTTTTAACAACTCTGACCTGAGTCCTAACCCCTTACATTACATTATTTAAGAAAATACTGGAAAATTAACGTGAGCTGAAAGTCTGAAATGACACCAAAACTTCCACAGGGTTCCTGACCTCATAAATTACTGATAAGGATATTAGTAGGTAAAGACTGAGAGATTATTCCTTTCTTTTGCTGTATAATGTTGTAAAATTATAGAAAGTTTTATTTCCTTTTCTTTCCTTAGTTAAGTAGAAAAGCAAAGGGTGGCCCCTTTTAACACATTCTGTACTTCCTTTTTAGAAGACTGACTTGAATATGAAAATACTTTTTCCCCCACTTCATCAGTATTTTAGTACATATAAGGTTAGTTTTAACTGCCCTTAGGGATCAGCTGTGACTAGCATGGTTATGAAAGTTAAATCCATCCTGCTTGCATATCTTATGGCCTTTGTGGCTTAACAGCCTCATCTGAACAAGATTATTCTAGACTGAATCCTTTTTCCTTCAATGCTCTGATGCATTCACTTGTTAAAAATGTATGTTACTGGAAAAAATGCTAATAAACTAGTAATGCTGTTGCAATTATAGGGAGGCTGGACAAAAATATTTTTAAAAATGAAATCTTTTCCATGGCATTTAATGGGAAGCAGTGCAGATGATTTTCTACAGGACAATCCTGATTGTTTCATGAAGTGCTACAGTTTTAATTCTTCTGTTCTGAGCCTGAATAGCGGATGAAAGACCATAATAGAGAAATGAGTTATTTGGGGGAAGAACATAAGCAGTGTAATTTACCCTTTGTGCAGCGGGGGGTGAAAAATGTGTAGCAAACCTAGAGCTTCTGCAGCTTTCCAGGTACTTGTTTCAAGTTCTCCTCAAGACTCACCTGGAATTTGTAGCTTTGTTCTTCAAAGAGATCGAAACTGATTTAAATAACACCTGTGCAAGTATGTGGATGTGGACCTAGGGCTTCAGTCTGGAGATAGCCTTCTCTCATTTGAACTTCATGTTCATGAGGAATTTTTGGACCCGGGTGACTTTAAAACCAGGATATAAGGAAGAAATTTGAGAGTTTTCCATTGCCCTAACGGTAATTTTAGTCTGTACACATAGGACTGTGACATAGTGATGATGTTTGCTTCCAATTTTCTAAACACAGAGGAGATCCATGTGCTATCTCTGACTGTAACCATGGTTGACAAATTCACAAAAAACCAATAGATTAATGCTTGCTTAGGAAAAGAGCTAACTTAAGCTAACTTAAAATAAAACAGAAAACAAGTCTTTCATCTTCCAAACATTCACAGATCCGATCAGTTTTAGCCATGTGAACAGTTCATATGTCTGAAGAAAAAAAATAAATAGTTTGTCTTTAGTTTTGATCTGTTGTAACAATATGTGGTCAAAAGCTGTCCTCAAAGGTCAGGTGAGTTACTGAATTACAGGATTTCAGATTTTTCACTAGTTTGGATTTAAATGAGACCATTACTTATTGCTCTCCCTGCCACTTGTATTTCTCATATGGGTAGGAAGAAGAGAGTTCTGCACACTGAAGAAAATTATTGAGAGGATCTCTTTCTTTGTTTTAACTAACAATTAGCCAGGTGATCTTTTGCAGAAGGATAGCTAAATAATGTTGTAATAAAGCTTTATTTTGGTAAACTCTTTTAAGGTGTTAGTGGCATCTTAAGAATACATACATGATGCGGAAAAAATCCTTGACAAATGATACTTGTGTCACTGACTTTAAATTAAAAAGAAAAAATTGGGGAATAATTAACCCAGAAAAGCTTATTCTAAGCTAGATCAAACAAAGATGAAGACAGGAAAATTAAATACTAATATGATTTCTCTGTATATATCTGTACAAGGACCTTTTTACTGGGCTCTATCCTTTCCAATTATTGAATCAATTTTTACATGTGTACACGGAAATGTGTTGTCAGAGCATGTATGTGTATGAACAGTCTGGTAGTTCTGCCTTGCCTGTTAATAACAGTTTAAAAGGATCTGTAGCATCTGTTCCCCATGCATATTTCTCTGATGTTATGAGTAACTTATCTCTAGTGGCTTTCCTGAAGCCATTGCAAATGCAACTCATTTCTGTGAAGAATATCTCTGGGAGCAAAGCTGCTATTCTCTGCAGTGAACTCATTCTTTTCCTCTATCAACCATGATCTGAGAATGTCTCCTGGACTGGTCCTCTTGGAGGAATGAGTTTCATCCCAGATAGGTTTTAGTGCCTAGTTATTACAGCTCTGTATATGAACATAACATTAAACTTCTCTTGGGTTTAGGCTCCTGTAAATCTAGCCTGGTACTGAAGAGTTAATTTTACTACAGTTTTCAACTGGGCAACAGAAATCCTCCAAGATGGCAGAGTCTGTATGCAATCTATCATTGCAGTACAAGTATTTATTATGTACTAAGTATACCTCAGGTGATGGGTTAAAACATGCCAATTTTCTTACACATTAGAGGGAGTGGACAGGACATAGAGGTCAGGATTGCTTTTTTTGGCAGTTGGTATTAATTGAAGCCCTTTGTGACACTGCAGCTGGGGATGTGATAGAAAGCAGTCATTTCTAGGGTCCCAGAGGAGAAGGCAGAAAATATATTCAATCTAAGAGCTACAGTGAGTAGATTTGAAAGGGAGAGTGTGCTGCTGATGCGTTTTAGTTCAAATCAGGAGTGTGCTTTTGAAGTTAACCTCCTGATAGTCCCCACTTACTAAAGTTTGACCCAGGTTATGGAGTTGTCTCAGACTGTGAACTTGAAAATGGAAACTTTGCCCCAGGAGTAACCTGATATTGTTCTCCTTCTAGAGGACATTCAATGCATGCCACCAGATTTGAGCCAGTAAGTACTGAAAACACATACTGTGCAGCTCCTGGCTCTTCAGCAGCAGCTGTTTCACTTTGTATCTGCTGCCGTTGCACCACACTCTTGCTATTGTGGTCGGGTTGTGACAGCAGGAGAGGATCAATCCTACTAGAACAGAGGGCGCAGGCAATGATTATCGTGCAGACTGTTTTAGTCAGTTTATCTATCAGAGAGTTTTCCCTCACAATCATTCATCTCATCTGGAGAGATGAGTAAACCAAGCTGGTCATGTCATTTTTTGTAGTCTAAAAAGAAATTATTCTTATAGAGTGAAAGCCATTAATGCATTCAAAGTTCAGACAAGCACAAGGTTTGGATAAGATGCTAAGGTAAAGTCCTTTACTAGAAGGATAATGCAGTGCTGGAACATGATTCTTCCATCCTTCAAAATTTCCAGGTTTTGGTTAGAGAGCACCATGCATCTGATGCTGGCACTTACCCTGTTTTGAGCAGGCTCTTTCAACAGCTCTGACGCTGGGTTGGTGTATAAGCTTGGGGGCTGACAGGGAAAGGTGAAAACATGGGTTGGTTCTAGCTGGACTGACCAGGTTAGAAGAATGTCCTGCCTGGAAAGCTGTTTCCATTCTCTGTTGCTGGGTTTTACTTATTGATTTATGTTTAACTCACAGTTCTACGCAAATGCAGCAGCAAGTAGTAGTTCAATGTGAACAAAGATAACCTTAAAGAAAACTTATCAGTTATTCCTCTTCTAAAACCAGTATTCCATCATTTTAGCTTTGTCTATGCTGTAGCTATAGTTATATATCTGATTGCAAAGAAAATATGAACTGTACTTGGTTTATATAGTTTAACAAGAGTGTTTTTTATCCCAGGAAAATCTATCTAAAACTGAAATAAAATATAAAAATAACCTTTATATGTGTTTCACTTTATCTGTATTTCATACCAAATCTGGATTTCTTCTTTTCAATACTAGGAGACAATGTATCAAAATTTGCCAGGGTGTGGGTAGTACTCAGCCCTTATATGAAGGTTTAAGTGCCATTTTAAAAGTATTTTTCCTAAAGCTAAAGCTGGTTTTTTTTTTTTTTTTTTTTTTACTCTGTATCACGC